>CM052884.1:87930406-87965833 GCA_028534135.1 Potos flavus | reverse complement strand
CTCGTGCCCTTTAGGTGGGACCTCGTTTGTGCCCCAGTGCTCCGGGGATGGGGAAAAGGGCTCCTGCCTGGCCGGCCTCGTTTGTTTCTCCATGTGACCCCAGGGGACACCTGATCATTATTCACAAGGCAGATGTAGTATTTCCTGCGCACCCCCGGGGCTCTGCTCTGAATGCTTATGCTCACTGAGCACTCCCAACAGCCCTAGGAGTCCTGTTAGGACGGACATCCGAGTCACAGAGGAGGAAACAGGCTCAGGAAGGTTCAATGGCTCAGCCCAGGGTTGCTGGGAGCAGGGGTGCGGCTGGGATGCTATTCCCCCCACCTTACTGTCTCTGCTCAAGTTCACTGATCCCGGGGGGTCTCCTCTATTCCACTCACCGGTCCGATCCGGATCTCCTGGGGAGGGTCCCCTGCTGCCCCCCGCCCGGCCGACCTCAGCGCCTCCTCCTCTCCGCCGCAGAGCTCACCATGTCGGCCAACGTCACCCTGAAGCCGCTCTGCCCGATCCTGGAGCAGATGAGCCGCATCCAAAGCCACAGCAACTCCAGCATCCGCTACATGGACCACGCGTCCGTGCTGCTGCACGGGCTGGCCTCGCTGCTCGGCCTGGTGGAGAACGGACTCATTCTCTTCGTGGTGGGCTGCCGCATGCGCCAGACGGTCGTCACCACCTGGGTGCTGCACCTGGCGCTGTCGGACCTGCTGGCCACCGCCACCCTGCCCTTCTTCACTTACTTCCTGGCCGTGGGCCACTCGTGGGAGCTGGGCACCACCTTCTGCAAGCTGCACTCCTCCATCTTCTTCCTCAACATGTTCGCCAGCGGCTTCCTGCTCAGCGCCATCAGCCTGGACCGCTGCCTGCAGGTGGTGCGGCCCGTGTGGGCGCAGAACCACCGCACGGTGGCCGCGGCCCACCGGGTCTGCCTGGCGCTCTGGGCGCTGGCCGTGCTCAACACGGTGCCCTACTTCGTGTTCCGGGACACCATCCCGCGGCTGGACGGCCGCATCATGTGCTACTACAACGTGCTGCTCCTGAGCCCCGGGCCCGACCGCGACGCCACGTGCAACTCGCGCCAGGCGGCCCTGGCCGTCAGCAAGTTCCTGCTGGCCTTCGTCGTGCCGCTGGCCATCATCGCCTCGAGCCACGCGGTCGTGAGCGTGCAGCTGCGCCACCGCGGCCGCAAGCGGCCCAGCCGCTTCGTGCGCCTGGTGGCGGCCGTGGTGGCGGCCTTCGCGCTCTGCTGGGGGCCCTACCACGTGTTCAGCCTGCTGGAGGCGCGCGCGCACGCCGACCCCGCGCTGCGGCCGCTCGTGTGGCGCGGCCTGCCCTTCGTCACCAGCCTGGCCTTCGTCAACAGCGTGGTCAACCCACTGCTCTACGTGCTCACCTGCCCCGACGTGCTGCACAAGCTGCGGCGCTCGCTGCGGAGCGTGCTGGAGAGCGTGCTGCTGGACGACAGCGAGCTGGGCGGCCCGGGCAGCAGCCGCCGCCGCCGCGCCTCCGGCCCCCGCGCGCCCCCCGCCGCCCGCGCGCCCCCCGCGTCCCTGCCCGCGCGCCTGCTCGCCTGGCTGCGGGGCGGCGGCGCGGGGTCCGCGCGGAGGGCCCGCTCCCGCTCCCAGGACGAGAGGGGCCCCCTGAACCGGGCGCTGAGCACCACGTCGGGGTAGAGGGCGGTGACCGAGTCCCGCGGGCAGGGGGAGGCCGGGACGGGGAGCTGCATTTGAAAGGCCTCCCGTGACTCAGTTCTCCTAAGAACCGACAGCGGGAGGGACGCGCGCCGAGATTCCGCATTTCCATCCAGCATCTGCGCGGCTGGCCAGCGGACCCCATGTGGACCGAGGCAGGGTTAAATCCGCAAGATTTCTCAAACTAGGGTACACGGGACGCCCCTTCCTGGAGCGCAACTTTACGAGGTGGTGGGAGGGGGAAAGGAGGGAAGGAAGTATTTTTCCATGAAACCAGGGACGCGTTTTGGAGTAGAAAACGGAGAGGAAAAGTTTGGGAAGTTCTCGGGTCTAACTCTCCATGTAGTCACCTAGCCAACGTTTACTGAGCTAGACGCTTGATCCCGCAATCTACCCATGATCCAACTGAGGCACAAGATTAATCCACTTGCCCAAAGTATAGGGTCTGCATACACACCATTCATTAAGCACCATGTGTTCAGCTACCCTCCAGTAAGTGAAAGAACACCCCCTGCACCCCCAGCATACCCAAGGTACTGGAGGTCTTGGCTCTAAGAGGCCCCATCTCTACCCCATCCATCCAGCACCAGCCGAGGGTTTAAAGGTAGAAAGAACAAGGGGGTGCCGCAGTCAGCCTGGGCTAATCCAAGTGCAACGGGCGTCTCTGCTGAAGGTCTTCTTAGTATTTGAATGTGCACAGCAGCCGGAGACCACAGCACATGACTCTTCCTCGCCAATCTGACATCTGTACAGGCCTGGTATGGTAGTTCACGGGGTGCCCTGTGGGCAATGTTGGTAAACCCCAAATCTTTCCAATGCCCACCTCCCGACCCCGCAGCAGCTGGGCGGCTGTCCCAGTTTGTAGCAGCGAGGGCTAAGTCGGACCTCCACGTAGCACACCCGGGCCTTGTGTCCGCTCTCCTCTGCCCACCACACACTAGAGGGCAAAGACCACTGCACTGGGGTCTGTCCCTGGGCCAGGTGCAGAACCGTGGCCAGTAACTGTTCGGTCAGTGGAGTCTCGGTCCGGCGCTGCCCGCGCTGCTCCTGGCTGGGGTCCTGAAGGCGGGGCCGGCGGTACTGGGCCTTGCCCACAGCCCGCGCTCAGTGGTTGGACGGATCCGTCGCCGACAGGACCGCTGTCCGTCTTCACACCTCCCCACGTTCCCCACTACCCTCCTCCCCTGCTTCACTCTTGGCACTTCCCACTGTTGAACGCGATACCGTTTCCCTGTTTATTGTGTTTTTCCCATCAGAATGAAAGCTCCTTGTGGGCAGGGGCCTCTGTCTGTATTCCCCGATACCTAGAATTGTGTCTGGACAAAGTGGGTGTCTAATAAATATTTGTTATAGACCAGATGGTGTGAGTGAATCAGATCTGTGGGTCTTCTGCAGAGTCCAGCACAGGTGAGAGGGAGCTGGGGGGGGGGGGGTGTAGACTTCACTCCCTGAAACCTCCTTAATCTTTCAGTGTTGAAAAGTCGGGGAAGCCGGGTTCAGCGAGCCGGGTGACAGGGCCAGCGGGCTGCAGAGTGGGTGACCCCAAGCGGCCTTTGGGATGGTGCGAGGGGAACTGGTTCCTGACCGCGGCCTCCTGGCCTGGGTCGGACCCACGACCTTGAGACAGAAATACACATTTTAGGGAGTCACCCTCCAGTTGTCAGCTCCCAAGGAACCAGAGAATTTACCCTTCTTGGTTGCAAGGCACTTGAGGAAGGAGGAGAGGGGAGGAAGGAGGCGGGGGTGGGGCTGCACCTCCTCCCTCCTCCAGTCTCTGCCAGGCCGCAGGCTCCCTCTGCGCTGGAGCGCCCTCGAAGGCTCAGAGCCCCCCTGGGGCGGGGTGGCCTGGCGCGAGCGCTGGAGGGCCGCGGCCCGACAGGTGCGAGTCCGACACAGCGGCCGGCCGCAGAGGGCCTCGGGGCTGTCGCGCGCTCAGATCTTGGCCGCTGGCCCCTGCGGTGGCTGTTTCTGCAGAAGTGCTAGCGTGTCCCGCTTCTGAATGGAGCGAAGCTGCTTCTTCTTTGCCCGCTTGAGCTTGGCGGGGTTTCGGATCTGGGGGTGGTGTGAGAGGGCATTAGTGTGGCTGTCGTCTCTGCCCTGAGCCCCGGGGACAGGGAGGCCACCCCGCAGGGGGCCCGAGGCAGCTCGAGCACAGCGCCCAGCCCGGCTGTGGTTCAGATCCCCCGAGTTTCAGATCCCCCGAGCAACACAACACTCACCACTTGGACAACCTCTGCCCTCCGCTCATTCTCCAGGCGGCGTTTCAGGTTCTCGGCCCGGCGCTGTTTCTTCTCCTGGAACACAGAGAGGATGGGGATCTGAGGCTGGGAGCTGGGGCAGCCCTGGCCTCTCAGGCCTCAGAGGAGTGAGAGCTGGCTGAGTCTCCAAGGAGAGGAAAGACCCTCTCGCCCTGGCTCGGTTGTTGCAGGCGGTGTGGGCCAGCGAAGAGATATGCCCCGGGCCCCAACCGCGGCTGCGAAGGCGGGCCCCTGGTCATGCAGCTGAGACTGGAGGACGCTGGGTGGGGGAGGTAAGACACAGGTGGCTCCCCGCCTGGAAACCCAGGCACACGCACAATGGACCCTACACCACCCCCCCCCATCAACTGCCGGGGCTGGGGGGAGGGTGGGCTGGCCCTTTCCCTCTGTGCCACCCTCTCAGAGTCTCCTAAGGTTCGTCCGGGCGTGGGGCTGGGGGGATGGAGGCTACGGGGAAGACGCTCCCAGGCTATCTGGCCCCGGTTCAAAGCCCGACTCTGCTGCTTCCAAATGGGTGACCTTGGCCAAGCGGATAACCTCTCTGGGCCTCACGGCTGCATCTTGAAAGTGAAGAGGCTAACACGGGACTGTCCCGAGGGATAAATGAACGCACGCCTGCACCAGCCTCGGGGGGTACCCGGCCCTCGGGGCACACTTCAAACACGGGTCCAGCTGGAGTCTGTCTCGGGGTGGGGAGTCCAGCGCCTCTGGCTATGCCGACGGCTGCCCCGGGTGGGGCCCAAGGGGTGTCGGCTCCGAGGCCGCTGCATGGTCAGGGGCCTCTCCCGGCTTTGACGACTCAGGGGAGCAGGGGTGGCCTGGGCCCCTGGGGATGAGAAAGGAGAAGTGAGATTTGGGCTCCTGTCAGGGGAAGGGCTGGTCTGGGGGCACTGCCGGCAGGCAGTGACAAGAAGTCCGTCTTGCCCAAGAGGTAGTCAGGGCCGCACAGGAAGTAAGATAAGCACTCGGCACACAGCCCCAGCCACACAGGCTGCAGGCCCTCGGCCACAGCTGCACGGAGGTGACTCAAAGCAGGGGAGAGATGATGGAATTGACTGGCCCGGCCCCTTCCCTCGGTGGCCAGGCTCGAAGTGAGGGGTCTGCCTCCTCCTGTGCCCCTGGGATCAGTAGGCAAGTGGCATCCCTCGGATAGCCGCGGTCTTGGTGGGGTGGCCGCGGAGGACCCCATGTTCTCTGTGTGCTGCCTGCCGGGGCTTCCTGGAGACCGAAGGGGTTGGGGGGACCTCTAATGGGGCATTTCCGGCCTGCAGATGAGCGGCAGGGAGACAGCTGGAGGAACGTGCGGGGTATCCACGTCACTGAGGCGTGGTAGCTGTCCCTTGGGGAATGACGCCAACGGTACCAGGGATAAGGCTTCCCTACCTGAGCGAGGACCCTGAAACCCATCTCACCGAAGGCTTCGATCAGTGAAGGACCACCGCGGGGGGCTTCGTCCTGGGCTCCTCCCCACCCTTGAGTCTCTTCCGGAGCCCTGGGCTAAACTGGACACCGCACCGGGCTCCCCCACCCCGTGGTCCCAGATGGCGCTTCTGCTTCTGGCCAGGCTCCCTGCCTCCCGGGGGGGCCGGCAGACTGCCCCCCCCACCCCAGGCCTATTCCAGCAGTTGCCGGCTCGGCCCCCTGAGCCTCAGCCCGGCTGGCTGGCCCCTCACCTGCCGGCGTTTCTCCTTCTCCTCCTCTAGGTGTCGGGCGAAGTCCTTGGCCAGCTTCCTTTCCTGCCGTTCCTTCATCTTCCGCTGCCAGGATGTGCGCAGGGGCTTGTCTTGCACCATTTGGGAGAACCTGGATGGGAGACAGCGGGCGCTCGCATCGTCCGAGGGAGGCGCCCGTGCCCACTCTCCCCTCAGCTCTGGGCCTTCCTCCCCAGAACCGAGGCAGAATGCCATCCTCCCCTGCCCGTTCGCCAGGCAGTCTCCCCTCTGGGTCTGCGGGAACGGGCCCCAATCATGCCAGCTGCCATTTCTTAAGCCCTAGTTACGTGTCCCTGAGACGGGTGCTCCTGTTCTTCCCATTTTAAAGGGAAGCAAACCAAGGCTCGAAGGGGTTAAATAACTACCCCAGGTCACTGAAACCCGTCTGTGACCATTGTCTAGACCACAGAGCCTTTCCGTAAGGTTCTGCTGCTTCCACCAAGCAAGCTCAGTTTGGGCGCTAATGCTTCTGGGGCTAGGGCTCTCTCCCTCCGGGGGCGGCCTGTTCCATTCCAGAGCAGCGGGGGGGGGAGGGGTATGTGAAAATGTAGTGGGCATGAGAAGATAAGAGGGGGACGTCCTGATTTTCTAAGTGTGACAGTGACATTACAATCCCAGGAGAAACGGGACTATCTCGGTAAGAAAGCATACTGCAAGGGTGGAATGATCCATCTACAACGTGATGGAAAATATTCCAGGAAAGACAGGGAAGGAAAGAATGTCAAGGAGCAAGATGAAACTAGGCCAGTAAGACTGTGAGTGCTGCTGAGGTCACAAACTATGCTCTCCCCTTGCCCGTAGGTCTTTCTCCTTGAGCCATCTCCAGCCTTTCTGGCTGCCCCGTGGGCCTTTTCTCCTTAGCAGATCCTCTCATAGTGGCCTTTTTCCTTCTCCTGCTCTCCCGGGTCATCTTCTCCCCTTCCGGTTCCGCAGGAGTCTGGTACACACACAGCCTGGACCTTGACCCCAGGCCTGTCCAGCTTCAGCCTGGTTCCGACCCCAGAACAGCCCTCGACTGCTCCCTCACCCTCTCCCCAAGAGCTTCCTGCAGAAGGCCTGGCGTCCTAATGACAGAAGGATGGGGCTGCAGCACAGACTTCCTCCCTAGCCCAGGGACGAGAAACGCAAAGGCACAAGGCCATGGGGACCTAGACACGCACAGAGCCACAGGGCCCAATGCTGCTGCTCTAGAAGGTGGAAAGGCTCAATATTCACAGTCTGGTAAGGCAGCCCCTAGTCACACCGGCAGCTGAGCAACCTGAGATGCGGTTGGTGTGATGGAGGAACTGAATTTTTAGGTTTTTAAATTTTAATCAACTTAAATTGAAGGTGCCACCTGTGCCTGGCGGCTACGCTACGGGGACAACGCAGCGCCAGAGCATCGGTTTTACCTGGGGGTTGAGGGCAGACAGGCCTGGCTTTCAAGGCCGGGATCTGCCTCCTACTTCTTGGGCGACCTTAGGCAAGGGAGCCAGAGTTTCAGCGACTTCCCAAATTAAAGAGAGCCGAGAACGCTCCTGTTCCAGAGGGTGGTGGGAGCACTGAGACAAGGAGAAGCATTTAGCACAATGCTCCGCACATGGGAGGAGCTCATAAGCCGTGCCCTTCAGAGGAGGGAGAGGGCACACTCGAGGAGCACTGTGCAGGTGGCATTTGGCCTGAGCTCGGAAAGGGGGGCAGCGGCCGGGCCTTCCCAGCCCACCGCCGCCCTCCACATCCCTCGTTTTGCTGGGACACCTCCCGCTGCAGGTGCTGCGTCCAGTCTCTGGGCTCTGCTCACCACCCGCCAACACCCCGAGCATCAATTCAACGGCCCTTTGGCCCTTAGCCACAAGACCACCTGCAGCTTCCGCTCTACCGCAGCCACCTCCTTACTGGTCTGCTTCCGCCCCTGACGTCCTCCGGTCTGATAACCCCCTGATTTCTCTGCATAGCCTCGAGTTCCCCAGATATAAAGCGAGGATAATCCTAACATCAGCTGCTCCACAGCGATGCGTGCAGATAAAATACCACGAGGCACGCTGGTCCCGCTGTCTGCAAGGCCTCCGCCCTGGCCCGTCCTTACCAAGATGCTTAGCAGTGTTCTACACGCCCAGGGCTCCATGATACTTTCTAACACAAGGGCAAATAACTGTAACAGATACTAGCTGGTGAAGACCTCACAGCTTTTGGTCAAGTTACCAAAGTTGCTTCTGCTTCCCTCACTGGAGAGCTGGCAGTGGTAATGCTTGTTGCACGAATACATAACTGAGGTGCTCTTGGAGAGGGACCAGGTACTCTTGAGGAAAGCACCACAGAAATAACCCCTGACGGCGTGGTCTCACCCTCCCTGGGATCCCAGAGCATTTTACCACATCCTGATTATAACTACCTGTTTGTGTGAGGACCGCCCCCCCCATATGTGAGCTCTCCATCGCTGGGCCCGTCTCCAGGCTGCACTGGTGCCCCAACCACACCCCTGCCCAGCTGTCCCCAACTTCACCTTTTCTTGGAGCGGTCCTTCCACACCCGCCCCGACTTGGGCTTTCCCTTAGGGATTACAGGAACCTCCTCCCCCTCCTTCAACTTCCTGGACGCTGGGGTCCGGGCTGAAGAACTTGTCCGCTTCTTTGCCCCGAGGCCGCTTCTCCCCGTCTCCCAGGCCGGAGGTGGCTTGCTCGGCTCGTGCTGACCCCGGGGGGAGGCGGGTGACTGGGCCGTCGGCTCCAGGAGTGGCCGCGAGGGCTCCGGACCCGGCGCTTGCTCACCCGGGTAAGGCTCTGGGGATCGTGGGCCCAGCTGCAGCTGATGTCGGGGAGACCCCGGGGCCAGCTCCTTCTTACTCAGGGACAACTCTGAGTCCGGTTCTTCCTGGGTCTGGGAGAATTCTGTTGACTCCCCACTTGGCTTTGGCGGAAATCCGGGGGGTTCTGGACCCGACTCCGGAAGTGTTTGGAGCGACTCCAGGCCTGGGTCCTGCTGGCGCTGGAGGGACCCTGGACCCGGCTCTGGCTCCCTGCCGGGGGACCCCAAACCTGCACCCTGCCGTAGAATAGGTGATCCCGGGCTTGTCTCCGGCTGACTTCGGGGGGACTCCGGGCCGGGTTGCCGCGCACTCGGAGACCCGGGCTTCCTCGTTTCTTCTGGGTCCGACTTGAACTCCACAGGGGCCCGTCTCGCCCGCAAAACTGAGCTGGGGGACTCGGGGGATTCAGGGTTTAGGCCTTCCAGCCTCCGGCTGCGCCTAAGCGGCGTCTCCATGGCCGGACCTGAAAGTTTCAAATTTCAGCCCACGTGCAGCCTCCACGGTCTTTGGGACGGCCGGCGCGGTCCTATGACGTCAGGAGCCGCCATGTCTGCGTGAGGCAGGTGGGGCCGTTGCCGGGGAGACCATGTTGGTGATGGGCAGAGAGGCGGGGCCCACGGCCCGAAGCGGCTGGGCTTACAAGGCGCGTGCGCAAAGCGCTTCGGCGCATTTACTCGCTGGGGAGCTCTAGCTTGAGGTCTGCGTGCAGACTCGTTCTGCGTGGTGAAGAGAGTGTGCAAGCAGAGAAAGGAAGGGGGTGGGGAACCCATTTCAGGGAGAGAAGAAGATTGGAAAAAGGTCCATGGAAACTTTCTTTGGGCCTCGGTTTTCTCATTGGTAATATGAGTAATTTTGCACGAGCTTAGTGTATGGAAAATGATCCTCTCAGAGTACTCATAACTGCCAGAGTTTATGCTACCCGGCGAATCCTGGAAGCGGGAAATCTCTTAAGTCTTGAGTTCCATGTTAAATGGAACCCTTTCCTTTCCTTCTCCCATCCTGCGCTTAAGTATGAAATCTACAGCTCTCCCTTTTCAACATTTGCACCACTCATGCGTGAAGTTGAGGTGCTTACCCTTTGGTAAGATGCACTACCTTTGTGTCCTGGACCATTCAGCCCCAGTTCTGGAAACAGCGATCAGATCATCACTGACCTTCTTTCCAGCCCAGAGTTCCCTGCCCCCAGCGTGTGAGCGAGCCCGCCTTCTCCCCTCCTCTGCGTGAGACCCAAGAGGAAGTTTTGATTCACTCACAGCATGTATTTGAGGAAAGAAAGAACGTCTTGGAAGCTGCCCAACCGTATCCCAGTGCTTTTCAGTGTTTCCTTAGAACTGCCTGGGGATGGCCCTCAGGGATCCCAGGACCCCTGTCCAGCTGTCCCAGGGTCTTCTTTTACAAACCGCTGTTTCTCCAGCCGAGGGGTTATGAGAGGGCCTGGGAAGCTGTCCAAGGGTGTTCAGGGGACAGAGAAAGAAGGCGGGCCAGACATCCAGGCCCTCAGCCCAGAGCACTGCCCTCACCTGCTGAGTCACTCTACTGACACTGGAGCAGGAGTGAGGTCACATTGGGCCCCGTGTGTCTGGAGTGCTGATCAAGGAGAAGGAAAACCCAGGCAAAGGTTCCTGGAGGACGGAAAAGTGGGCTGAGAATCCCTTAATACCTCTCGCCCCTGGGCTGGCGCCACAGCACCGAAAGGGCACCCTGATGAGTTCAGCCTGTTGAAATCGCCTGCCTAAGGGTAAGGCGACGGCACAGCTTCTCCACTGTCCCTTGGTGTCGTTGGAAATAGTTGCACGCCTACGTAGTAATCACGTGTCAGCCTCTACCTTCCTGGCCCCTCTCGGAGGCTCCATCCGTAGGCTCAGCGCCCTCCTCCCGTTCCTGGGCTGTGGAAGTCCCGGCAGGGCTCGTGCCCAGCCGCTCAGCTCCCCACTTCAGAAGCAGCTAGGACCTCTCCTCGCTCAGCTCTCCTACCCCCAGCTCTTGGGTCCGCGAGTTCTCTGCTGCAGCCTGGAGGCCTGAATGGCCTGCCACTCAGAACCGAGCCCATGTGCATTACCAGGGTGGCTGGAGGGGATTCTACACCACTGCTCGGCGGCAGCCCTGCTCCAGGCCACTCTCCGCTCCCTGCGTCCTGAGCTCCTGCCCCCGCGGGAGGGGTCGCTCACAAAGGCCAGGTGGATTGTATTCCTGCTTAAAATACTTCAGAAGGTGGTCTCAGATCCCTGCCAGGCTGGTGTGAGGAAGGAGGTGTTTTATAGACATTTTTGAATCAGCGTGGAGACACCGAGCGGACTGTGGCCGTGAACCCTCCACTCCCTCCTGAGCTCGGTGTGTCAGTATCATTATCAGTGGTGTTCAGGGGCCCCAGGGAGACGCCTGCATTTTTCAGAAAAGCCCGATGGCACAGTCACTGCTGGGACTTCTTTGCTTTCTACTGCAACCGTCCCAGCTTCCTTGCTCTTGGGCGTTGGGAAGGGCTGCTGAAGGGTTCTCTACCCTCCGCAGAGGCCCCCAGCAGGACCGAGCCCCAGTTATGTACAAAGGCAACCTGGTCGTTCATGCACCCCTTTTTGGCTTTTTCCCGGTTCCTGCCTCACTTTTCCACTCCCTTACAGGTGCCTGCTGGGGTCATTTTCTGAACAGACCATTTGCATGTAAGTCCTTTCTCATAGCTGGCTGTGGAGGAACCCAGCCTAAAACCCTGGGGCGAGCAATAATGGGCCAGGCGTTCTCTCAAGGGCTCTCTCTCCAAACCTATTCAATCCTCATAACAACCTTGTGAGGCAGGTGCTGTTGATATTACTCCCATTTCACAGATCAAGAAACAGAGGCACAGAGAGGCTGGGATGCTTGCAAAGGTCACGCAGCGAATAAGTGGGGGAGGCGAGGTGCACACCAGCTATCTGACCTCAGAGCCACAACTCTTAAGAGGAAGTCTCCCTCTTATCTGGCTGAAGAAATCGAGGCACAGAAAAGCTAAGGGGCTCACCTAAAGTCACACAGCTACACATCGAAGTACTAGGATTACTAAGCTGGGACGCTTAGCCGCCTTGCTCGCCTGTTCCTCACGCTGATCCTGGTCCGTGCACTCCCTGGGAGGAGCTGGGTGCCATGTCGCCCCACGGGCCGCCTGGGGTTCTGCGTACCACACACAGCGAGCAGAGCCTGCCGAATCAGCACCACCCGGCTTACGTGAGATCTGCTGACTGAGGAAAACCACGCGCCCACGAAGATAGGCATCAGGTGTTCCTTTCCGAGCCAGGCCCTCCATCCTGCCAAGGGTGCTGCAGCGAGAGGGGGTGACAGTCCCCGGATGTCGGGGACCTGAATCTGTACGGTCCTCTGCTCGGCATGGAGACTGGAGATGGCCAGGGAATGGGTCCTGGGGTCGCCAGTGGCACTAACCGACAGTCACTAAGTGCCAGGCCCTCTCCTGGGGTTTCGGGGGCAGAGGGCTATCACTGGCGGCTGCTCCTGGCTTGTCGCTGCTTGCTGAATGAGGGAGTGGGGAAAGGGGCGTCACCTCGCAGGGCGTGGGCTGGAGAATGATCACTTGTGCCGGGTGAGAGGCGAACATCCCCATTTTCCCGACAGGGCAATCCGAGGCTGGGAGAGGTTGTGATCTGGTGCAGGGTGACACAAGGGTGCAAGGACAGGACTGGGATTTGGGACTTCCTGACGCCATACCCACACTCTTGCTGTCCCATCATCGATCCAGGATTGGAAGCAGAGGGAGCTGAGGGCGTGGAAGGACGGGGTGGGGGGGGGTAGCTGGCAACGGGACGTCACCGGGTGTGGCTGGAGTGAGGACAGGGTCCTGATGAGGTGGAGGTGTCACCCGGCCGGGCTGCCCTTCACTGGGCCCCACGCGTCCAGGCTGCCCTCTCTTCAACTCAGAGGTCTCTTATGTATTTGAAGACCGTTTTCCTGTAGCTTCCCCAGAATTGTCTTTTATCCAAGTGGAACATCTTCTGCTCCTCCCCTTGTCCCTCTCACGACAACACAGTAAGCCTTCAGGAAAGATGGCAGTGGTTCTCTCCAACCTTTCCAGAATGTGCTGTCCAGCGCTCGCTCAGGCACCCAGCACTGACTGCCCCACAGAGAGCTGAGGCCCTTTGTCACCTGCCTACTCCACGATTCCTATCAGTGTGGCCAGGTCCCCGTTCTCTTCCCAAGGGCCAGCCATCCGCTGAGACCCTCAGTCCGGTTCCTGCTGCCATCCCTTGGATCCTGGACACAGGCTGTTGGTTTTTCCTGGACGGGTGCAGGCTTTGTCGCTTGGTATGGTTGCATTTGACTTGGACCTGCTGGAGAGCCAGCTGTCCTCCTTCAGTACCTGCTCCCCTCCCCCTTTGCGTCTGTGAACCGCTGCTTCTAGAAACCTGCGATCAGACCCTGCCCGGAACGTGCGAGAGGACAAGGGTTATCGCGTCCGTTCTCATCGTGAGCGCTTATCTCAGAGCTTCATCTCTTTGGGTTCCACAGCTCGCACTGACTTTCAGGTCCTCAGGAGGAGGGGGGCAGAGACCTCAGCAGAGGGGTGTGGGGGTGAGGGGGGAGCGGCCCCTGGGACCCTTGGTGTGAGGCCTCCCGCTGCCAGCTTCTGCAGCATGTTCTCCTGCCCGAGGCAGGTCAAGGAAGGGCTGGGGAGGGGGGGTTGGGGCAGGTGGCAGGCGGCAGAGTCCCCGCGGAGGAGGCCGCAGCAGCTCATACCCCACGTGTCCAACAGCCACGTTTCTCAAACTTTGGGGAGCGTCGCAATCATATGGAGGGCGTGTTGCAACACAGGCTGGGCCCTGGCCGCAGACATTGTGACTTGGTATGTCTGGGGTAGGCCTGAGAGCCTGCGTTTCCCTAAGCTCCCGGGGGCGGCGGCTGCTGGGCCTGGGGCCACGTTTCGAGAGCAGCAACCTGCAGGGGGGAAATCAGCGGTTCAGGAAGAGTTTCCCTGCTTCACTTTCCCAGAAAGGGCAGGGCCAAGCTCACCATCACCCCACCATTTGTCTACCACCGCGTATTTATGGAACGTTTACTCTGTGGCCGGAGCTCGGAGTGCGGCAGGGAACGGGGTAGTTGTGGTCCCTGCCCGAGGTCACATGACTTGCAGAATACCAGTGGCAGAACCTGAACTTAGGACATTACTCAAAATGGGGCTGCCGTGCCCTGGCTGGGGGCCATCTCTACTTTATGGGGTTGGGTGTAGGGGGCCGAGCTACAGGCCCCGGTGTCAGTAGGTGACAGCCGGGGGCTTCCTCCCTATGTATGGAAGGAGAGCTGGACAGATACTCAGACACCCCCATGCCCACACCCACGACTCTTCAGTTCCCAAGACCTGTGTAACTACGGTGTTTCACAGTGAGTTACTTCCCCTCCCTTCCTCTCTGTTTGTTAATTCCTCTCCGCTCATTTCCCCTCAAGTTTGTTTTTCTAGGCTCTGGCCCTTCCTCAGTGCGATGTCTGCTCCAATGAGGGATGCCCCCCCCCACCAAAATGGCGGCCTCATCTCCATGGCAACCCCCGGAGACTTTGCCTTGGTGACCAAGTTGCAAATTATGAGGCCTCTTTCCTGAAGCATGGACCAGCAAGATCCCTGTTTGAGGATGGGATCTGCGGGCCCCATGGCTGGGAACTCTCGGCTCGCCCTACCTCCATGGGACGGAGCTGGCTCGCTGAATGCCAGCTTGGTGAGAGGAGCTTTCCTCTGAGTCAACAATCTTGCTTCTCTGTTCTTCTCACGCACCTTCCAGAAGAACCTCAAGCTCTCCAGGGGCGAGACGGAGCAGCTGGCCCTGACCTGCCCCCTGGATCGGCCAGGCTCATGTTTCTGGATCTCACATCCCAAGCCTTGCTCTACCCAAGGACCATTGTGGAAACAAACGGATCTGTTCCTCCCAAAAGACCCTTCATATGTTTACAGATTTTAAAAGCATATCATTGATGGTCAATTTTAAGGACGTAAAAATTGTGGCGACGTTGGTGAGAAGATATCTTATTGCAGTGGATGGAAAACATGCAAAACCATAGTAATTTCCCCGGAAGTTCAGATAGATGGTAGCGATTCTGTCCTGAGTGGCTACCAAGCATGGAGGGCGTGTGCTGGGATTATGTCATTTAATTCCCACGGCAACTCCCTGGGGAAGTTGCTCCTGCCTCCCTGGTTTTCAGAGAAGGAAACTGTCCAGGAACAGGCAGCTGGCAAAAGGCAGAGAGAGGATTTTTTTTTTTTTTTTCCAGAGAGAGGATTTGAAGGCAGGACTCTGGCCCCAAAGTGTGTGCACCTTCACCCACATCTCCCTGCCTCTGTTTTCGCCATTTGACCTACATCAAGAATAAGCCCCGAGGCAGAAATTTCAGGTCTTTAAGAAAACTTATGCCTTTCATACAGAGCAGAAGCTGATCCATACAGAGTTATCTGCTGCTCCTTTACTTTCCGTTCAAAATAAAATATTACACAACGCGCAGATATTATCACTCTGTGCCTGAGTGGTTTTAGCCCTCTACCTGCAAGATGGCTCGGGGCAGATACAGATATCTGGCTTTTGTTGTTGTTGTTTTGAGATTAGACACAGAAAGGGGTAGAAGGTTACATTTTCTAAAGTTGCCTGCAACAGTGTCTGCCATCCACGTAGTCTTCGTCCAAGGTGACCTTGGCACTCCTTCCCTTGAAGAGGGGGTCTACGTCTCTCCCGCATCCAAACCTGGAAAGACCTTTGTGATTGCCTTGGCCAAAAGAGAATGGCAGAACTGTCGCTGTGGGACTTCTGAGACCAGATGATAAGACGGCCATGCGCTTCCTCCTGGCTTTCATGGCACGCTCACTCTTGGACCTCGGCTGCCGGCTTGTGACCGTGGCCGTGTGCGGAAACCACATGGGGAGGCGAGGGAAGGTGCTCCGGCTGACAGCCCAGCTCAGGTCCCAGCGGACAACCACGTCATCTGCCAGGCACGAGCCAAGATGCCTCCAGATGCTTCTAGCCCCCACCTGTCAGGTCACTCTCAACTTTGCATCTTCCCAGCAGAGGTCCCCAAAACCATGGAGCAGAGACAACTCTCCCTGCTTTGCACTGTCCAAGTTCTGCACCGCAGGACCTGTGAGCATCCTCAGGTGGATGTTTTACATTACTGGGGGTTGGGTTTGTGTGTTATGCAGCCGTGGTAACTGGAATGGAAGGCATTGGCTTATACTCAGGTGTCTGTCTCAGGGCGAGAGTCTCGCGGCCTTCACTGCACCCTCTCTTGGAGCAGATGTGATTGGTGGGGATGGTGCCCCGGCAGCCCCATAACTTCATTGGAGGCAGATTGGGTAGACAAGCCCTTCCTTGTTCTTCGGGTACAATAAATTAATATATTTTACTTGCTTCCTTGTTTATTATTTCCCATTGGCTAGAATGTTCGTGCCCTCTGGACAGGATCTTTTTCCTGTTGCGTTTGTTACTGTATTCCCAGAGTTCAGACTAATACTTGGTACTTCGTGGTTGCCCAGTAAATAATTATCGAATGAATGAGTTAATGAAAATAAACATCGAGTGGGCACAGTTTTTGATAATGATTCCTCAGGAGAATTTTGTTAACTTTCCACAGGCTAGTTGTTATGATAATGTAACATTATTTTCTGGACAATGTTGAGCTCACACTGTGACAGGAATTCCTTGAGAATCATGGTAGAGATTAGGATAGAGAAGAGATGAGAGCAGAGAATAGTTAGCAGAATTAAGAGTTAATAGTTAAGAATAGGTAAGAGTCTCAACATTTTCTCGAAATTAAAAAAATCATTAAATGTCTATGAGCGGTAGAGGGCCTTTAGGTGTCTACTAAGGAGTTCGTTCAAGATGTTTCTAGACATTCTCTAAGGGGATATAGAATCAGTCAACAAATAAAAGTTGATTCAAGCAAACATTGCTGCCTGGCATGTTCTGGGTGTCATGGGTCCACAAACAAGTGTAAGGTAGGGACACTGTCCTCTAGACAGCGTTGAGTGCTGTGTCAATCCAGCTGGAGCCTCTGAGGCAGCCAACCCAGGTAGGTGAGTGAGGCCCAGGCGTAAAACCGATCAGGTTTCAGCAGCTGAGGTTCCTGAGCATGAGGGAATATCAAGGAGGACTTCTTGGAGGAGGCGGGTCCAGGCCGGCAGCTTCCCCAGGCACTCAGAGGAACGCTGAAACCCAGAGGGATTTATCAGAAATCTGCCTAACTCAGGTTTCCACCTGTAGATTCTCACAGAGCTGGTGGAAAGGCAATTAGTGTCCCTTTTGTTAAAATACTCTTAAACAGGTGAGTAAGTACTTACATAGGTAATACCCTTAAATAGAAAGAAAATCTTCTCCTCCCTCGCACCGGCACATGTCCTGGGGGAGGGTGCTGGCGGGTACTTTTGTGATGTGCATTGCAAGTTGCCGTGTCCACTGGCCTGTCCGGCCGTCCGACCAGCCGACTGGCAGCCCCTGGAGTGGGCGTTGCCAGTCAGCCCAGGTTCCGAAACCAACTAACGTAAAGCAAAGGGCTGTGTACCAAGATCATAGCTGCAAGCCTTTAAATGTTTCCTGAACAGTCGTTTGGTTGCAAAAGAACCTACAGAGAGAAGAAAATATGGAGCATAAACCATGACTGCCTGAACTCTCGCTATTTAGAGAGAGACTTGCTTGCTTCCCCAGCAAGTCACTCTGCTGTTGGCGACTGAGCGAGGCTCACGGTTCTGTATTACGTGCCCGAGAGGAGACCGGGGAGAGGAAAGACCATTCCAAAGAAACTAGAGTTCTGTTTGCTGCATGAAAAATGACTCCATTTTTATTTATGGGAAAACGGTTTCTTCCCATCCTAAGATAACATTAAACAAATAGTGGAAGATTATTAATTTGAAGCATGCCAAGGGGTTCTGGTCTACACCGCAGAAAGGACGATCTCTGCCAGCTCACATTGTCCTGTTGGTAAGCCTAATAAAACATGGGGGATAAGTTTAGAACCTCCCAGAGGCCACGATTAGTGCTGTGGTCAGGGTGAGCACCCATGGGAAGTGGGTGCCAGTGCGTGTCCTGGGAGAGCCCAGGAAGGCACCAGCTTGGCGTCTCTGTCCTGTGGTTGTCCTGGCTGTTCCTTCTTTGACCAATTCTGTTCCATTCTGCAAATGAGTATCGGAGCGCAGCCTTGAGCAGCGCTGATCCACTGGGACCAGCCACCTCCGTGGCCGCCCAAGCTCAGTGCTGCTTGATGCCATACCACCTCCTGGTGGCCTCTCGTCCTATGTCTCTGGGGCTTCCTGAAGGTCAAGAGCAAGTTCCCCAGGGGCTACTGTGAGCTGAGAACTTGTCAGCCAAACGAGAGCCTTGTCTAGGCGGGACGGCAGGAGGACAGGTGTAAACGAGACCTGTCCCAAGGACACGTGGTCCCTCTACCTTGGCACCTCCCAGGTACTGGGGCGTGCATTGTGCGACCTGCTGTCACATGATGGGGGTGGGCACCAGGAATGCTCTTCTGAATGTCTATCAACAGACCAACGGTACTTTCTCCGCCAGGGCGAGGCATCTGGTTCACGCCCGTTCGCCACCAGGCTTGGATCATTTGGAATCAGGAGACACTGAGTGTTAGCGTCGCTGTCTGCGGGGTCCGACGGTCTCAGCTTTGTGTTCCCAGGCTGTGTGACTCCCCAAGCCTTAGTTTCCTCTAGTGTGAAATGGGGTCTGGATTGGCACCTGGGTCGCCATGTGTCGGGAGGAGGGACTGAGACGCGTGGGTAGAGACCTGGGATGGAGCCTGGCGCCCCGTCATTGCTGGGACAGGAGGCTGCTAACCTTATGGATCACATCACCGGGTCCATCAGAATCCCTGACACCAGACACACGCTCTTTTCCTCACACTGTTTTCAGATGCAAACCGGGTGAGCCAAACAAGCTTGGGCTCTGTTTTATGGAGGGATTTGGGGTTGAATATTTAGGGCGAGAGCTAGCCTCCACCTCTCCCAGGTTATCCTCTGATTTGACTACGGGATCTTCGGTGAGCCCTCAGCATGCGTTTCTCTCCTTCTGAAGGACCCCCGTTTCCCTTTGCATGGGGGGCTTCTAGTCCTTCCCTGGACTCCAGCTTCAGTGTCGCTTCCTCTGTGCTCCTGTTCCACCCTGGCATCCCCCGAGTGCTGGGAGTGGCTGAGTTCCTGGTGGTCTCAGCTAGATGCTGGGCTCTGCTGGGGGAGACCACCCTGCCTGGCCCTCCCCTGTCTCCCTGGCACCTGCTTGGGGGTCTGGCACAGAGTGGGTGCTCATACATCGTGTCCATGAGAATTTGCTCCACTAGGATTCTTCTCGAGCAAATCTGTCAGAGAACACAGATTATCCCTCCTGAGACCTCTACTGGCTTCTTCTGTGGAGAGTGGGGGATGGCACCATAAGAAGTAGGATGTCTTGCCTGGGGTAAGTGGGTATTGTGATGATTAATTTCATGTGTCAACTTGGCTGAGCCACAGCGCCCAGATATTTGGTCAAACATTTTTCTGGATGTTTCTTTGGAGGGGTTTTTTGGGGGAAGAGATTAACACTTAATCGATAGATTGCCCTCTATAATGTGGGTGGGCCTCATCCAATCAGTTGAAGGCCTGAACAGAACAAAGATTGACATTCCTCCAGCGAGAGGGCAATCTGCTGGCCGATTGGACCAGAACCACAACTCCTCCTGAGTCTCCAGTCCGCTGGCCCTACCCTCTCAGATTTCAGACTCGCCAAGCTTCCCTAATCACATGAAATCAGTAAAGATATTGAAGAAGAAATCTCAGGAGGAACTTCCTCTCTCCTTCTCCACCCACCATCCATCTGAAACTCCTTCCTTCCTTGCTTGGGAGGTATTATGAAACAATCATACTTTTTTTTTTTTACAAGTGTATTTACATTTAGGACTTGCTGCCTATAGGGGCATTTTTCTAAGAGTTGCCTGGTGTCCTTGGGTGTGGGGATGGATGGAACGTATCCTAAGTTTCCCATTCATGTTCACAAAAATAGTTATTTAGTGGCTTTTCATTTAGCAACAGGGGCCTGAGAAACAAAATCGGGTTGAGTGAGGAATGGGCGGGTAGTCGTGCCTGCTTGTCTATCTGGGCCTGTGGACACGACGCCCAGGGTCCCCAGACACATGCACGAGGACAAGAGATGCAACCTTCGTCCCTACATCCAGACAGACGTGACCCCAGCTGAATGTCAACCTTTTACTGGTAACAAAGCAGCAAGATTGGGGGATGTTTCCAAGACACCAAGGGCAGGCCCGTCCCCACCCCTGTGTGTGTGTGTGTGTGTGTGTGTGTGTGTGTGTGTGTGTGTGTGTGCGTGCGTGCATGTAACTGGGGGAGTGATCCGTGGAGCTGGGAGGCCCAACCCTGCGGAGATGGGAATGGAGAGACAGCAGAGCCTCGGAGAGGCCGGGCGCCGGCGAAGCGTCCTCGCAGGCCATGCTGAGCTCAGCTCCCAGGAACAGCAGGGACTCTGGGCTCAGGCGGTGGCTGGGGGCTGCTGCACCTGCCGGGCTGGGCTTTCAGGACGGGCCGCTACAGCCACGGGCACGTCCTCGGCTGAGTCCGGGTACTGGAGTCGGGAGAGGAAGGAAGAGCCAGGTACTCGCCTTCAGTTTGCCCTGAAGCCCCTGCGATCCTGTGATCCTTCCAGATCCTTCCAAGCCCGCTCCCCTTTGACCCAGGCCTCCCGCCTGGCAGGCCGGGCCACAGTTGCCGGGCCCCAACCGTGGGCTTGGGCTGAGTTCTGCTCCTAGCCACGGCAGCCCCTGGAAAGAAGGTGGCCCAGCAGTCATATCTGGGTTCTAGAGCTGGCCGGGACCTCAGACTCTCTGAGCCTCCCTCTCCTCTGTGGCGCGGGCATCACAATCCCTTTCCTGCCCCCTGGAGGCCGGTCACGAGGGCGCGGGGCACTGCGCTGTCGGGGCCAACCTCTACAGCACAGACTCCTCTTCAGAAGGCGGCCGGGGCCCAGACACATCACCCGGGAGGAATCCCCAGAGCAGCAGCCCCCAGCATAGATCCAGAGGGGCTCATCCTGGCCATTGCCCAGAGCCCCCCAGTGTAGACCCAGAGGGACTCACCCTGGCCACTGCGCAGAGCTCCCCCCCAGTGTAGACCAGAGGGGCCCACCTGGCCTTGCACAGAGCCCCCCAGTGTAGATCCCGAGGTATTCACACTGGCCATTGCACAGGAGCCCCCCTCCTCAATGCAGACCAGTGGGGCTCGCTACAGCCACTGCACAGGAACCCCCCCACCCCCGTATAGAGTCAGTGGGCTCACCCGGCCACTGCACACTGGAGAGGCTTCTGTCCCCTCCCCCCACCCCGATGCTCATGTTGTCCCTCCTCCCTTTGCTTACTGCATCCAGGCTCTGGGGACAGGGTGAAGGTGCTCCTGTCCTGTCTTGCGGAGATCTCGTTGGCCACGTGTAGCCGAAGGTGGCTTGGAAGCCCAGGAAGGTGGTCAAGGAAGCGATGCCCAGCTCCAGGAGAGAGGAAAGCAGCAGCAGCACCAAGAGACTCTTCTGGGGCACCTGGGAAACCAGCAGCAGGAAGCCCCTCAGTCTGCACCCCTGGGAGTCGGTCAGCAGATCTGACCAGGAAAATGCACTCTAGGTACTGGGCTGAAGATTGGTACGGGGATGGGTAAAGTAAGAGAAGCTTCCGAGGAGGGCCGGTCATCAGCCATCCATTGAGCACCTGCTGTGTGTTCATTTAAATCCCAATCACTTTCTCAGGTAGGTTCCATTATTAGCCCTACTTTCATCCTGGGATGAAAGAGAGGTTTAGAAAAAAGAGCCACGCACTTATTATTACGAGTATCAGGTACTGTCTGTGAGTGACAAATCACTAAATTCTACTCCTGAAACCGATATTACACAATACGTTAACTAATTAGAATTTAAATACAAATTTGAAAGAAAAAAAGTAAAGTGATCAAAAAGTAAAAAAAAAAAAAGGAAGGAAAGAAAAAGGAAAGAGAAAGAAAAAGAGAAAGAAAGAAAAAGAGAAAGAAAGGAGAAATAAAAAGAAAGGAGAAAGAAAACGAAAGGAGAAAGAGAAAAAAAGAGAAAGAAAGAGAAAGAAGGAAAGAGAAAGAAAGAAAGGAAGAAAGAAAGAAAGAGAAAGCAAGAAAGAGAAAGCCACATAGCCGGTAAGTTAAAGCTGCCTGTTTCCAAACCCCACGGGCTCAGCCACACAGACAGACTTCCCACAGCAAAAAGTATAGAGAGGTCAAGTAAGCAAATACACAGGAGAGTGTCCCCAGCGTATTTGGCATTAGATCGCTGGTGACCTCCACACCAGAGCTGGGGAGCAGATGGGAGGTGAGGAGGTGTAGACAGTGAGAGATTCTTGGCTGTGAAAGGGGAGAGAGGGAGGAGCACAGTCAGAGCTGCGCGGTCTTGGAACTTTGGAAGACGGGAAGGGTGGAGGAGAGAGGGGAAGGTGGAAGCAATGCAGAAGGGCCTGGGGCAGGGGGTAGGAGGAACAACTTGTACTCTCTCGGCAAGGAAAGCAAGGGTGGGGCCATGTGAAGATTCAGGTACATGTGAGGTCACAGGCAGGAAGCGGAGGAGCCTAGGGGCTGTGGGGGAAGGTCTGGGGTCATGGGCAGTCGGGTCCGGACAGGGCAGCAGTGGACGGCGTGTTTCCGCCCTCCTGTGCCCAGGTCGTATGTTGGACCCCGCTGTGAAGAGTGGCCTTTCCTAGGACATAAGCAGACGGGACTCCAACCAGGGTTCCCACCCTCTATGCTTGCCACATGGGGGTTCATGGTGGTGACTGCACGATGCATTTGTGGGTCGTCCTGCAGACCGGCCCTGCACCCCAATCGGGAGAAGGCAACACTCACTGGTGCAGCCCAGTCTGGGTAAAGCCCGGATGCACAGATCTGGGTCGAGTTCTGCCTCATGGGCTCTGTAGGTATGTGACCTTGCACTAACGGATAAAGCAATCAATCCCATTCCCCGGTTCCCGCTTTGGTAAGTGGGGAGTGATGAGACGTCTCTGGGGAGTGGTTTCCAGGATTAAGTGGTGCACAAAAAGGCAGGTGCCCGTTCTCTGGCTCTACGTTTTGGGGCGGAGGCTCTCACCTGGGTGTACGTGCTGCTGGCCATCAGCTCCACCACGAAGGCGCATATCCCGAGGCTGGCAGCCAGCAAGCTGACCAGGTTCATCCCTGTGCTGACCTTCGCCTGCCCGGGAGATTGGAGCAGTGGTCAGCATCCAGCCCACAGGGGAGGGGGCTGGCCTCACGTGCCGTTTATCACAGCTTCCTTCATGGGGACAGCTGCTGACCTGCCCCGGGGGGACTGGGAACAGATCACTAGAGGGAAGAAAGACGTCTCTGCTCCGACTGTGGAACCCCATGGGCTGCGGACACCAGGAACTGCCCTAGAGGCTAAGCCAGCCTTAGCAGCCAGAGGACCGCTCGGCGCCCATGGCCCACATACGGCCCCTCTCTCCTGTGCCACGCAGACGACACTAATCCATCCTCGTAATCCACTGCGGTTGGCATCACTATAAAGGCTACCTGCCCTCTGTTGTGGGTTCGTGTCCTCCAAAAAGACAGGTTGAATTCCTATGAATGTGATGGGGACCTATTTGGAAATAGGGTCTTTGCAGATGTAATCAGGTTCAATGAGGTCATATGTGAGGAGGACTGAGATTTCAGCCCAATACAGCTGGTGTCTCTATGGGCAAGGAGGAGCCCCCGGGTCTGGTGTCTGGTCTCCTGCCCGTGAAGGAGGCAGAGGGGAAGTGCAGCCGTCACAAGCCAAGGAATGTCAGGGAGGTCAGGGAGTGCCAGACCCCCCGGGAGCTCGGGAGAGGCAAGGAAGGATTCTCCCCCAGAGCCTCAGAGAGAATGTGAGCCTGCCACCACCTAGATTTGGGGTGTCTGGCCCCTGGATTTGGCAGGCTATGAATTTCTGTTGTGTTTTGAGCCCCCCAGTGTGTGCTATTCCATTCCAGCAGCCCTAGGGAATGAGCACCCCAACCCAGTGCCCTAGATTCAAAATCACGGCTCTGGGACTGCTCAGGGGACAGATGTCCTCCAAAGCTCTGACCCAGCAGACCCAGTGGGGTTAGCGCCGGATGGGTCTGCGTTCCCCGTGTCCCGGCAGGAGCAACGTGGTGGCCGGCGTGGGGGACCGGCACGCTTCCCCGACAGGCACCGGTGGGTAATCGGGCATTCACAGAAGGCAGGTGGCTTTGACGGCCGCCCTCCCCACCACCCCGTGCAAAGGCTCCCACGAGCATCCGCCTGCCTACGAGGTTTTCCAGGATGAGTCACGCCCGGAGACAGAGGCAGGGGCTGAGAGACTCACCCTGGGCATCGTGCAGCCGGCCGCGGCGATCAGGGTGGCCACTCCTGTCAGGAAGAACTAGAGAGAGGCGGGAGGACTCGCGGCCCCCGAGAACCTGGGGCAGCTCCGTCTCCGTGATGGGAAGTTCCCTGGGGAGTCTGCCGTCTGTGGGGGACTTGCCCTGAGGGTGGACAGCTATGGCTCATCACAAGGTGGCCAACGGACAGGGAGGGTCAGGTTACGGCAACAGAGAAGGGCCCGCGGTCTGCCGCCGGGCACCGCAGAGCTTCTGGGACAGAATTCTAGAAGGTGACCACTGAAGACTCCTAGGCACCTCGTCCACTACTTCTCAAGCGATCGGAGCAGGCGAGTAGCCTAGGCGCTTGTTAAAATGCAGACTGACTCGGTCCGCCTGGGGTGGGGCTGGGACTCTGCATTTCTAGCAGGCTCCCCAGGGATGCTGGCGCCCCGTCCGGAGACCACACTTTCTGGAAGGACCAGTCTCTTAGTACGAAGATGAAGAGACTCGGGCCACTTCTTCCCTTGTCTCAGTCTAAGTCACGGGGCTGGGAGTGATAGATCTGGGTCTGGAAAGCAGATGTCTGTCTGACTTGAGGTCATGGGGGATGGTTTCCACAGCAGTGGCTCTCTTTCTTGACCTGTATACCAAATGTGAGACCCCCACCCGCACCCCAGGAACCTTGCCTTTCTTCTTCCTTGGGCTAAACCTACTGGGGTAGGGGCCCTTCTGCAGGGCTCCTGTCCTCCCGCACCCCACGTGCAGAGAAGCGGCTGCAGCCTCCGGGTCACCAGCCCGCAGCCCAGCTCCCAGCCTTGGGGCGCCCAGCCCTGCAAGGGTGTGGGAGGTGGGGGGGGGGAGTGAGAGCATCCCCTGGAGCTCAGGACAATTCCACGTCCTGCACCCGCACCCCCATTTCAGACTCAAACTCTTCCCCGAGGGCCCAGGGAGGGTGCGGAGTTCCCCGGTCCCTGTAATACCCCCCCCGCCCCCGCCCCACAGAAAGCCTGCGTCCGGCCACCACCAGGCAGGGTCACCGGGGTACTCACCAGCACTCCGCCGGCCAGCAGGGACCAGTAGGTAGTGGGAAACTCCACGAACTTTGGGGCGGCAGCCAGGATACCCCCACCGCTGATATGAAGCAATCCAATAAGGATCTGCAGGGCCTGTGGGGCATGGGTGGGGGTGAGCTAAAGCCCTGGGGGTCCCTGCAAGGGCTCTTCGAGGGACTCCAAGGGTGGGGCTGAGCAAATCCTCGTCCACCTGTCACTGCCCAACGGGATCTCAGACAAGCCTCCTCCTCCACCTCCTGACGTGGCCCTGGAGAGAAAGGGTGCCTGGCCAAGATCACCCAGCCAGTGAGGGGCAAGACCCAGGTCCCCCGTCCCCAACTGGGCACCACTGGTTTGCAGAACTCCCGAAGCCTTGGGTTAGGACCATCTCGGGTGTCCAGCCTGGTCCCCCTTCGTGAGATATCATCAGGTAGCACGCTGGTCACCTCCCAGGTGCCAGGCTCCCAGTGTGCTAAGCACTCTATGCATCCAATCGCAAAGCTGTCAGAAGCCCTGGAGGCGGGCGCCCTCGTCACTGTGATGCAGACGGGAAGCGAGGCTCAGCAGCGCTAGTCCCTTGCCTGGGGTCTCCGAGCTGGCCTCCGAGCTTGCGTGTGCCGGTCAGAAAGTCTGTGCTCCTTGCTTGCTATGTACGGCATCCGTGTCAGCATGCTGCTGCTTTCCGCCTCGCCTTCCAGAATGCTGGGTTGACTCAGTCTAGGCTGATGGCCCCGCATTTGTGGTCCTTTGTTCCAAGCTGTGACCGGCCCCCTCCTTAGGCTTCTTTGACCCCGAGAGTAGCACTGTGACCTTGCCTTCCGACATGCTGCATCCCTGATTATCACCTGAGAGGGGTGGCTTCTCCCAGGCTCCCTCTGCTCTCACCCTTCACTGCCCACTGGCAACGAGGTAAGTGAGCCCCCACTGGTGACCGCCGGGTTTGGGATTCGAACGTCTGGCTCAGCTGCTACTCTGCTACTCTGACATCCGTGCCCCACAGACGGCCACGGCTCACGCCTGCTGGCCACGGACTAAGACCCACTCGGATGTGGTAGAGAGAGCCACAGGCAGGTGTGGGACATCAGGAGAGGAAAGTCAAGGGGAGCCAGAGGGAAGCTGACTTCTTACCCCAGAGTGGCCCGAGGAGGAGGTCACCCTGCTCACTCCGGGTTCAAGCAGCCACCCTCCAGGACGTGGTGGCAGCTCCGGCCTTTCCTAGTTTTCTGAGCTGGAGGCCATGCAGGGACAGCTCTGCAGATCCATCTTGTTTTCCTGTACTTTAACTTCCCCACTGGAATATGCCTTTGTCCCTATAAATCCTGCCCACTACGTAGCTGCTGGGATTGGTGGTGGCTGTTTTGGGTCTACCTTGGAGGGAGGAGGGTCTGTGGGGACGGAGTGGTCCACTTACTCCCAAGGTCTTTGGCTGTCCCTGGAAGAAGAGGTCCTCCCTGCTGGGGTGGGCAGTCTCCAGGGTCTGGGGCGGCAGGGAGGGCTCCTCTGGGCTCCGCCACGGTACCCCTGGGGTCCTGGGGGCGGGGGATATCACTGGCCGCTGCTCCCGGCTTGTCACCACTGATGAGCTGGCTTCCGAGGGCAGCCGGGCTCGGGGCTGGGCTGCCTCCCGCTTGCTGCAGGGAGCTGGAGCTGGGGTCCTGGAGCCTGCCGTCTCAGACATCCTCTCCACGGAGCTCCTGGGCACACACATAGGTCATCCGAGGAGGAGGCAAAACATTCCCGACCGGATGCCCATTCCTGGGTCCCGGTTTCCCCAGCTGAAAAGTAAAGCTTCGTGGCCAGGAAAGGTCATTAGTAACACGTGGGGGAATGTGTTATTGTAGCAGTTAAAGACAAAGGGCTACAGGTCTGTAGAGAGCGATAGGTACGCATCTGAAACAGGGCTGGGAAGGAAATAAAAGTCAGAAACAATGAGACGTCAGAATGGCATCTGTGTAAATGAAATAGTGCATGCCGAACGGTTCACACATACACACTAAAACACGCCGAAGTCGCTGCCGGGGGCTGGAGGACGGGGGCGGGGACACAGGCACAGGCGGGGGCGGGTGTGGCCCGAGTGGCCACCCACCCTGGGGTCCCGCTTACCAGCAAGAATTTACGGTTCGATAAGTCCAATCTCCATTTCGCTTTTGGGAGCTAGGACTAGCTTGCCTGGATCCCACGGTTAATAAAGGCCAGAGCCGGCCTCCGAATCAGGACAGGTGGCTGCAGGCCCTGAGCTTTTCCCGCTTCCGGGCACCCCTCCCACCCCCTCCAGCCCCGGCCCTGACCTTCCTGCTCTGCCAGGCTAGTTAATAACCCCAGCAGCTCCACGGCTCGCACCTGTGGCTACGGCTCCGTAACCGCTCGCTGGTGCTATCGGGTAGATCCCCCCGCTTCATTACCAAGCATCTCTTGAGTTGTGTAGGGCCGGGAGGACCACATCCACTTTGCTCGGGTCAGACGGACGTAAGTAGGGGGGTCTGCACTTGCACCCACGTCCTGTGTTCAGTATGCTGCCTCCCTTAGCAAAAGTGGGGGGCATTATAAAAAACCACAGAAACCCAGAACATCTTAAATTACGAGCGAGCTCAGGAACAGAGACCCGGGAGGCCCCCAGAGTCCGAGGCCTGCAGCTCTGAGCCTTTACCTGACTGTGGGGCCCTCCATCAGCAGCCGGGGTGCCTCCTCACTGCCCCCCCCTTCTCTGCCCCAGCCTGCAGCCTCCCCGCGCCTGGCTCCGGCTCAAGCCGCGTCCATAACCTGCTCCCTTCTTCCTGCCCAGCCTGGCTCATCCCAACAATCAGCTGCGTGCTTGCGAACAGTCACCGACACCTGGTCCTCACCGCTGGCCCGGCCTTGCGAGTCGGCCTCTCCTGGGGGGGGCGCCTGGAGTCCCGGCCTTGAGCAAACCCCCAACCTGTAGGTGACCCCTCCACTCCGGCCCGTTTGCGGCCCTCCGGCCCCTGCCGCATTGCTGGGGACTCAGGAGGTCTCCTGGCCGTGAGCCGTCGCGCGGATGTCTCAGCTCCCACACCTGAGCGGTCTCCCCTCTGAGCCTCTGCTTCCTCGCCTCGAAAACGGAGGGAAATATCCGTCCCCGAGGATCCCGTGGGATGAATGTCACGCCAAATGCGAAGCACCTGGCAGTTTCGGCTGCATGCGTGTTAGCTTCGTTAGCTTCTGCTTCCTGCCAGAGGCAAACTTTGAAGCCTTCCCGGGGCTTGAAAGTGTAGTCAGCCCTTGGGTCCTGTAGACCTGCCCCAGACGCCCACCTGCCTTCCGTGGAAATGGCTGCATCCCCTCTAAAAGGCTGGGAGTTTCCTTTTATAGACGGGTGTCTGCCGATCACCTGCCAGCCTCGTGTCTGCTCAAGACCATGTCTGGACCTCGGCAGGTGACGGTCAGGCCAGCATGCCCACCCCTCCGCCTGCTGAGGCGTCCGGAGCCCCAAGTTCACGGTCTCACTAAGTGCATTGCAAACACCACCGTTTTCCCTCAAAGGTCAACCCCGGTTCCATTTCCTTCACTTGTTGCCTCCTTCACGCTTTCTGGGGCTTTTTTGGGGGGAGGGGGAGAGATTATTTTCCTAGACTTTCCTTACCACCTCTGCGGGCCATGACGGTGGAGGAGCTGTGGGCGGCGCCAGTGTGGGGCGGAGGGCGGGTGTTGGAGCTGGCAGAAGGGGACATATGACGAGTTCAGTGGGAGTTGGCAGGTGATGGTAGAAGGAGCACTGCAGGGAGAAGGGGAGGCCTGGCTTCTTCTTCGACTAAAGGTACTGACTTCCTGTGTGACTTCGGCAAGACTTCCCCTCGTGGGCCTCAGTTTCCTCATCTGGAAAATGGAGATGTTGGACCGGATAATGAGCCCCAAGGCCACTTCCAATTCTAACTGACATTCTTAGTCTTAAGTATACACATTCCCAGTGTAATTGTTACTGACGCAGGAAAAATGTCTGTCCGAGTGTGTGTGACTTGTGTGTCAGATGTTTCCTTTTTTTTTTTTTAAGATTGATTTATTTATTTTAGAGTGCGCCAGCAGGGGGAGGGGTGGAGGGAGAGGGAGAGAGAAGCAGACTCCCCGCTGAGTGCGGAATCGACGCAGGGCTCGATCTCATGACCCCGAGATCACGACCTGAGCCGAAATCAAGGATCAGCCGCTCAACCGAGTGCACCACGTGGGCACCCCATGTCTGAGGTCCTGCCTGGACTCTGCCACTATTTCCACAGAATCTAAGTGCTATAAACCGAATGTTTGTGTCTCCCCGAAATTCATGTGTTGAAACCTGACTCCCAGTGTGATGGTATTTGGGAGCGGGGCCTTTGAGAGGTGCTGTGCCCTCACGAACAGGATTAGTGCCTTTATGAGAGAGGCCCCAGCCAGCGCCCTCACTCCTGTCATGCGAGGACACAGCCAGAAGACAGTCTGCGATCCAGAAAGAGGGCTCTTACCAGACATCCAACGGGCCCGTCCCTTGATCTTGGAGTTCCAGCCTCCAGAACTGGGAGAAATAAATGTTTGTAGGTTGTGCCCCTCAATCTATAGTATTTCTGTTGCAGCAGCCCAACGAAGACATAAATATTCAGCAGGACGAGGGCTCACCAGCCCTCTGAGTTAACCAGCGAGTGTTCTAAGAGCCGCACTGGGATTCCAATATGCTCCCTCGTGACCAGGAATGTCACCGCTCTCACGCTTGGCTTCCTCATCGGCGTGCAGGGAGGATATCCTCGTGCCTGGCCCCCGTGGGTGCTGAATGAGATCCCGCCGGCTCCCCTCTGCCCATCCAGGTCGGGGACGGGGTCCGAGCCAAACCCCAGCCACACACACGGCTGTTTCCTCCTTCAAGCTTCCCCAGACACCGGCTGAGAGAGAGGGGGACAAAGTCAGCAGATGTCACGTTAATTCCAACATATTTATCAAGGGCCAGGGACACAAAGTTGGAAAAATCCCAATTGGTCCAAATCCAGCAGAGTTAACACCTATGGAACAGGGGCTGCCCAGGTTCAATCTAAAAACAAAGAGATTGGCCAATCTTCTTAGGAAAGGAATGACCCCAAAGGTGATTAATAAACGGGGTAGAGGATCCAGGAGGATCTCAGGGCAGGAGAAGGCACCATGTGAGTGCCACGTGTCTGTTGCGAGGAAAGGGACAAAGATGGAGTGTTTCAGGAGCCAGAGGGATGCTGACAAAGTTCACAGAGAACAGGCCTTTGCTGGGATTTCCTTCCTGTGTTATCTCTGGAAGAAACACGGAGAGGTAAGTCCCAGTGCCTGGTCCCCAGGAGCTTGTTGGGGGATCAATAATGAGTTCAAGTCCAATAATGAAGTTCAAGTCAGCTCTGCTGCTAACATGCAGTGGGTTAATCCCTTCTCTGGGTCTCGGTTTCCCCATTTGTACAATAACGGGGACGGGCGGGAATGGTTAGTATTGTCAGAGTTCTGTGCGACACTGTCAGTCCGTGCATGTTCCTGGGGCTCCCAGCAGCCCCCTGGCTCATGCTACCACAGAAACGAAGAATAAAGATTTTACTGCATATGCAATTGGAGATGCTCAGGGAGCAGGGAGGCCGGCCAGGTCACTGCGGTACTCCCAGGGGACGAGCGCCGAGGAAGGGGAGCAGAGAGTTCCCACGAGAGCCAAGACACTAGTTTGGAAATTCAGGAACTCTGCCAACAAGGCTCTGTCACCCTCCGGGGCTGCTAATCTGTACTCAGACCGCAGCCAAGATTTGGGGAGAGCGGCGTCCCACTGTGGGTTGAACGCTTTTGCCCTTATTGTCTGTGTTATTATGCAGTGAAAGAGACTGCACTCGAGGGAGCTTGCGATCCAGCGGGCGAGATGCCCACAGACCAAGGGGCAAGTGTCTCTGACCTTGGACCTAACTCCCTGATTCCTGGGCGTTGTCTGACTACCAAGGTCTTAACCTAATCATTTGCAAAGTAAGGGACTTTAGGAGGGAAGCCTTCTCGTTTCCTCTTGACTTACACTTTCTTTCTTCACTTATGACACTTTCTTGGCTCCTGAAGGGCTATGAGTTTGAGACCTTTAAAAATGAAGGGCCACCATGAGAGCCAGTGAGCGGTGGAGGACGGGGAGTGTGTGCAGGCTGGGTGGGGGGCAGGCTCCGTGGAGGAGCATGTGGCCCGGGAGCTTTCCAGGCAGGAGAACCAGACAGGGCTGTGGAGACACAGGACACAGGACATTTTGGATGGATGCCAGATGTGGCTGGAGAGAGACAGTTCTGGAAAGGAGAGGAGGCCGGTGGGATTCTCCAACAGTGAGGGCCGCAAAGACCTCCCCCAGGCTTTCCCCCTCTCCTCCAGAAAGCAGCCACTCCTCGGGCTGGTGAGCTGTCGCCCGGAATCACAGGTGAGGGGGACCCAGATCAATGTGGCTGCTGGGGAGCCCTCTGTTCTCTTCCTCCTCCCTTCCCTCTCCTCAGAGCCCTCTCAGCCACCTTCCCCCAGATGAGACTGAGGGTCTGGCCCTGGGAACTCCTCTGAAGGAGTCCTTCCAGGATTCGGAATGGAAGCGAGAACGTGGTACAGGGAGCAAGCAGCAGTGGCCACAGGACGCAGAGAGGGGACAGGCCTGACTGCAGGGAGGGCAGCGGGGGTGGGGGGGTGGAGGTGGAGGCGGGGTTGGGGATGGATGGTGTCACTCTGCCCCACGCCCTCCAGATGGGGACCTGACACAGTCCCCTCACCCTCACGGGCCTCGGTTTCTCCTGTGGCACTGGGACAATGGGGATACTGAACGCAGTCCTCGCAGCCCTGACCCTGCACCTGGCTGTCTGCAGGCCACGGGCAGGGACCAGGGCTTCCGCCCGGCCAACATGGAGCAGGAGAGGCAGATGAGACTGCCTCTCATGCCAGGGGGATGGGGCAGGACGACCCGTGGGAGAGACAGACTGTGCCTTTCCCCTCTATCCTCCAGACAGCAGCCTCATTCCTTCGTCCTCACGGAAAGGACGGACATGTCTCCGGGGAGGTCGAGAGAGAGGTCCAGGCTCCTCTCTGAGGGAGTGAAGCGAGGACAGGGGCAGTAACAGCATCTTGGAGTTTCAAGTGCTGCCCTGAACACGATTCCATGGGGATCTCTGGGGGCAGGTTTGACCCATCAGAGATGAAGACGGAACTGTCTGAAGGGGACTGGAGGAGGGAGGGAGAGGTGGGTGCCTGGCTAGGAAATTCCAGTGGCCCTTCCTGGGGGAGGTGGCAGGTTTGGGGACAAGGGAGGTGGTGTGAGGGTTCAGGGACGGTGGTCACCCGGGGAAAGATCCCCAGCACCCCAGCCTGCAGGGCAGTGGGGGGAGAGGCTTGTGGGGTAAGCCCACCCCGCATCAACAGTGTGAGGGGCATCTCTGGGGTGGGCAGCAGCCTTGGACGCTTGGGCAGCCGCCACGATTCCAAGGATGAATCCCTGGACTTCCTACGTGACCCAGCGAAGCTGAGCAGAACCCCAGTCCTGACTGATAAATGATATCCCGTCTTTCACTATCAGCCAGATTGAACGCAAGAGTGAAAAAAAAAAAAACAGAATGCTTTACTAGCTGCAGGTTCACAACCCTCCGGGGAGCTTTTCCACGCGCAAAGGGCAGGGGGAGACCCAAGAAAGTGGCAGCCCCCTCCAGGTTGGTGGGGGACAGTTTTAACACCAGCAAAGGGAACTTACAGACGAGGCTTGCCACGTCTCCAAATCCGAGAAGTTTATCAGGAGGCCCTGACTAGACTCCGTCACGTACGCCGTGCAAGGGTTCTCAACATCACCTGGAAGCTCAAGGCTGCGGCCCTGGGGCGGCCTCTGGGGCAAGAAGGTCACATGGAACCTACATTCCAAGGACCAGGAGTGGGGGGGGCTGTGGGGGGCGGGGTGAGGTGCCTCCTCAGGTCGGGGTCCAGCTCCTGGGTCCTTGTTGGTCATGTCTGATCAGGTTCCCTAACGCTCCCCACGATGCCCCTTTAATTCCATGGAGGAGGATCACGTGGGTCAGAGCAGGTGCTTTCCCTGAAATCATTCAGAGGAAATTACCGTATTTGAGTAGGAGCCTCTAACAGGGCTTGGGATGGAGAGGGGCGGGGACAGGGCAAGACACGCCCACAGGTGCCCGCGCACGCGCCCGGCCCCCAAAGAGGCTCAGACCCACTCTTCTTGGGCCTTTTTGCCCTCCTGCTGTTGCAGGCTTCAGCCTGCAGCCCTCTTGCTCCCCGCAGGTGCCCCCTCCTCCTCTGCGCCCCTAGTGTCCCCCTGCGTTGCTCTTCTCTCAGCTCTCTGCACTGCGTTCGTCACCTGTCTGCGTTCCCACGTGGCTGCACGCTCCTACCTGTCCAGGCTGGCTGGCCCCGGCTTTGTTGGCCAGTGAGCCCCGCTTGGTGTCTGAGGTCTCACCCTCCTCAGGGCCACACGCAGCCCGACCCCGCTCTGCCTCACCTCTGCTGTGCCGCCTTGGGCAAGTCACTTAGCCTCTCTGAGCGGGGCGGGAGCCTGACTGTGGGGAGGGTCCTGACGCCCCCTGGGTGGGATTGAACCGGTAAGAGGCTCCCAATCACCAGGCCTTGAGCCCTGAGGCAGGAAATTCTCTAGACTTTGCATACAATGGTCTCTGAGAGATCTTTCCAGAACAGAAATCGATGGCTCCCTACAGACGGCACACTCTGGAAACCCAGGCCTCATTCTAGCACCGTTTCCCAACCTCTCAATATTGGCCTCAGGGGCTGGATGATTCCTTGTTGGGGGACGCGGGGCTGGCCCCGGGCAGTGTGGTTGCCCAGCAGCACCCCCAGCCTCCACACCCAAAACGTTTCCAGGCAATGGCGATGAGACCCCCTGCTGTCACTGGAGGTAGGCGTCGGGGGAGGTCTGCAGATTTTAAAGGCTCCCAGGTGGTCCCGATCCAAATCAGACCTCTGACCTGCCCCCCCACCCCAGTGTCGCCTCCCTGCCAGTCACACCAACCCACAGCAGATCCCCCATGTGACATTTAACCTCCTCAGGGGCGACTATTCACCCCTGCCCTGCTCCAAGAGTTGGGGGAGAGGAAAGTTAGGCTTTCAGTAGCGAGGGGGCTCCCATCCCCTTCTTCTCTGTGAGCAGGTGCCCCGGAGTGGGCCTCCACGGGATGGAACGTGCTGTCCCCTCAGTAGGTCTATTCTGTATTACTGTACTTTTTGGATAATTTATGGGATTTTCAAGGACAAGGGCCTCCGTGACTTTGACCCCTTAACTAAGACTGTCTTCGTCTGCTCAGGCTGAGTGGCTCCCACAGCAAAGATTTCTCTCTCCCATTTCTGGAGGCCGGCCGGCTGAGGGCAGGGTGCCGGCGTGGTCAAGTTCTGGGGAGGGCTCCCTTCCTGGCCTGCCAGTGGCTGCTTCTCATCGAATCTTCACATGGCAGGGAGTCAAGACAGGAGGGAGCTCTCCCCTGCCTCTTTCAAGGGCTCCAATCCCAGTCCTGAGGACCCTGTCCTTGGGGCCTAATTTCCTTCCAAAGGCCCCACCTCCTAACACCCCCACACTGGATCAGGGTTTCAACATAGGAATCTGGGGGGGTGTGGCTGGGGGAGGGGAGGACACAGACATTCAGTCCGTAGCAATGATTTTTATCTTACCTGCTGACCGTGGATGCTGACCCCTGTGTGGATGCTTTGTCTTTGGAAATTCCATTTGTAATTTCATAACTGTCTTTGGAACTGTCTTTGGATGCCTGTCTTTGGAAATTCCATTTGTAATTTCATAACTGCTTCCTGTTTCCCGCATCCCATGCCTTTGCCCAGGCTGTTTCTGCCACCAGAAGCACCGTTCCTCCCTCTGAGGCCCAGCGCAAACAGACAGACAGACCTCCTGCAGCGCCTCCCTGACTGTCCCGCCCCCCTGTTCCCAGGACACCCGCGCTGGGGGTCCCGAGGTCACTGTGTGGTCCCGTGTTTACTTTCACTGCCCACAGCCAGCCCTCAGGAGGGCCTTTTCGCCTACGTTGCAAGGTCCCAGTTACTCAGACAGCAATCTAGATGTTGCTGGGGAGGGGTTTCATAGATGGGATTGAACCCATAGTCCATGGACTGTAAGTAGGGGAGAGGGTCCCAGACGGTCTGGGTGGGCCCGACGCGGTCAGCACGAGGGTTGAAGCACAGAAGGGAAGTTTCCCTCGTGGGGAAGAAGCTCCAGCCGTGGACGGCAGCTGCGGACGGCGCCCGGGAGCCCCAGCATGGAACTACCCGGCAGCCCGCTCCCCCCACTGTGTGCTTGCCTGCCCAGCCCCCGTAACCACCGAAGCCAGTGCCTTGCCGTCAGCCCTGTGTGTCTCCCACTGGTTCTGAGTCTCCGGCTGAGTGCCAACAGATAACATCCAGCTCCGGCAGGGGCCTGGCACATAGTAGGCCATCTGCTACTGCTACGGAATGCATGCAAGGCAGCAGGAGCGCTGGGAAGGCAGTGGGGAGGAAGGGGTGGCTGTGGGGGTGGGGCGGGGAGAGCTGAGCTGAGCGGGTGGCTAAAGGCGGTGGCCTGGGGAGAGCTGTGGTCAGCTCGGACCCCGTGCCCCAGGCCTCGGCATGCCCTTCCCCGGGTCAGCGCTGGGCAGCCTCCAGGCCTCCACTAAGACGACCTCCAGAGGA
>CM052884.1:87908034-87923569 GCA_028534135.1 Potos flavus | reverse complement strand
AAATCGAGGTAGGAGACAGTTCTCTATGGGGATGGGGTTCATGAGCAAAGTGAGTGGGCCGTTCTTACTCTTTCTGATAAAAAGGGTGGGGGCACATTCCCCTCACTTTTAATTCCAACTGTATGAATTTAGGAGGTCCCTTTGAACACCCCCATTTTGCAATTTTCCTGCATGGAGGTGGTGAGAGTAGCAGGCAAAAGAGCTTTGGGAGCTTGGGAGGGACAGGCGACCTGGGTAGTTAAATCCCACACAGGGAGGAAAGGAAGGGACAGGGTCCAAGGGCCAAAGGGCCAGACAGGGCCTCACAGCTGGTGAGCACTGGCTCTGTGCTAGGCTGACCTCCCCCAATCCCCGGGAAGTTGGCTCCAGTCTTTAGAACAGGAAGTGGAGGCTCAGAGAGGTCCAGGGCCTTGACCAAAGTCATACAGACAGAAAGGGCCTGGGATTTGGCTGTGTGTGGTCTGCCAGGCTGCTGGGCCCTCTGATAGATGTCTCCGCCGGTCTGTAGTGATAGTCCCGATTTAGTGGGGAGCGAGGGGGGCTCCAGCAGCTGAGCTCAGACACACATTGATGCATGACTCTCTTTTCTCTGACCTGACCCGGCTATGCTTGGAAGTCTGTCCTCTTAATTCCCAGCATTTCGGGCCCTCTGATATAGCTGGCTGGACTGATGGATGCAGCTGGAGGCAGAGGCCTAACCAAGGAACCACCGGCCCCAACTAGACTTCTCTGGTGCACCTGTGAGGACAGAGCATGGACCTGAGCCTGGACCCCCCTGGGAAGCACAAAAGAAGGAAGACTTGTTAGCAGAGGGGCCTTGGATGGAATAGGTTGTCCAGGGAGGTAGTGAGCACTTGGCCACTGGAGGTGTGCCTCGCACCTGGGATTTCACTTTCCAGAATGTGACGGGGAGAAGGGTTCAAATATCCATTTGGGAGCCGTATTCAAGAATGCGGAGTAACCTTTCTCAAAGTGTGTTCCATGGAACACTGGCCCAGACAGATCTGCAGCAGAAGGGTTCTGTGGTCAAATAAGTTTGGGAAACCCTGGATTCCGGCTTCCGCCCTCTTTAGCATAGTCAAGTTCCTGAGAATTACTGCAGAGGAGTACTCTATTTTAATCTTAAGGGCATTTCCTGAACTTAACTGGCTGTGGAAGCTTTTTTCTCAGTCTGTTGATTCTACAGTTGTTCTGTGGGTAACACTTTCAGGCAAAGTGGCCTTAAACTAACAAACTTCTGGTTCTGGGGTGTTTTGGCCTTCTTGGCCCTCACACTGGTTTTCTCCTGTGCAGATCGCGGTGGGGGTGGGGACTAGACTGTGATCTCTGGGGGTCACATCCAACTTGAAACAGCTCTTTCCCTGGGGCAGGCCACCAGGAGGGAGGGGTGCTGAGGGCGGGACTCGCAGAACCGGAGGGGCGCCTGTCTGCCCTGAGCTTCCCGCCTCCCGAGGAGGGTGTGAACTCCAAGGCCTTAGAAGAGTTATGCCCCGTTGCCCCTGCCCTCCATTCCTCCCGAACCCGAACTCCGTGCAGGGCTGCATGGGGCAGAGGTGGGCTGACCCTCCACTCAGCCTTGGCCTCTCCCCCTTCCCTCAGCCAGCTCAGGACTCGCAGGCCCAGCCAGCCTGGGACCCCCAGGGGAACCAGCCAGGGCCCAGCTTCCCTTTGGTCCTTCAGCTCCTGGAAGGCAGGGCCAGCAGGGACGGAGCTGGGGAGCCCCCTCCAGCCCCAGGCAGGGGGATCACATCGTGAGCATGGGGTATGGGCAAGGCTGGCTCAGATCCTGGCTGTGTTCCCAGGAGCCTGGACCTTGGGCAGGTTGATGACATCTATCTCCTTGTCACCTGGGGGGTGGGGTGCTCGTGCCTCTCCCAGGGCACAGGGGAGGGGGTGGGTGTTACAAGGATTAAATGGGATAATGTCCGCATTGTGCAGGGCCTGGCCGACAGCAAATGCTCGGCAAACATCAGCCTGCCTCATGCCTGGAATCCCGCCACCCAGGCTCTCCTTGGTCCTCACCCATTTCTCTGTTAAGACTTGACCCATCTTGGGCGCCTGGGTGGCTCAGTCAGTTAAGCATCTGCCTTTGGCTCGGGTCATGATCCCCGAGTCTTGGGATTGAGCTCCACATCAGGCTCCCTGCTCAGCGGGGAGTCTGCTTCTCTGCCCCTCCCCTGGCTCAGGCTCTCTCTCTCTAATAAATAAACAAAATCTTAAAAAAAAAAAAAAGACTGGACCCATCCAGTCCTCATTGCCCTCAGGGGTGATCATGGGGGAAGGGGTGTGACAGTTCAGGGCTCCTGGGGAAGGGGAGAAGGTGTGGCAAGGGCAGGAGAGGACTGGGTGTACCAACTGTACTGGGAGGTCTGAGATTCATCTGTGGAGTCCGAGCTGAACACCACAGGGACCCAAGCAACAGCGAGTGAGATCTGACAGTGGGAGATTGTGGTCGACTAGGCAGAAAACACGAGGCCCTGATCAGTCTGTGCTGGGGAGGCCTAGAGGACAGGGCAGCTTCTCAGGGGGTGTGTGCACGTATGTGCGTGTGCATGTGTGTATTCGACTGCATGCACCAATGTGCATGTGTATATATGCATATGTGTACATGTGTGCACACACACCAGTGTGCATGTGTGTACGTGCATACATGTGTATGTGTACATGTGGTTATGTGTGTGCATGTGGTTATGTCTGTGCATGCAACAGTGTGTGCATACATGTGTGTATGCGCGCACATGTGTGTGTGTTTGTGTGCATGCACCAGTGTGCATGTGCACGTGTATGTGTGTGTGCACACGTGTGTGTGTTCGTGTGCACGCACCAGTGTGCATGTATGTGCATGCTTATGTGTATACATGTGTGTATGTGTGTGCATGCATATGTGTATGTGCATGTGTGTCAAGCAGAGACAGGCCGGAATTGAGAGTTACTGAGTCATGCCATGTGACAAGGGGCTGGTGGGGGGCTGGGGGCCATCCCTAGAGGATCGGGTTTTAATGGCTGCCAGTTAGAAAACAGGGGAAGGTCCCCCCGCCCCCATGCGGCCAGCAGGAAACAGAGGTCTCACTCTGGGGTGGAGTCAGGAGGCCTGGACTCTAGTAGTGGCCCTGCATGGTCCTGGGCAACTCCTTTCCCCTCTTTGGGGCTCTGCTTCCTCCTAAGTGTGTGTGTGTGTGTGTGTGTGTGTGTGTGTGTTTCTGGGATTGGAATGGAAATCGCTGTGACCCCTCCCAGCTGGCAGCAGGATGGGCTCTAGGTAGTGAGTTCCTCCCTGGGTTAGATGCTCTTGGTGCACCCCATTTCCCACTTATTGGGGGGTGGGGGGCACCCATTGCCAGCTGCTGTAATCCTTGGTGCTAAGGGCTGTGACTGCTCCCTCCTGGGGGCTTAGTTACAGCCCCTCCCCCCCAGCCTGCCGCCAATGTCTGACTGGCATGGGGCATGAAAGGACAGCCCAAGTGGGACCGAGCATGTGCTCCTGAGCACCGGCTGGCAGTGGGATCAGGCTGAAGCTAGCTGTCCTTGGCTTGCTTCACCTGCCCTGTCCTGCTTTTCACTCTTCTTCTCTCCAGAGCACTCCCTCATAACCCAGTTGCCCAAGATCCTCGTCTCAGGCTCTGCTATCATAGAATCTGACCGAAGACACTCCCCTCCTTGTTCCCGCTGTGGGGGAACCACTCACCTGGCCCTGGGACCTCCCCTCGGAGCTTCCGGCCATGCTCTGCCCCCGGATCCACTTCAGCCCCACAGACACGGCACCAGAAGATCAGAACATCCTTTAACATTAGACTTTGGATCTTTTCCCTCCTGGCCCCGCCTTGTGCTTCCTGCCCAGCAGCGTGAGCGGCCGGCAGGCATCTTCCCCACCCACAAGCCCAGGCAGGTGGAACTCTTTGCACCCTCTTTACAGCTGGACATTTCCTTTGACAAAGCACGCCTGTTGACAATTGCGACTGTTTACAGTGCGGGACAGAGGGATCGAAGAGGACTGTAAATCCTTCACGGAGTCCCGGGTTGCTCCTCTTAAAATACTTTTTTTTTTAAATACCTTTCTAATTTTGGATCCTTTCAGACATTTCCCAAAGTAGAGAGAATGGTCCAGTGAACACCCACGAACATCCCCTGGGCTGCAGGGGTCAAGGGCACCCATGGACCTTGCGGGTCAGCTCCCACCCCTCCCCTAGCGGGGAACTATACTTAGGCATCCCACAGTTTGTAAACATCCTCGTATTTATCTCTAAAAGATAAGGACCCTTTAAAAAGACTATAATCAGGGACGCCTGGGTGCCTCAGTCAGTTAAGTAGCTGCTGTGGGCTCCCAGGGTCCTGGGATCGAGCCCAGAGTTGGGCTTCCTGCTCAGCAGGGGGCCTGCTTCTCCCTCTCCCTCTGCTTGTGCTTTCTCTGTCAAAGAAATAAAATCTTAAAAAAAATAAATAAAAGACTATGATCATATGTCACAACTAAACAAAGCGTGAGGAGTTTTGGTGCCTCCCCTACACCGCCCCCAGGTGCGCCCTGACACTAGGTGGGGTGCGCTGCGTGTCTGCATAATCACCCCTCTGTGGCCCAGAAACTTCTCCTGCCCAGCTTCTGCTACCTGCCAGGCTTCAAACAGCTGGTCAGTGCTCAGGTGTCTCCGATGGTCTCAGGAGCCTCTGGTCACAACTGATTTGCGTGACTGAGGATCCAGGCCCACAGACTGTATCAGCCAGTCGGGTGGACCCAGGACACCCCATTCCCGCTCTGCCCCTGAGCACAGCACTGTGCTCTGGGGGTGCGCAGATCCCGAGCACGCGGCTCTGGGGTCTCCCGCCCAGGGTCTTTTCCCATCTGGCTTCTAACACGTCGCTATGCCGGGGGGAGGAGGGCTGGGAGGCAGACAGAGCCCAGTGGCTGCTCCCGATGGCCACCTGCCGACCTCCGCTTGCTGAGCACAGCCGAGCGCTTCCGGGCTGACTGCCGGTCCAGGCGGCCTGAGTTCAAACCTCGATTCTACCACTTCGTAGCTGTGAGGCCTAGGGCGCATTATTTGACCTCTCGGCCTCGGTTTTCCCTTCTGCAAAGTGGGGATAACAATACCTCTGGGGGGAGTTGCCAGAGGGTTCCATGAGTTAGAATATTAAATTGCTTACAGCGGGGCCTGGCCTGTGTCCCGTGCTGTAAGTACGATTGTCACCGTGCCCTCGCGGGGGTCCCTCACACCCAGCAGTCATGCCTGCCCCAGGTCACACACACAGCCACGCCGAGAGCAACCTGCCCTCCGCTCATGTAGCTGTCACGCCCGCTGCAAGGTCACTCACCTTCCCTCGGGCCTGCCGGGCTGGGCAGCCCTCCCGCGAGCGGTGGGGCCGGGCCATCAGCGGCTCTGGAAGGCCCGGCTCTGGAAGGCCCGCTTGTCCTGGCGGCACACCCGCGCCCCGCCGTCTCCAGGCTGGCTCGTGCCCGGTGACCGCCGGCGGCGCGCGCACCCGTCGGCAGGTGCTCTGCCCTCGTCCTCACGCACCCCTTCAGTTCCTTAATCGTGGGGTGACCATGTTTCTAGAAGCTGTGGCTTTTCACTGGGTTAGAGGCTTCCGCTTCGCCACTCAGTCCCGTACAACACATCACACGCACGTACGCGGGCACGCATGTACGCACGCACGCACGCACGTACGCACGCACGCACGCAGGCACCCTTGCTCGTGAGTGGGCTCCCTCGTTTGCAGACGCTTTCTTGAGCATCTAGGATGGGCCAGGCCTGGGGCTGTGCGGAGGTCCAGGACGGTCCATGAGTCCAGAGACTGCCCTGCCGTTGAGGAGCTCGGGTGCCGTGACAGGCAGAATAATGGTCCCCAGCGACGTGCCCCGTCCTAGACCTAGAACCTGTTGACTTGTCACCTTCCACGAAGGACTGGGCAGATGCGATTCAGTGAAACATCCCGAGAGGGGGAGACGATCCTGGCCTACCCGGTGGCCCCTGTGTGATCACAGGGTCCCTCCCAAGGGAGGCAGGGGGAGCAGAGTCAGTGAGAGTGCCCGGAAGGGGCGGGGCTGCTGGCCTGGAGGAGGGAGGATGGGGTCACACGCCAATGGATGCCGCTGTCCCTGAAGGCTGGCAGAGCAAGGACACAGCTTCTCCCCTAGAGCTTTCCCCAGGAATGCGGCCCTGCCAATACCTTGATTTTAGGACTTCTGACCTCTAGAACTGTAAGGTGATAAATGTGTTGTTGAAAACACTAAGTTCGCAGTCATTTGTTACCTCAGCAACAGGAAACTGAGAGTCCAGCGGGAAAGATGTCAGGGAGGCAGGCAACTGCGTGGCGGAGAGGGGACATGACCCTGGACCCGGGAGAGGGGGGTGTGGGAACAGCCCAGCAGAGGCCACCTCACTGGACAGGGGAGGGAAGGGTGAGGATAGGGAAGGCTTCCTGGAGGAAGTGGCATCTATACTGAGGTCTGAAGGCGGCTGGGAGTTCAGTGGGACAGACCGGAGAATGGGGGTCAGGCAGGGGACTGCACTGCAGGGAGAAGGAGTCCCCAGGCTCCGCACGGCTGCAGGTCAAGTGCAGAAGGATGGTAGGATGAGATAAGAGAGTCGAGCGGGCTCTGTCTTCGGGGCTTTGTAAACCTTGTGGAACATCTGGACTTTAGTCTCAGGGCAAAGGAGAGACCTGAGTGGCAGAGCAGTAACACTATGGTTCCTGGTCCTGAGATAATTCTCTCTGGCTGTTATCTAGCCTCGAGATGGCCCGGTCCAGCTGACAGCTGGGGACACAGGCTAGGTCAGTAGGCTGACGTCACGACACAGGTGATAAATGACAGTGGTCCGAAGGTGCTGGGAGGAGGTTGGAGAGAGTGGATTGAGTTGAGAAGAGCGAGGAGAATCGGTGGGGGTGATTATATGGGAGGTGGGGGTGGGGGACCTAGAACGGCCCTTGGATTCTCCTTGGGCACTGACGGCCACAGGGAACATAGTAGGGAAAATGATTTGAGTTGGAACAGAGGCTGTAAGTTCCTTTTCAGTGGGACATGAGAGCAGGTGCTGAAGCTGGCTCACAGAAGTCCGGATGGGAGGCAGATTTGGGCGCTGTCAGGGTGCTGACAGATGGCCAACGGAAGCTCCACGTAAGCAGGGACTTTGGCTCATGGCCAGCGTCCCCAGAGCCTGGACACCCAGCAGACGCTCCATAAGCACCTGCTGAAGAGTGTGGAGGGCATAGAGGAGTCCAGGGCTGTGGACTTGAGGGGTAGATGGAGCCGTTATTATTCATACAAGCCTTTTTAAAAGCCCATTGATCTTGGTGACAGCGAGGTCAATGGCAGCAGCCTTGGAGAGAGAGATTTTGGCAGAGTGAGCGGGAAGGGAGGAAGCAGACTCCATCAAGAGGAGAAAAGGAAGCCCTTGTGGAAGGGCTTTCCGGGGTCAAGACAGACCTTTGAAGCTGGGAGGGAGTGGAACACGCTGCATTTTCACACTCACAAAATTTAATTGGGCAAAACTCTCAGATCCAAGTCCTCCGATCTCGCCTGTTACTTCTGAGAGCCGAAGCTGGTTGTAACCTCATTGTGACTCTGCGCCCGCACAACCTGGGAACCAGAGCTTCTTCAAAGCGGGCAGATGGCTGGATGGCGCCAACCACCTGCCTGTGGGAAGACCTCACAGAAGGGGCAACATTCAAATAGGGTTTTGAGGGAGGAGCAGGAGTTTGTTAGATGAAGAAGTGGGGGTGCCGAGAAACGCAGCCCCATTCCAGTCTTTGAGATGAGGAAGCAGGAGGAAGGAGGGCAAGGGGTTGGTGGAAAGCACCTGGTTTTGGACCTGGGGAGCCTGTGTGGTGAGACATGGACTCTGATATTAGCTGGAACTGAGTTCAGATCCCAGCTTTGCCTCTTACGAGCTCAGTGGCTTTGGGCACTTGATTTGACCTCTTCAAGCTCCTGTGTCCTCAGCTGTAGACTGGGGTTGTGGATGCCTGCTTGTTTGGGCTCAAGTGGGGACAGACCAAGTGCCAGGATCACACCACACAGACCCCAGCTGCCAGGGATGCCTCCTTTCCGTGACGATGGGACCCAGGTCTTCTGATAAATGTGGGACGAGCCTTTGGAACCCCTGAGGTTAAAAAGGAAGTCGTTGCAATGAGACCAGCTCAAACTGTAGACCACACTGTTTATTTCCCTCTGTGGTGTGGAGGAGACGACCATCCACCAGGACCTCTGACATAGGCTAGAGGCGTAGAGGTGTCTCCTTTGCCCCAGACCCAGCCTGGTGGATGGGAACCTGCAGGGGCGGCTCCGCTCCCAGGCTGGGGGAAGGGGAGGGGTCGTGGTGGCTGTGCACCTGCGGACACTGACTGGGGTGCCCCGGCGCTGGCTTCAGCTGTCCCCCGAAACCTCCCCAACCCTGGGAAGCGGGCAGGACTGAAGCCAATACCGACTCCATTTTATAGATAAGGAAAACGAGCTTTTCCAGGGGCACAAGGGGATATTGCCTGACCTACAACAGGACTTCGGGGATCCCTGGGGAGCTGGAAGGGCCTTAAATGCCATCTAGTTAGTGCTTGAGTTTCCAGGAAAACTGAGGCCCATGGCACAGAGGCAGATGACAAAGCACAGAGCTGGTCCTGGGGCCTGGAGACCCAAGGTCAGGCCACGGCCAGCTGTGTGGCCTCAGCACTTGGACTCAGTACTCTTTTCTGGAGGATTCTGGGCTCCTGAGCTTAATGATCTTCCCAAGGCCTGAGGGCAGCCATTGAACCTGTCTGTCAGTGAGGCCAGAGCTGCCTCCCAATGAGCAGAGAGGAGAGCAGAGCAGCAGGTGGGGGTCATTCCCAGAAGGGCGACAGGACCCAGGGAGCTGAGGGACACACACCCTTGACATCAACTAGCTCTTTTAGGAAAGAAGCCACCGAGGGAGATGCGTGGGACAGACGTTCCCAGGGAACGCCTCACTTGGGTGCCACAATGTGTGAGGATGGGTTGGGGGGGATGGGCTGCCCCCAGATTAACCAGGTGGGGGCGGGGAGAGGCTGGGCCCACAGGGGAAAGGCTGGCTTCCAACCTGCGGAGTGACCTCTACTCGGATGACTCCTTGGGCATATAGGCAACATTGTCATAGGCGGGGGGCGGAGAGGCTGCGGGGCTGGGGATGTTGAAGTCAGTGCTGAAGGCGCTGGGCAGGAAAATCACAGGCTGCAAAGAAAAGAAAACCCCCGACAGTCGTGGCGGGCGCTGGCGCCTCCGGGCGGTGTTGCAACAGTGCCCCCCTGTGGGCTTTCTGAGAACAGCGCCCTCGTCATGAATTCCGTAAGTGATTGGCGGACTCACCCGTTCGACTAATAAATATTTCAAAAATATTTACGGGGGCCAATGATGACGCAGGCGTTGCGAGTACAGCAGTGAACAAAAAAGACAGAAGTCTCATTTCTCTAGGACCTAAAGGTCTGGCGTTCTTTCTCCCTGGGCTGCCCCTGCCCTGGCTCCCTCTTGGGGGTTCAAGGTTCAAGGAGAACCCTCGGGATTGGTTTCCCTCCCTGCGCGCACGCACTCCTCCGCACAAAGCCTTGCAGTGGCCTCACCTCCAATTTGCAAAAAGCCACCTCCCGAGCAGCACCCACATCCTGCATTTCCCCCCGGAGGCCGCCTTTACTCCTCAATGTCCTCCTTCGCCTCCTTTCTGTCTTCACTGTCCTCCAGATTTGGGGAAAATAAGCTAATTTCCCCCTGAGTTGTGCTGCCCCTGCCTGCTTCAAGGCCTGTGAACTCCTGGAAGGTCCCGCTCATCCGCGTACAGCACTGCCTCTGGTCCCCCGAGCCCCAGCCTCCAGAGGCTCCGCATCCAGGCTCACAGAGCAGCTGGCCTCTTGGTGCTGGCGCCCCCTGTGGCCTCGAGGAGAATAGCTTCCCCAAAGACTTGACTGGGTTCCTGATGTAGGAGAGTGGGGAACGGGTCTCAGTGCAGTCCCTCCTAATTGCTAGACTGAGGGAAGAAGCAAGAGGCTGGAAGAGGAGGCTTCCCAGCCAACAGCCTTCCTCCGAGGTCCCTGTTGGGGTGGACGCTGGGTGGGTGTGGGGAGGGGCGGCGGGCGGTACTCACCGTGCTGGCTTGAGCGCGGGTGGCTTGGCACCCAAAGTGGGTGGCAATGACCGTGATGAAGAACTCGAGGATGGTGAAGATGGTAAGCACGGCCAGATAGCCCCTGCCCACATCCTGGGGACACACCCACAGTCAAGGCAAGCCCAGCGCTCTGGAGCACAGGAGGAAAGGGCCCCAGAGGGACAGTAACTCGCCCAGGGTCACACAGCCAGGCCTGGCAGAGCCGGAGTCAGGACACCCGCTGCCGGTCCCGTGCCCTCCCCTTCCCTCTACTGGGCTGCCGCTCCGTGCCCCCGGGGCCCATTCCTGGGGTAAGTCAGGGGGTCAATATCCACATGGGATCTATTAGGACTGACAAGCCCCGCCCACGCCCAGGGCCCCAGGGCTCCGTGAGCAGCACACTCCACCTCCCCCCACCTCCTGGATGTGGCTCTAACACGCTCTGAGTGTTCCCGCTCCTGGGGGCGTCTGACAACACACCCAGTTAGTGACACCAAAATCCATGAGCAGAATGGCTGTCCCCGCAAAGGCCGCCATGGCACTGAGAATGTTGGTCCCCAGGCTGCTCCTCACCTGCAGGAGGGGGAGAGACAGGAGGAGAACGGAGAAAGGAAGGAGGCGGCTGCCCTGCCTGCCATGGTGTCCTTGGCTAGGGCTCAGGGGCCACCAGCCACGTGCATGGTGTGCTTCCTGACCGCTCTCCCTGCTCCCTTCTCCCCTGGCGCCTCTGGGGGCGGCCCTGCAGCCTCCCCTACCTCTGTCATCTTGGAAGCTGCTGGGAGAGGGCAGATCCCTCCGTGGCCTCTCTGGGCGCGGTCTGCCGCAGGCTCCTGGCTCATCCTTACCGCACCCACCCCCTGGGGCAGAGTACCCTGCAGGGGCAGCTGCCCCAGGGGCTGGGGTCGGGAAGGCCCTTTGCTACGGACACTGAGGCCCAGTTGGGAGAGGTGATGGGGTCATTTCCATGAGGTTCCAGGTGGGGGTGGACAGAGCAAGGCGCTGCAGCCCCTGGGGGGCACTGGGCAGGGGACAGAGGAGAGGTAGGTGCGGGGGGCCCTGAGGTGAAGGCAGGACAGACCCTCACGAGGAGGCCCAGGGTTTCAGGGCAGGGGGATCTCTGGGTGGTCCGAGCGACCACTCAGGGCTCACCCTCTCTTTGCAGCCAGAACCTAATGCTCTTTTGACCCAGTAGTGGGAACCTGTGGCTAAACAGCCCTGGCCTTAATTTGGGGATCACTCGTGGGGGGGATGCTGGGACTGTGGGACCCGCTCGGGTTCTAAGATCCCTGACTCCTCCTTTTCTTTTTCTCTTTTCTTCTTCTTCTTTCTTCTCTCCTCTCCTTTTCTTTTCTTTCTTTCTTTTTTTAATGAGACATCGAGGAAGTCATGGAGACCAGAGCCAGCACAGTGCTACCGAGTGCCTGCAGCAGCCAGGCATTGTCCCAGGAGCTGTGAGCACGGGGACAAGTCAGGTCCCTGCACTCCTGGACTTTACAGCCCTGGGGTCCCGCGTTTCAGTCCCGCCCGGGTCTGATCCATTCTCCACCCAGTGCCCAGCACCGGACAGCTCCCAAGAGTGCAAGCAGGACAAGGAAATCGCCACTTCCGTTCTCAGTGGCCTCCCTTAAATAGTGTCCCTTAAAATAAATTCCAAAGTCCCTCTAGGCCTTGACTCCTCTCCCTCCCTTCCCCCTCTCGGCTGTGTCCTCCCTCTCTGCTGCCTTCAGCCCCTGTAATCTGCCCTGGCTCCTTCTGTCCCCATGCCCAGGTTCTTCCCCATTCTATCTTCCTGCCTGGGATGCTGGTCCCAGGCTCTTTGGTGACTGTCCCGCTCTGAACAGCAAGCTCGGTGGCACCTGTCCCAGGAACCCAAACTGTCCTTGCTGAGCGGAATGACTGTCACATTACCCCACGTGCTTTCCTTGTGGCACTTTTCATACTCCCCAACTGCTTTGTTACTTGGCCTTGGGTGTCTTACCAGACCCTGGAGTGTCAGGTCCAGGAGGGCAGGAACTTGACCTTCACTGCTGTGTTCTCTGAGCCTGGAGCACGCTGGACTTGCTCCCCTTCAGAGCCCCCATTGCCTCCCACTGCCCGCAGAGGGGTCCGAGCCTCCACCACGTGGACCCAGTGCATCTCCCCACTCGCCTTCCCTGACCTCTGCCCTGCTCACGTGGAGGCCCACGTGGTTTCTGCAGCAACCCTGCCCGTGGCCCTTCCTTGCCTTCTCATGCTTGTCCCTCCCGATTTCTAAGTCCTCCCCGCCCACCAAGGCCCAGCTTAGCCACCTCCTCTTCCAAAAGACGTTTTTGATCTTTCCTTTCTCTGAATGACCATGAGTGCTCGGTCTGCAGACCCTTACTTTCTGCCCTGTATTGCAAAGTGTTATCTTGGTTCCTCCTGGCCCCTGTCGGGGCTGTCTGGGCGTCCTCCGGCACCTGGCACTCAGCAGGCCCCCAGGAAATGTTTGTTGAATGAGTGAATGGACAGGAATCAGTCGTGGCCCCGGGGCCCCCATTCAGACTTACCAGGCAGCTGGTGTGGCTCTTCTCGGCTGCCACTGAGAGTGACCCAGAGATGACAAACTGTGTGGGGAAGAGGGGACCCCGGTGAGGCTTCGGCCAGGACACTGGGTGGGCCACACCATGCCTAGGCTCTGTGGAGACCAGGGAGAGGGCAGCAGCCTCTTGGCTGTCACCTGCCCTGCCTCCTGGGATCTCTCTGTAAGGATGTCCCCTGGTTACTGGGGGGCCCGTCCAGGGAACTGGGGCCATAGCTGGCAAGGTGCATGTTTTCAGTGACATCATTCATAGGTCACACAAGTCTGGCTGTCTCTCTGAAGGGGGAACTCTTACAAAGTGATAGTCCCCGTTTGCTGCAGAATCAAGGCTTGAGAACTAGCTCCCACATGCATTAGCTTTGATTTTCTCAAACTCTGGGGTAGGCAGGGCCAGGACTGTGCCTTTTAGATGAGGAAGCCGAGGCTGGAGACTGCCTAACTTGCTTAAGGGACTCCGTGGTGACACACAGTGGACGGGGAGCTGGGATTCAGACCCCACTGGCCTCACGCCCAAGCCTGTGCCCCCCCCCCCCCCCCGCCCCGGGGGGCAGCTGGGAGAGGCAGGGGCAGAGGGGGCTGTGTGAACACTGAAGTGCTCTCTTGATGTTGGAGATTTACCATTAACCATGTGCTCCCCGATTCTGCTGCAGGGGGCGGTGGGGGGGCTGGCCAGGCTAGCCGGAGTATGGGCAGGGAATGGACTGGGGAGCTTCAAGCTGGTCACATCCCAGTGGACAGAGCTCTTGGGGGGCTGGGGCCCACGAGGGGAGTTGGAGGGTTTCTGCAGGCTGGGGTTTGGATGCGGGGTGAGTTTAGTATCCAGGTAATACAGGTGGTTATGGTCCTTTATCCCTGCCCTCATCCCCTGCATCCCATCCTTTTTGGGAGCCTTCTCGGTGCCAGGGTGGCCTGTGCCCAAAAGAATGGAGAGGGGAGGGCGCCGAGGGGAGAGGTGAGCCCCAGAGGGCCCCCGCACTCACGCAGGCTCCTCCCCAGAAGGGGACGCCGCCTTCGATGAAGAGCATCCCCAGGTGGCCGCGGCGGACCATGAGCAGCACGCTGCCGAAGCCCAGGTGGATGAGGCCGATGAGGATCTGGACCGTCTGTGGGAGCGGGGCGCGGCTCAGCCGGGCTGGCGGGCCGGCTCCACACCGCCCCCTGCCGGCCGCGGGGAGAGCGTGGCAGGGCCCTGCTCGCCCCCGCAAACTCCCAGCTCCCCCCGGAAAATAAACCCCGATTCTGCTCTTCTGAGGAGACATCCTCGTAGCAACCCTGAAAGACTGTTTTAAGAAGGAAAGCCAGCTCCTACATCCACGAGACCACCCCCCGCCTTCCCCCGCCCATTTCCACTTCTCTCTGAGTCGGCCTCTGCTTTGTGCTCTGATCCATGGAGCCCAGGCATCGCTCTGTGCTACTACCTGGTTTTCTTAGCTCTCCTTTCAATGACACAGCAGTCCCTGCGCCGAATGCCTCACCTTTCCCCACCTGGGCCCCCTGCGGCCTGCAGCGAATGTGTCCTTCAGCAGCTTTCTTAGTTGAGCATCCTGATCCATGCCAGCCCGCTGTGAGCAGGAGCTGCCTCCGACCAGGCTGACATGTGGGCGGGATTTTCTTCTCGAGGTGGTTTACCAGCACCCCACCGATCCACTCCCATAAGTAGGACGGTTTTCCCAAGGAAGGGGACACAGGTGCTTCTGATAAGTTCTGCCATATGGTTTTTCATGTGTTTTTGGTAACGACTGAATTCTAGAACCTAGTGGGCACATTAGAGGCCTCTACATTCAACCTCCGCCTAACCCAGGAGCCCTTTCCAGTGCCTGACTTAACAGGTCCCCTCAGTGGGGGTGGGGGGGTGCTCATCACCTCTCAAGGCGTGGTGGTCTGCGTCCCGGCAGTTGTGACCGTAAATGGCTGGAATCATTTTCTTGGGGTCGTGGGGGAAGATCCATGTCTTTCTAATATGAGTGCCAAAAAATAGGATATTTATGGGCATGGCCACCTTGCATCTTCTCTCTCATTCTCTCTTGAGCTGCACGTCTTCCGTCTTTCCAGCTTGCCTACGTGGCCCAGCTTCCCAGCCGTCAGCACTGCTCCCTTCCTGCTCCTGGACACCCCCACTGCTGTGAGTACTGCTCATGGAACACCGGCTGCTGCCGCCTGCAGGCCTGTCTACACTGAGCAATGTGTACCTCCTTTAATCCTAACATGATGAAGTAGGTATTATTATTCTAATTTGGAGATGAGGAAACCAAGACTGAACCTGAGACGTTCAGTGACTTGCCCGTGGTCTCCAGGCGATGGAGTGGCAGGCCAGCCAACACTTGATATACTGTTCCTCTACTAGGTGACACCCCCAAATGCTTACTTATAGTTCCCACTTTCTGTGTTTTCCAGCAGTTTCTATGTGTCTTGTCAAATCCCTTTGGAGGTCATGGCTTCCCCGGTCTGCTCTGAGGCTCAGGACTCCAGCGACCGGTGACCCCATCTCTATTCGCTGTCTCCAGTCCCTTCACACACCAGTGGATGCAGTGCAGCCTTTCGTGTGGAATCTTGAATTCCAGCATGTTCGAGCCAGAGCTCCTGTGTGCTGCAGAGCAGGGGCACTGAAAGTGGAACTGTACAGTCAGGCCATCCTGGGGTACAAGATGCCACTTAGCAGCTGTGTGGCCTTGGGCCTTGACCAGCCTCTGTTTCCTAATCTGTCCAGTGGGAACGGTGGTCCCTGTCTCACAAGATGGTGATGAGATGTAAGCAGCCAGTGTGTGCACATTCCATGGTGCCGTGTGTGCCCCTCTCGGGGGTGCCCAACAGATGACAGCTCTCGTCACTACCGTCATCATCACGATCATCATCACTACAATCATCATCACCATCACCATCATCACCATCACCATCATCA
>CM052884.1:87882738-87907534 GCA_028534135.1 Potos flavus | reverse complement strand
TCATCATCATCACCATCACCACCATCACCATCATCACCATCACCATCATCACCATCATCATCACCATCACCATCATCACCATCACCACCATCACCACCAGCACCATCATCATCACCACCATCACCACCATCACCATCATCATCACCATCACCACCACCACCATCACCATCATCATCACCATCATCATCATCACCACCACCATCACCATCATCACCATCACCATCATTATCACCATCACCACCATCATCACCATCACCACCATCACCATCACCACCATCACCATCATCATCACCATCATCATCATCACCACCACCATCACCATCATCACCATCACCATCATCATCACCACCATCATCATCATCACCATCACCACCATCACCATCATCACCATCACCATCATCACCATCATCATCACCATGGCCTAAACTATGTCTACATCTTCCATTTGGAGAAACTGAGGCCAAGGGACAAACGGAAGACACTATATATGTATGTACAAGGATGAATATGTCTGTGTCTGTTTACCTGTCTACTTGATATTTTCTTCCCACCCAGAAACCAATATCTCAGCCATCTGAGATTGGCAAAGACCATTTGGGACTTCTTCCATGGACCTGCAGGAGCTGGCCTCTGCCCACCACTCCAACTTCATCTCACCTCCCTCCTTCCTTTGCTCTTTACATTCCAGCCGCATTAACCTTCCGTTTCGTCCTTGAACAAGCCACACTCATTCCCACCTCAAGGCCTTTGCACTAGCTGTTCCTCCACCTGCTGAGCCCTTCCCCCTGCTCCCCATCTACCCTTGGCTTTCAGCATCCAGGTTTTAGCCTAAATGTCACCTCCCCACGGAGACCTGTCTGTCCACCCTTGCTAGTGTTGCCTTCCCACATCCATCATGTTCAACCTCATTACCCTGCTTGGGGCCATCTTAGTGCTTTGTTTGCTGGCGTGCTCTCGGCGACCCCCACGGGGGATGGGTCTGTAGGTCTGGTACCCTGATGAATGCTCAAGCCCTCACTAAGCATTTAGGGACTGCCTGCCCCTCTCCAAGGTGTGCATGAATGCTTCCGTGCTGGAGCCCTCCCTCCCCGCCCAGCACCTCTGCACACACGCATGCCTCAGGTGGTCTGGGGAGGCTCTTCTCACCCCCAGGGCTTTGGGCTCCCCGGTCAGGAATGTCTCCGTGGGCCGCAGGTCGGGCGGCTGGGTGGCCCGTGGCGTCTGCGCCCCCAGCGGCGGCTCCTCGAACTGCAGGACCCCGGAAGGCTGGCACAGGGAGGTGGGCAGGATGGCTGGGGGCGGGCGGAGGCCGCTGGCGTTGCTGGGCGGGATGACGACAAATACCCCGTTGCTGGCGGGAGCGGCGGACATGGTGCTCGGAGGGCCTGGGAGACAAAGGTCAGACGATGCTGCTGCTGCTTACACACTTGCATGGGGCCTTTTAGTTTATAAACAGCAGACCTGCGCGGCCCTCCTCACTGCAGCCCCTGAGGACGGCACCCACATCTCTATTGTCGTTGGGGGAGCCTCACTCGGAGAAGTGAAGGATGTCCTAGATCAAGGGCCTCTAGGTGAGGCAAGGCCGAGGCTTGAGTTCCCATCTCTGACCCCAGAAGCCCCGCTCTTAATCTCTGTGCTATATTATGTGGAAAGGACCTTCAGGACGAGCACGTACTTAATCCACCTCCTTTCTCCAGAGAGGGCAAGTGACTTGCCCAAGAACACACAGCCAGTGCGAGGCAGAGCCGGGGCAGCACAGCCCTCTTTACCCACAGGTTGGAACTCACCTGCCGTGTCCTGTCCCTCAGCCTGGGCTGAGGAGCTTGTGTCAGTGACGCCCGTGGGTCATTTCCGGCTGTGGAGGCTTTCTCTTTGGCCACCCAAACTATTGCTATTAATGTAGCTGAGAAGCATTGGCTTATGGGAGCACGGTGCGTGGCTGGCCGAGCAAACACTGTGGGCAAAAGCACCCAGCTATCAGAAGATGAGCTTACTAGGACACCGAAGAAGGCTGAATGAATCTGCCAGACCAGACAATGAACTTAAAAAAGTCAGCCCTCCTGGGGCGCCTGGGTGGCTCAGATGGTTAAGCATCTGCCTTTGGCTCAGGTCATGGTCCCAGGGTCCTGGGATCGAGTCCCACATCGGGCTCCCTGCTCAGTGGGGAGCCTGCTTCTCCCTCTGCCTCTGCCTCTCTCTTTCTCTCTCATGAATAAATAAATAAAATCTTTAAAAAAAAAAAGTCAGCCCTCCTATTGGCTGACTAATAGCACTGACCTCATCGGTTCAGTGCTGGCTGTGGAGACAGACGTCAGCATTTGAATCCTGGCCCCTCTTGCTACTCTGAGACACGGGCCAAGACGGCCACCTCCCCTTGCCTCGGATTCCTTACTTATGAAGTGGGGATAATGACACCGCTACCAATCTCCTAGGGCTTGGCGTGAATTGGATCGAAATAATGCACACACGCTTGACAAAAGCCAGCCTTTAGAGTGTGATTTGTTATAACGCTACTTGCCTAAAGTGTTTTCTTAAAAGTAACATGTATAAAGCTGTCACGGTGAGCAGTTCATTTTTTAGCTCTTTTACAGTGCGTTTCCCCCGTGCTCCGACAGCTGTTACACCCTCTTCTGGAGGGAGAGTCAGCTCGCACACCACGCAGCAAATGCTCTGTGGGTCTGCAAAGGCTCTCAGCTGACAAGGGCTTGAGCCCGCCTGTTCTGGGGTGATGATGCTCGTAACTTGAATGTCTTCTGGGGGAGCCCCTGAGCCGTTTATTTGTGCTGTGTCTGACCCCCATCCGTGGACAGAGTGTTGGACTTGCCGCAAAGAAACAGAGCCAAGGGCACCCACAGGCCGTTACGCAGGTTTTCCATGACTGGAGGTGTCGCCCAGGACTCAGCTGCGGGAACACGGGGTAAAAGTCGGCTGGCATTTAGGGAGTGACGGAAGGCAGCTGTCATTTTGAAGGGCTTCCTCACCCTGCTCCCTGCAGCCTGGGAGGAGTGACGACGTGCTGTGCGGAGGACGGATCTGCCCGTGGGTTATGCTGGGACTTCCCCGTAAAGCGCCCACTCTGTTGGGGCTCCCATTTCTAGAGACTCACACTGAAATGATTATTCGTAGACGTGACGCCTGCTTGCAACAGGGCTGGGAAACTGTGTCCGTGAAGAGTCGGGTAGTAGATATTGGGCTCTTCTGGCGCAGCCACGAGCCTTCGACAGTAGCTGGAAGCAGACCCAGGTAACACCCCGGTGGGTACGGCCGTGCCCGCCCGGCTGCGGTTACAGAGACGACGGGTGGGCTGCCGCGGATCCGTGGGCTGTCGTTGGCCGATCCTCTTCTTAGAACACCGCCAGGCACGGTGCTCGGCATAGGAAATGCTCGGTAAATTTTGGCTACAGCCTCAAATATTGCTTATACTGATTATTTACTGTGGTTTCAGGGAGGATGTGAAACTGTACTGGGCGAATCTACGTTCCTAGAAAACGAGGATGATGATGGCTGAGGACCTGCCCCAGTTTTAGGGCGAGGTCGAAATGCGAACTTGGATGAGAAAGTCTCGGAAGCTGGCCAAGTGCTGGGGGCGTCGTTGGGGGGGGTCCCTTTAGGGTTCCAGTTTCAAAGCAATGTTGATATGATCCCATCTCAACATGAACTTCTCTGGAACTTTCGAAACCAAATCACAGTGACTTAGCCCCACTCTGCTTCACACGACCAGGCACCAGGTTAACAAGAGCTTGTAATAGACTTGCTTTTTCAGTACTTTCTCTTTTCCGGGCACTTCAAATATGTTATTTCTTATCCTCACAAGGATGCTTTGGCAATTCCTGAAGGTTTATTTTCGGGAAGAGACAAGGGAGGCTCTGAGCAGCGGAGGGATTGCTGGGGGTGACGCGGCAGCTAATTGATGGAGCCAGGGTTCAAGTCCAAGTTAGCCCATCTCCAAAGCCTGCCTGTGTGCTCCTGTTGCCGCCCCAGGGGTTGCTATTTGCCCATTGTTCCAGCTCTTGCATCCCGGGGGGCCTTAACGGCTGTGGTGGCCACGTGACCTGGTTTTGCTGAATAAATGTGGTTGGAAGGAAATACACGGCTTCTGGGTGGAGGCGTTGAGCTATCAGAGAAGCCGGACCCTGTAGAGCTCTTTTTCTCTTTGTCACAGTGACTCGCAATGTTCTGGGCGGAGGCTGCTCCATCCCCCCGGGTCCCTGAGTGAGGGCCACCGGGGAGAAGGGCTCCCAGGGCGCAGGACCACGAGCACGAGATAAACCTTCACTGTGTTAGGTCCCGGAGCTGTTCGTGACAGCAGCATCACCAAGCTGCTCCCGACCGTGACCCTCTCCCAAAATGAATGTAAATAGGGCTCAGACAGAGTCCATGTCCTCCAGGAGCCTAGAGGCTAATAGGAGGAGCAAGGGAAGTTTGCCATTCAGTCCAAAAGATGATTACTGAGCATCTACGATGAGCGCCAAGTGTTGGGGCTGAGAATACAGAGGTGAACTAAGACCTACATCATGCCCTCCCCTCGCCTCGCAAGGGAGAGGTCCGCGGAGCGAGGGGGCACGGATCTGACCCGACTGGGGAACTCAGGGATGTCCCCAAGGAGGATATAGACCTTAGACAGGGGTCCTCAGGGGTGCTGCTTCTCTACTGTCACCTCCCTCGCCCCAGGACAATTGCTGTTCTCTTTCTCTGTATCAGTCTCCTTCTCTTCCCCACGCACTGGCCTCCCCCGCCCTGCCAGACATATCTGGGAAGCACACACAGTTGCTGAGGATACAGCCAACGATGTCGTGGCCTGAGAGCCCAAGGAAATGGGAGAGGGAATGAGACAGCAGGAAGACGGGGAGTCTGGGGGGAGGAGGACCCCCTGTCCCACAGGTCCTTGCCGAGCGGGGTGCGAACCCCGGACGCTGAAGCCCTCTTCTCTCTTGAAGGGAGAGACAGGCCTGGGCTATTAGCTGTGCTTACAGATGAGGAAATGGGACTTCAGAGAGGGTGAGGGTGTCTCCCACAGTCACACAGCACCTCAGTGGAAGAACCAGGTTGGGTCCTGGACTCCTGCTGACTTTAAGGACCTCACTCACTCCTGGGTTTGAATCCTGCCTTTGTCGGAGGGAGGGGGCCGGCACTTGTGCCCCGCTCCTGGGGCTGAGGATGCTAAAACACTCAGAGTCCATGCAACAGCATCTTAGAAACAAACGACTGAACGAGCCTGCTGACTTTCCACCTCTTCCAAGCAGTTCATTTAAAGAGATCACCCGTGTTCTCACCGGTGACCAGAAAAGACATGTAACACCCGAGGGGAAAGAGGGACAAAGGATTGCAGTGGAACAAGCGCAACTTGGTGAAAACCTCACTGCTTTGCCTGTAGCGTTGTCACGTCTCAGGGGACGGCTGAAAACTGCCTGACACCCAGGGCGGATTGGGGCGAGTTGCTGAGCCTTCCCTGGGGTCCGTCCTGGGCACCAAGCAGCCCTGGAAGGGAGCAGCTGGAATTAGCAACATCTCTCTTGGGCCGGAGGTGAGAACACGCCGAAACCGAGACCTCACCCTCCTCCCGAGAAAAGAAAACACCTACAAAAATAGGCTCTCTGCTGCTAAGGCTGGCTGAGTGGCAACCCCGAGCACGAAAGTGTGACACAGTTCCTGAGACTCACGATCTCTCCTCTCCACCCACCCCTGCAGCCAAGACAGCACCTCGGCACCCTCGGGCCGCGACCACCCCTCTGTCATATTCTGGGGACCATCTGGCCCATGCCTCTGGCTCTGTGATGCTCAGAAGGAGAACTCTTTTTTTCCCTCACCAACCAATCAGCCAGTTCGGCCTAAACACATGTGAACCAGGGTCAGGCAGGCGGAAAAGAAGGGAAGTCTTGGGCTCCTCCAGGAGCTCACAGGGCACCCACCAGCGGGATAGCTGCCTGTGACAGATGCAGAAGGTTCTAGACCCCAGCGATAGGCATGTTACGAATGGCTAAACGAGTGGGGGTGGTCTTGGCTCCTCGTATGCACCGCGTATGCGCTTTACAGTTTGTAAAGAATTGTCATCTCTATGGGAACTACGGACCCTTACAACAGCACTGTGAGCTACGTGTTATTCAGCCCATTTTGCAGACCGGTAAAGGGAGGGTCAGAAGTAGCAGTGTGGAATCCTAACATTTGTATGGAACCAAAAAGACCCCCAATAGCCAAAGCAATTCGGAAAAAGAAAAACAAAGCTGGAGGCATCACGATTCTGGATTTCAAGCCCTAGTACAAAGCTTTGGTCATCAAGACAGTATGGTACTGGCACAAAAACAGACATGCAGATCAATGGAACTGAATAGAGAGCCCAGAAATGGACCCTCAACTCTGTGGTCAACTAATCTTTGACAAAGCAGGAAAGAATATCCAGTGGAAAAAAGACAGTTTCTTCGACAAATGGTGTTGGGACAGCTGGACAGCGACATGCAGAAGAATGAAACTGGGCCACTTTCTTATGCCACACACAAAAATAAATTCAAAATGGATGAACTACCTAAATGTGAGACAGGAAACCATCAAAATCCTAGGGGAGAATACGGACAGAAACCTCTTTGACCTTGGTGGCAGCAACTTCTTATTAGAGACGTTGCCAGAGGCAAGAAAAACAAAAGCAAAAATGAACTATTCAGGCTTCATCAAGATAAAACTCTTCTGCACAGCAGAGGAAACAACCAACAAATCTAAAAGGCAGCCTTCGGAATGGGTGAAGATATTTGCAAACAACATATCTGATGAAGGGCTAGTGTCCAAAATCTATAAAGAACTTATCAAACTCAACACCTAAAAAAGAAATAATCCAGTTAAGAAATGGGCAGAAGACATGAACAGACACTTCTCCAAAGAAGACACAAGATGGCCAACAGACACATGAAAAGATGTTCAACATCACTCATCATCAGGTGAATACAAATCAAAACCATGATGAGATACCACCTCGCACCTGTCAGAATGGCTAAAACTAAAAACACAAGAAACAACAGGTGTTGGCAAGGATGCAGAGAAAAGGGGAACCCTCTTACGCTGTTGGTGGGAATGCAAACTGGTGAAACCACTCTGAAGAACAGTTTGGAATTTCCTCAAAAAGTTAAAAATAGAGCTATCCTATGACCCAGCAATTGCTCTACTAGGTATTTATCCAAAGGATACAAAAAAATACATATCCAAAGGGACACATGCACCCTGATGTTTATAGCAGCATTATCAACAATGACAAAACTATGGAGAGAGTCCAAATGTGCATTGACTGATGAATGATAAAGAAGATGTGGTATATATACACAATGGAGTATTACTCAGCCATCAAAAACGAAATCTTGCCATTTGCAATGATATGGATAGAGCTAGAGTGCATTATGTTAAGTGAGATAATTCAGCCAGAGAAAGACAAATACCATCTGATCTCCTGCTTATGTGGAATTTAAGAAAGAAAACAGATGAACATATGGGAGGGAAGGAAAGAAAGAAAGGAGAGAGGGAAACAAGCCATAGGAGACTCAAGAAGGAGAACAAACTGAGGGTTAATGGAGGGAGATGGGTGGGGGATGGGCTAGAGGGGTGACGGGGATTAAGGAGGGCACTTGTTGGGAGGAGCACCGGGTGTCATATGTAAGTGATGAATTACTGACTTCTGCTCCAGAAACCAATACTGCACTGTATGTTAACTAAGTAAAATTAAGGAAGAAAAAAAAAAAAAGGAAGGAAATAGCAGTGTGATAGAGTGGGACAGGCTGTGGATCTTGCCCTTGAGCATACTTATCAAAAATGTTAAAACAGGGGTCTCAGCTGGGGGGCGCCTGGTCATTGCAGTCAGTTGCAAGTCAGATTCTTGGTTTCGGCTCAGGTCATGATCTCGTGGGTCATGGGATTGAGCCCTGTGTCAGCCGCGCTCAGTGGGGAGTCTGCTTGAAGATTCTCTCCCTCTGCCCTTCCCCCCTCTCTAAAATAAACAAATCTTAAAAAAAAAACAACCAAACCGAGGTCTCACCCGAGATGATGCTAAGGTGAGCTATGCCACAGATGGCCCTGGGGACTTGCAAAGCAGGGGGCTGAGGACCTACTGCATGATTTGACACCCTCATCTGCAGGGTTGGGAGTGGAGATTGAGAGAGGGTTTGGGAGAGAACATTTAGAGTGACCTGGGCACTGCCTGTGTAAGGGAGGGGACACATCGCTATTTGCAAAACAAGAAGGAGAGCTGGCTTTAGGGTGGCTTGGAGAGACTGACAGGCATCATTTTGGACCCAAGGCTGGAGCTGTGGGGGCTTCCCAGAAGATGGGGGTGTCTCCAGAGATCCCATAAAATCCCTCTGCAGAAAGTAGGTCTGAACACTGGCATCCTCAAGGAAGGTGAAGCTCACTGGAGGGGCGGTCAGGTGTCTTTCTCCTGGGCCCCTCTTCTCCTTCCCATTAACCAGAAACCTCAGGTGCCCAGCTGGGGGGAGGCTGGAGGAGGGGAAGCTGGTGGGACCAGCAGGGGAGGCCCACCAAGTTCCCTTGTTCCCTGCCCCATGCTGGTCTGAGAACCAGTGTCCCCTAAATCTAGTTATGACATGGCACAGGATGGATCAGTCGGGGGGGGGGGGTAAATTGGGGCTGCTCGTCTCGCTTGAGAGCAGCCAGGAAAGCCATAGGATTGCCCCGATTCCCAGGTGGCCTCAGCGAGCCCAGGGCACTGACTGCACCAGCTTCCCAGGGCTGACCCGAGGTCCCCGGGTCTTTGACTGCACTAACTCATGGACCTTATGCAGGGCTGAGCCCCCCAGGCGGCCAGGACTTGTGCTGTGAGCATCTCAGGGCGTCCTCTTTATTCACAAGGAGCCAGAAGCAGTTTTGCTCATTCGCAGTTGGAACGGCGTGGGGAGGCGTTACCAGTGGGGAGGAGAGAGGCTCCAAGGAGGATGTCGTGGATAAAATGTGCAGGATTACATCGGGGGTGCAGGGGGGGTCTGCCCAACTGGGAGGAAGCAGCTTTGCTTAGTGGTTAAAATCATAGGTCCCAGGGCTAGCCTGGGAAGAATCCATCCGACCACTCTACAAGCTTAATCAGCTGCACAACCTTGGGAACAAGTTGCTTAACCTCTCTGGGTCTCAGTTTCCCCATCTGTTAAATGGGTGGCTGTAACATTGGTGGCAAGGGAGGTGCTGTAGGCTTTCAGGGATGCCCCGTCCACATCCCCCGTTTACCAGCCATGCTTCCCGGCCCCGCCGCTGTCCACCAGGCGGGAATGGGCTCCTTCTAAGTCTCACCCTGTGACACTGGGCTGCCAGGAGGCCGTCCAGGCTCCTCCAATCCCAGCCCTCCAGAGCGGCTCAGGCCTGCCCCACTGGCCTGCAAAGGATGTCAACAGATGCACAACCCCCCTCCCCGATCCCCACACCCTCCCGACTGGCCCACGCCCTCAGCAGGGTCCCACGCTGCTGCCCACACCTCACTGAGGGCCTGTGGGCCAGGCAGCCCCTTCCCCTTGCTGGGCCTCCCTTTCCCCATCTATGAACGGGGTCCAGACAATATTTGCCCCTCAGCCCCTTTCCTGCTCAGTATCCCTGCACGTCTGGCTCTTTCCCCGGGAGGGCAGGGTGCCTACATCTGGGTTGGAATCACCTTTCTGCCCCACTTGGAGTCGGGGTCCGGGTGGAAAGGAGGAGTCCATTTCCCTGGGAGGATGATTAGGCTCCTTGGGCCTCTAGGCGATACCCAAGTCATCACAGACACGCTTTGAGGAGAGAAGACAGGCGCCCCTCCTTTCCCTGCCACTGGCGGGTCCTGAGGCAGCAGGCGCCTCTCAGTGGGAGGCCCTGGGAGCTGTCCTCCCTGCTCTCAGTGCCAGGTGGGGCGAGACCCCCAGGTCACAGCATTCTGGGCCCAGGGGTCTCCGTCCCTGCTGGATCTGATGCCCCTGCCCCCTTTCCCAGTGCGCCCCAGGGACTGGAAGGGCAGTGGGTACTCACCGGGCTGCCTCGGCCGCTGTGCCCGCGCCACTCGCTCCCCGCTGCCTCTGCCGCCTGCAGCTGCCTCTCCCGAGTTCACACATATTCATGTGAAAGCCTTCCTATTCGTGTGGGGCTTGGAAATCCGCTCTGCGGGGAGCTGCCGCCTCTGGGAAGTTTGCAAGCCCCTCCTGGCTCTGAGGCCTCCGCCCACCGCGACCTCTGACGGGGCTGAGGCAGCTGCTGGTGGAAATGCCCAGGGGAGCGTTGAGTTCCTTCCTCCAGCGTGCAGAAGGGGAAACCGAGGCCCAGAGAAGCAAGCGGGCGGCTGGGGTCCCACGGTTAGTGCCAGAGATGGGAGTGGGATCCACACTGGCCTTCACCTTCCTGCGGCCGAGGAGGGACCCTCCCGACGGTAACCAGGAGGCTGCCTGACTTCCCTCCACTGAACTTGTCTCCCCTTAGAGAAGAGGGGCCCGCTGCACAGCGTTGCAACGGCAGGGGGCAGTGTGTGTGAATGTGGGCGTGAGTGTGTGTGCAGGCACGGGCATGCAAGTGTGAGTGTGAGGCCGCATGCATGACGGCGTATCAGTGAGAGCACGGTGGGTGTGTGTGAGGTCTGTACATATGAGTGTGTCAGAAGCATGTGTGTGAACGTGTGTGGATGTGTGAGTGTGAGCACGTGTGGCACGCATGAATGTACGTGTGTGAGTGTGAGCGCATGTGATGTGTGCGTGTGGACGGCGGAAGGGACTGCATCCGAATGTGGGTGTGAGTGTGTGAACGTGTGTGAGTCTATGGACGTGTGTGAGCGCGGGTGAGCGTGTTAGAGTGTGTGTGTGCACACAAAGGGTGGTACTCAGCACAGGCACAGAGAAGTTGTGCCGCAGTCTCTGGATTTGGGTTCTGCACACTATCGCCCCAGAGGCCTCCGCGGAGGCAGGAAGGCGACCCGGGACTTGCGGGCCCAGGCGGTCGCGGGAGGGGGTCGCAGGGGCCTGGCCAGTGCTGGCTCTCACCGAACCACGGACAGAACCGGGCGTCAGGTTGACTGACAAACGGCCCCCCGTTCTCTACGCCTTCACGGACCCACAGCTTTTCCAGATCTGGAGTCTGTGTCCCCGGGCCCTTGAGTCCAGGCTGCGTGGGGACAGCCTTTGGCCGCAGAATGAGGCGGAAGCGGCCTCATGCCCCGTCTGACCTGAGGCCTCGGGAGGCTTGGCGGCTTCCCTTCCGTCCTGGAAATCTGCGGCGGTCACAGGACACGTCCAGGCTCGCCTGCCGGAGGACCGGACACGCGGAGCAGAGCCCGTCCCGTCCCGTGGGCCCCAGCGAGGGCCCAGGCGGCTGGGACACGGTGTCGCTGGGGCGGGCAGGGCCGTCTCGCTGACCCTCAGCTGAATGCAACGCACAAGCCCAGACCCAGTCAGGAGACCCGCGAGCAGAGGCACCGGCGTCTTGTGGTCCGTCCTGAGGTTCCAGTGCCATTCGCGACGCAGTCCTGTCGTGAGGACAGCGGACCGAAGCCATCCGTGGCTTTACGGTGGCCTTTTCCTGTCTCACATCAGCAACCAGAGGCAGGGACCCAACACGCTGACCCTCTGAGAACTAGAAACAGCAGGGAAAATGGAAAGTCCAGACTGAGCCGGCACAAAGCCCCCGCCTGTCCCTGCCCACGGCTCCCTGCTGTCACCCCTGCCGCCGGCCTGTTTCCCTTCATGCCTGGGCCACTGTGCACAGAGCAGAGCGATTCCTGTCCTTGCTTTTCCTTTCTCGAAAGCTGGATTCTCTCTGTTAGTTGCCAGTTTTTAGAATAGTGGGTGTGGCTTTTGGCAACCTCTAAAGGTGACCGTTTTTTAAAAAAAATATCACGATGAGGCCACGAGTTTCAGCTCAGCGCGGGCATTGTTTTGTGATTCTGGTGGCTTTGTCCTTATTCTTGATGAGCCTTTCCTGGCCAGTGGAAGCCCCTTCAAACCCGCTCCGGCACTCTTCTGAGCGGAGCTTGCGGCCGCTGGAGGTTTCCTTTTTCTGGCACAACGCGTTTCTGCACTTAGTCTGTTCTCCAAGGAGCCCTGCTTCTTTTTAGCAGGAAATGTTTAGAGACTACAATCTGGGCCTCAGGGATATTTATCAAGCCGAGTCGTCCTTGTTTCTAGTGCATTTTCAGTGGAAAGAGCTATTTTTTCTTGTTAGAAGGAGAAAAATAAAATATACTCTTGTGTTTCTAATTCAAAATTTGTTTAATATTAGAAGACAGGCTCCTTCTAACTATGCTTTTCCCACCGTTTTGGGGCTGTATAGTTGTATGTAATCGCATCACATGCACAGATTCCTGTCCCTGTCACCAGGATCAGGACACAGAGCTGTCCCAACAAGCTCCAGCATGTTGCTCCTTACTCCTCACAGCCTCTTTGTCACCCTAACCCCTGACATCCACTCATCTGTTCTCCATCTGTAATCACGTCACTTTCAGAACATCGGATAAATGGACTCCTACAGGATGCACCCCTCTGGATGGGCTTTTTCCACTCATGATATGCTTTCAAGACCCAAGGTGTGCGTGTCGGTAGCTTGCTCCCTTTCCTTGCTGAGAGGAAATTCCACCGGAGGGACGTGCCCCAGAACCTCCAGGGTTCCTCCAAGGAAGCACATTTGCCTCGTTTCCAGTTTTTGGGTCTTCCAAACAGAGCTGCTATGAAATTGTGTGTACAGGTTTCAGCGGGAAAACAAGCCCCACGTTCTCCAGCATAAATACCCAGGAGAGACATGGCCCAGTCACAGAGTAAGCATCCGTGTAACTTTGTACCTATCGAACAGACTGTTTTCCAGAGCGGTGGTGCCATTTACATTCCCTTCAAGCAACGCGCGGCATTTCCAGCTGCTGAGCGCCTTTGTCCCTGCGCTGTGTTCGGTGGTGGAGGGCAGGGGCATTCTGTGACGGTGACCGACTTCTGGCAGCCTTTGGACTGGCCCTGAGGCAGGGGGGAGTCTTTACAGAGATTTATTGGCCTCTTACCTGGGCAAAGTTTAATCTTGTTGCTCCTGCCTTCTTTGTCTTGGCATTTGTCCAGTCTCTTTCTATGGACTCCTGTTTGCTGATCTAAATTTAATAAGTATACTTGAGGGCGCCTGGGTCAGTTAAACATCTGCCTTTGGCTCAGGTCATGATCCCAGGGTCCTGAGATGGAGCCCTGCATTGTTCTCCCTCTCTCTCTGCTGGTCCCTCTGTTTGTTCTCTCTCTCTGACAAATAAATAAATAAACTCTTTAAAAAAAGTGTAATTAACAAGGCAGAAAACAACAAGTGTTGGCGAGGATGTGGAGAAAGGGGAACCCTTTCCAAAGTGGCCAGTGCAGCCACTTTGGAAAACAATATGGAGGTTCCTCAAAAAGTTAAAAATAGAGCTACCCTATGACCCAGCAATTGCACTACTGGGTATTTACAGATGTAAAGATACCAATGTAGTGAAAAGAAGGGGCACTGGCACCCCAATGTTCATAACAGTAATGTCCACAGTAGCCAAACTGTGAAAGGAGCCGAGATGCCCTTCAACAGACAAATGGATAAAGAAAATGTGGTCCGTATATACAGTGGAATATTACTCAGCCATCAGAAAGGATGAATACCCAACTTTTGCATCGACATGGATGGAACTGGAGGGGATTATGCTGAGTGAAATAAGTCAAGCAGAGAAAGACAATTATCATATGGTTTCACTCATATGTGGAACATAAGGAATAGCAGGGAGGACATTAGGGGAGGGAAGGGAAAACTGAAGGGGGGTGGAATCAGAGGAGGAGACGAATCATGAGAGACTATGGACTCCAGGAAAAAATCTGAAGGTTTCAGAGGGGATGGGTTAGCCTGGTGATGGGTATCAAGGAGGGCACGTGTTGTGATGAGCACTGGAACAATGACTCATGGAACACTACAGCAAAAACTAATGATGTACTTACTGTATGGTGACTAATATAACACATAATAAAAAAAAGTGTATTTGACAGTAGCCTCACCTGGGTGAGAAATGGGGGGAGGAGGAAGCCAAAAGGAATGTGAGGGACTTGGGCCTGTGGGAGGCTTTGGCAGGAAATAGATGGGCTGGGACTGAGTCTTATCCAGCACTCTGTACTCAACTCCAAAGGGGAGGGTCACCCTTTTATCTTCTAGGTGATAACTTGGGGAGTGTCTTATCTAACTTACGCATGTTCATTCTTCGGCAGAGCTTCTCAATAAAGTTGTCTAAGGATGGCACGTGCTGCCTTTGGAGACAGCAGCGCAATATACTCCACCATATAACGCACTCCGAATGAGAAGGAAAAATCATTTAAGAAGATTCTGTGGAGAATTCTCAAACTTGACTGAGCATCAGAATCACTGGGCAGGCTTGCTACAGCACAGACTGCCTGGCCCCACCCCCAGAGCTCCTAATTAAGCAGGTCTGGGGAAGGGCCAATAGGCTCCCAGGTAATGCCGATATTATACATATGGGGGCAATGATAGACGATATTCCAGCATCAAATAGAGGTTATCTTTAAGTTCTTGGCCACCTCTGGAATGGTATGCTCCTATAAGTTTTGAGGACAATATTACTGAAATTTGGGTTTTCTCCTGAAACATTTTCTGATGCCAGCCTTCCCTGTTCCAGTAAATGGCTGTTCACCCAGTTACTTAAGGAAGAGACCTTGGCATTGCCCTCAATTTACCCTTCTTTCACCCACCCCACACAGTCCATGAGCCCTAGAGATCTCCCCACCAAGCCGTGTCCCAAACCTGCTTTTTTGTCTCCACTGTCACTGCCTAGTCCAGGCATTCAATGGATTGTTAATGGGAACCTCCCCCTAACTGTGGTCATGAGCTTACAGCTCCCATCTTACTTGATTTCACTGGGAGAGTCTGATTACCAAGGGCAAGAGAAGGTAAGTGGGTCATGGCCAATTCTTTCCCACCATGAGTGAATAGCTTGGAACATCATGATTCCGGTCCACAAAGGACAAAAACTGTATCATCATCATCATCATCTATCTCTAAGGTCAGCACACTTTTCTGCAAAGGACCAGATAGTAAATATTTTAGGCTTCGCTGGCTGTATGGTCTCTGTCATGCCACCGAACCCTGCTGTCGTAGCACAGAAGCAACCAGCAAATAAATGGGCCTGGCTGTATTCCGGTAAAACTTTATTCACAAAAACAAGTGGTGGGCCAGAAATGGCCCGCCCACAGGCCTTAGTTTGCCAGCCCCTGCCCTACACTATCACTAAATCTCCTCCGGGAACCCCTGCTTCCTGCCTTCACCCTTCTCCTACCCCTTCCCTACCAACCAGGCAGAATGATCTTTCAAACTATAAACCGGATTACATCACTCTCCTGCATAAAGCCACCCAATGGCTTTTAGCCCTAGAATAAAATCCAGCGGCCTCCGTGGCCCCTGCCTCCTTTTCAGCCCCTTCTTGAGACACTCCCCATCTCTTTCGCTAGAGTCCAGCTGCACTGGCTTTCTTTCCAGTTTCCTGGACACTCCAAGCTCCTTCCTGCATGGGCTTTGCCCAACTTCTCTCTGCCTGGATTTGTTTTGACGTCACTTTCTGGGTGGCTAGTTATTCTTATTCCTCACATCTCCTCTTTAGGGGGGACTTCTACTCAGAAACTCTGCCCTCTTCCCCTTCCCCAGTAATGCCTAGATGAGCACCATGTTTGTTTCCCCATCACTTAACCGACCATGTGACTTGCCTGTCACGCACTCAGGCACGCGCTCTCCAGGAGGGCAGGAACTACCTCTGCTCCGTTCATCCCTGTGCAGAAGGGAGCAGCACTCGGCACACAGGAGGTACTGCCTATCACAGGATGATTGACTGAGTGGGTGTGCATGGGATTCATTCCTGGAAGCAAGAGGACACTTTTCATTCTGGGAAGTGTTCGGTGACAGCTGCTCTGTGCTAGGTCTTATCCTGAGCCTGGCCAGAGAGCTAGGGGCTGCTGAAGATGTTGCGTCTATACCCAGGAAGACCGACTCCATATGAATGGTGTAAACTGTGGGCAGTAAGAGTCCAGGGAAGGAAAAGTCAGGAAAGTATGGGCTATAGCATGACACTGGGGCTGGGGTCCTGGGAAACAGGTCTTTCCTTGCCATGACACACCCACTGACACTGTAATGTACCTTCCAAAGACTGAGCATCCCTCCCCAGTGGAATGTCCCGAAATTCTTAGGGTGGTTAGGAGGAGCCATAAATGTTGCAGGTGTGGTCACTACTGGGACACATAGCCACTTCTATTTTTTTTTTCCAACTATAACACAAAAATCAGATTTTTTTTTCAGTCAAAATAAAAAAATCCCTCGAGGTTTTTTTTTTTTTTTAAGATTTTATTTATTTATTTGACAGAGAGAGAGAGAGAGAGAGATCACAAGTAAGCAGAGAGGCAGGCAGAGAGAGCAGAGGAAGCAGGCTCCCTGCTGAGCAGAGAACCTGATGTGGGGCTTGATCCCAGGACCCTGGGATCACGACCTGAGCCGAAGGCAGAGGCCCAACCCACTGAGCCACCCAGGCGCCCCATTCCTCGAGGTTAAACCCTGAGCATCATCACTGCCAGGTCACATTGTACACTTTCCTCTTGCTCCCACCACAGGCCTGCCTTTCCCTGGATGCTTGCGGCCACGGGAACCTAAGACAGCTTCCCTGTGAAAGTGGCCATCGAACTTGCTGATGGAGGAGATGGGGGCAGGCATATCGACTAGGAAACTGAATGATCTTTTTCAAAAGAAATCCCCAACGGGGGAACGATGAGCACTGGAAAGCAGTATAAATACTTTATAGCCCTCTCCTGCACTGATTAGCACATTTGAATCTCCATCACCCTCGAGATTTGAATCTCAGGTTCCCAGGAGATGAGCTTGAGTACCTGGGCTGAGAAAAGGGGCCAAGGGCAGTGCCATATTGGAGAGCAGTGCTCAAGGCCCAAGGGGAGGGAGAGGAGCTCACATGGGAGAATGAGGAGGGCATCTGGAGAAGCTGGTGTAGAGCCGATGAGGGAACAGAAAGCTAGCTGAAGACAAAGCGGAAACTGGCCACCTACCCCCGCCCCCCATGTGTGACATTCCTCAGGCATTCCTGGCTGCCCTAAAGGAAAAACAGATGGTTAACTCCTAGAGAGCACAATCCTGCAAGACCTGAGTCTCCCCTAGTTTACAAATGTCCTAGTGATTTACAAAGAAGCAGCTTTCTTATCACTAGCCTAACTTCCAGAGACGCATAACTCAGTCCCTGAAGCCCTAACATCATCCTCCCCTCCATAAAATTGAGAGAGACTGAGGCAGAGGGAAATGTAAATAAAGTTAAATTTCTTCTAAACCTAAAGCTCATTGATAAGGACGTGTGATCCGTGGAGAGTGACATTCCTCCAGGAAGCTCCCAACTATTTTACTGTTAATGCCTTACCAAAAGGAAAAACAACCTTAACTTGACAATGGCAAGGCCTCTGGTATCTTGCAGGTCTTCTTTAGCATATGAAAGTTCTTTCAAACCCTCCCTTTTTCCTTACCTCCCCCAACCCCTACGTATAAAATCAGCCACCACTCATAGCCCCGGGGCAGCAGCTCTTTCAGCCACGGGTCCCGTCCCTGTGCTTTAATAAACCACCATTTTGCACCAAAGATGTCTCGAGAATTCTTTCTTGGTCATTGGCTCCGGACCTTACCCCACCGAACCTCACGTATATTCTAGAACTTCATCAGAACTAGCCTAGTGTTTTAAGGAGAGAGGGGTTTGTTGGGTTAAATCCTACCGAGGTCAAGTAGGATAAGCATGGAAACAGAGCTCCTAGAGGGTACTGGTGAATCGGGGGACAGCAACATTGTCTCTGGATGGGGAGTTGGGAGAGAAAGCCAGGAGTGTGGTGGCAGGCAGCTCAGGGGTCAGATTACAGTTGACTGTAATCACCCTGCTGTCCTATGATGTGTCCCTGCTTCTGCAAGGAGCCTTGGATGGGCCATCTGGACTTTCAGTTCTAGTCCTGCTTGTGCCCCTGGCTGGGCTGATGGTGCTAACTCTCCAAGGCCTCTGCCGGTGTCTATGCTCCGCTGTTCTGGGGAGGCTGGGAGTGAACGGAGTTGTGCAGATGCCCAGCTCGTGGAATGGTGCAGAGCAAGGACAACCTTTGCTGCCCGCAGGAGGCGGTGAGCTGTCCCTTCAGGCTGGAGAAGGGGCCATCTGGAAGGAGCGGCCTAGCACCCAGGACTAACAGGGCAGGTGGTCGGATAGGAACGGTACTCTCTGTTCCAACAAGCCCCAGAGTGATTGCAGGTGGCAAGCGGCAGGTGCCACCTATCCCGAGAAACACCAGGTGTGATCGTCTCTCGCACAGGCACTGATGTTTACACTGAAAAAGGACTTTTGCCTCCAGTAGCTCACTTGAGCATCTTAATCCATTTATTAATGCCTTCTATTAATCCCATTTTAGACATACTATGATGTACCAGGTACGGGACACTTTACAAACAGTGCTTTACAAACGGTGCTTTACAAACAGTGCTTTACAAACAGTGCTTTACAAACACGGCTCTTTTCATACTCACAGCGGACCAGCTTTACAGGTGAGAAAATGAAGGCTCAAAGAAGCTAAACTCTGCCAGAAGGCAAGGGCTGTGTCTTTCTCATTTTCGAATCTCTCGTAGTACTTAGCATGGTGCTGTGCACACAGTAATACCATCAGATTATAAAACTTCAGAGGTGGAGAGTCTCTTGGAGTACATCGAGTCCAATTCTCTCAATTTCTAGAAAAGGAAGCTGAGGCTGGGAGAGTGGCCATGAATTCCCCAAGGTCTCAGTCACATAAATATTAGTCAAATGGAGATTCTCCTTCTCAGGAGAGGCTCTGTTGCTAGTGCATGTATATTCACTGGGTGTCCAATTTTCTAGGCTACTTAGGAATTCTGGTCTGGTTTTTAAAATTTCTTTTCTTTTTTGGAGCAGACTCTACAAAAGTTTGTATAATAAACCCTACCACATGCTCCACCCCACACCCAGATTCATCATGTCTCATTTGGCAGAAAAATCTTATCACCCTCTCTCCGTTATTCATAAAAACCATTAGAGTATACATACTCACTTTGCTCTGCCAGTAGCTAAGGCTCTCTTGCTCCTGTTCCCAATTCTTTGCTGTAGGCAACCTGATTTCCTGAAAGAATGAACAAACATGGTTCCGTTGGGTTATATGTTCAGAAAGATCCAAAGTCCTTTTCACTTTCTCCTAGGTGAGGCCAGGTCACCAACTGCTCAGGGCTCAGCTTCCCCATCTATATTTGTTTCCTGTTTTGGCCAAGGAGCCAATTAAATGCAATTCAATTGGGCAAGCGTTTAATGGTATATGTGTGGAGAAGATGCTCTGGGAGACATGGAATGAACTGGGCACTCAGGGGTAATGTACATGGCTGTAACACAAGGTAGAATGACATAAATGCTACAATTAGAGAAACGAAGGTCCCCAAAGAAGAGGAGAAACTGATTTACTGGATTTGAAGAAAATAGGGAAGACTTTGAACAGAAGATGGAATTTTGAAATCAATAAACTGCAGGGGAAAAAGGGAGTCAGAACAGGTGAAGTGAGGGTTGCAATTAACTTGTCTACTTTTTATCTATGCCAGAGCCTATAGGAAATCAGAAAATACCTGTGATGTATCCATGGTGTGTATCATGTGAATTACACAAACAAAATGAACAAGAACTGCCAGGCTTGGCAATGAGTATCTTGATGGAATAGCTCATCACATTCACCTTCGTATTCCTACTGGCATATAATAGGCATTAACAGATGCTTATCGAATGAACAAATGAAGTTGATGGGATGGCTAGAACTTTGTAAAATGGTCAAAAGAAAGGACATTATTGCAGGCAGAGGATATGGAGGGCAAATACCCAAAATATGGCTGAGAGTGGCAGAGCTTTTTTGGGAGAAGGACACTGAAAGTAATAAGGATGAAAAAGTAAATGGAGGTCAACTACATGTCTTAACCCATTTTTCTATCAGATTTCTGGAACTTTGTCTTTTAATTTTCAAGAGTCCTTTATATTTCAGGGATATTAACTCTTCATCTGGGAATATCTTTTCTCCAAGTTTGACAACTATCTTTTGACTTTGTTTATGGTGGTTTTTAATTATGTAAATTAAAAAATATGTAGTAAAATTTATCAACCTTTTGTTACTGCTGTAGATTGAATGTTTGTATCCCTACTCTGTCCTCCAATTCGTATATTGAAATGTAACTCCCTAAGTGATGATATTTGGAGATGGGGCTTTTGGGAAGTGATTAGGGTGGAGCCCTCTTGAATGGGATTCGTATTTCCTGTTCCTGTCGTGTATGGGATCAGTACTTTATAACCTCAGAGAGCTCTCTAGCCCCTCTGCCATGTGAACACACAGTGAGATGGACCATCTATGAACCAGAAAGTGGGTTTTCCCAAGCACTAAATCTGTAGGTGCCTTAATATTGGACTTCCCAGTCTCCAGACCGTGAGAAATAAATATGTGTTGTTTAAGCCACCCAGTCTGTGGTATTTTTGTTACAGCAGCCAAAATAGGCTAAGAAAATGACCTATGGAGTTGAGTCTTTATTAGAAAGTCTTCCCAACACTAAGATTAAATAGGAATTCACCCGTGTTTTCTTCTAGCACTTGAATGGTTTAATTAAAAAAAAAAAAACAGAATTCATTAGATAATCCAAATAGGCTTTATTTTCCCCTCCAACAGTTAAATGTTTGGTGTCAAAGTACATTTTTCCTACCATATTGCTTCCTTTCTCTAAACTATCAATTTTGTTTTTATGAATAATACAGTATGTGATTTAGCTTTTTATATTTTCTTTTTTAATTTAAATTATTAACACATAGAACATTATTAGTTTCAGATATAGAGTTCAGTAATTCATCAATTGCATATAACACCCAGTGCTCTTCACATCATGTGCTCTCTTTAATGCCCATCACCCAGTTACCCCATCCCCTCTCCCACCTCTCCTCCAGCAACCCTGTTTCTTTCCTATAGTTAAGAGTCTTTTACGGTTTTTCTTCCTCTCTGATTTCTTTCCCTTCCGTTCTTCCCTCTCTTCCCCTATGATCCTCTGCACTGTTTCTTATATTCTTCATATGAGTGAAACCCTATGATAATTGTCTTTCTCTGATTGACTTATTTCGCTCAGCATAATACCCCCCAGTTCATCTACTTCAGTGCAAATGGTAAGATTTCATCCCTTCTGATGGCTGAGTAATATTCCACGCACCACGTCTTCTTTATCCATTTATCTGTTGAAGGACATCTGGGCTTTTTCCATAGTTTGGCTATTGTGGACATTGCTGCTTTAAACACTGGGGTACAGGTGGCCCTTCGGATCACTACATTTGTATCTTTGGGGTAAATACCTAGTAGCACTATTACTGGGTCATAGAGTAGCTCTATTTTTAAATTTATTTATTTATATTATGTTCAATTAGCCAACATATAGTACATCATTAGTTTTCGATGTAGTGTTCAATGATTCATTAGTTGCATATAACACCCAGTGCTCATCATCTCATGTACCCTCCTTAGTACCCATCACCTGGTAGGAAAAGGTAGTGAACGAATTACCTTCCCCTATCGACCTAGAGAGAACTGAATATCCTTAAAGGATTGTCTCTTTAGGCCAGTATTACCCTGACACAAAACCAGATAAAGATACTACAAAAAAAGGGAACTACAGGCCAATTATCTATGATAAACATAGATAAAAAAAATCCTCAATAAAACATTAGAAAACTGAATCCAACAGTAATTTAAGAAATCATTCACACAATCAAGTAGGATTTATTCCTGGCATGCAAGCGTGGTTCAATATTTGCAAATGAATAAATGCAATACATCACATCAATGAGAGAAAGAATAAGGACCATATGATCATTTCAATGGATGCATTAAGGAAATGCAAATCAAAATCACAATGAGATATTGCCTCACACCTGTCAGAATGACTAAAATCAAAAAACACAAGAAACAATAAATGTTGGTGAGGATGTGGAGAAAAAGGAACTCCCATGCACTGTTGGTGGGAATGCAAGCTGGTGCAGCCACTGTGGAATAGAGTACATAGGTTCCTCAAAAAATTAAAAATAGAATTAGCATATGATCCTATAATTCCACTACTGGGTATTTACCCAAAGAATACGAGAACACTGGGACACCTGGCTGGATAAGTCAGAAGAGCGTGCAAATTTTGATCTCAGGGTCGTAAGTTCAGCCCCATGTAGGGTATAGAGATTACTTAAAAAAATAAACTTAAGAAAAAAAGAATATGAAAACACTAATTTGAAAAGATATGTGCACCTCTATGTTTATTGCAGCATTATTTTATAATAGCCAAACTGTGGAAGCAACCCAGTTGTCCATCCATAGATGAATGGATGAAGATGTGGTATACATATGCAATGGAATATTACTCAGCCATAAAAAAGAATGAAATCTTGCCATTTGCAACAACATGGATAGGATCTAAAGGGTATAATAATAAGTGAAATAAGTCAGTCAGAGAAAGACAAATCCACATATGATTTCACTCATATGTGGAATTTAAGAAACAAAACAAAGGAACAAATATAAATATAGAGACCTGGTGGTGGCCAGAAGGGAAGTGGCCCCATGGCGAGGAGGGAGATGGGTGAAACAGGTGAAGGGGATTAAGAGTATACTCATCATGATGAGCACTAAGTAATGTATAGAATTGTTGAATTACTATATCGTATCCCTGAAACTAATATAGAATTGTACTAAGTATATCTCTATTACTTATACTGGAATTAAAAAAATAAAAAAATAAAAGATTCAGTCTCCTTACACTGATCCTACACATTCTGGGTATGCTGATATCTTCTGTGTATATTTGTGCATACTTTTGTGCATCGTTGTACCATATGGGGTCCCCAAAGAAAGCAAATGGCAGTCTTAAAGTGTTTAGTTGTATATTAATGAAGGGACTACTTACAGAAATGTGGGCAGAGTTATGGGAGCCAAAGGGGATGTCGACACACTTGGGGAGCTGTTACTTCCCCTAAAGCCTTAAGAGGCAAGAGGCAGGGACTGAGTAACTGTAGCAGTGAGAGCTATAGCCAAGGATGTGAGCTGCCTAATTTGTCACAGCTACTGCCAAAACTGAGCAGAAAAGGGGAGGGTGAACCCTGATTTCTCCTTCCTCTGGACTTCCAAAATCATTGGCTGACCACCATCAGAAGGACAAGAACAAGGGAGTATAGATGATGCAGTCCACGTAGGGCAGCCTCCCAGCGTACAGAGCTAGGCAGAGGGCTATGCTGGCTATCTTTCTCCTGCCTCTCCAGATCTCCTCTCCATCCTTCTCTGTTCTGTTGTGTCCCTGGAGACTAATCTTTATATGGATTTCATCATCAGGCACCCTTGCTCTCTGGCTTCTGATTGATCTCAAACCACAGGCCATTCTCTTAGGAAACTGGAGTGGGGGAAAGGCAAATGATTTATTCTCTCAGTTTCCTCCCTGTGCTTCGCCAAGGGCTGGTGGGTCCCTTGACCATGGGTCACAACTGTCCAAGTGGCCCTCTCCATGTGACTCTCTTCTCCTGGGTCTGGAGAATCACTCTTTTCACTTGCCTATTCAGGCTTCCAGGATTAGGATTTATTCTTGATCTCAGCAGCTTTGGGATATTATCCTATCACTTGTGGTTTCTCTAAACTCTGCCCACATTTTGTAGAAAGCCTCTGTATTAAATGTCTTCAAATTATCCCACTTGAATGTTCTAGCTCATATTACTATTTGCCTAACTGCTCTAAGGGCAGAAAATGGATGTGGATGGGCAAGTGGAGACTGTCTCCCTCTTTGGTCTCCTGTACACCGCAAAAGGGAGGCAAGCATGATACCTATGACTCTACTTTTGAACTTGGAGTTCTACTCATGCAAATTAACACAAGGTTCCCAGCAAATACAGGATAACTAGTCCTCTCTTGGAGAAGGCCTGCCTCATGGAAAACTCAGAGCAACTATGTGAATATGTTTTTTTTACAAAACTTAATGGATACGTTTTTTCAATTTTTTTCTTTGGATAAAAATCAAAAAATTTTTTTCCACTATTCGAGCAAAATTTTTTCCCTCTAGTGAAAGCCCTTAAGGATTGAAAGCTGGGAGTGGGGAATCCAGGAGGATGCTAGAATGCCAGTAGGGACTTCAGTTTTTTGATTCAAAAGCATCATGTCTGCAGGACCTGTGTATTTTCCAAGAAAAGAACACTGAAGAGAGCCAAAGTATACAGAGGTTAATCAGTTAGGATTATAGATTTCTAGAATTCTCAAGTTTAAAGAAAGGCCTAGATTCCATTGCCCTCAAAGAAATGTAAGAGTTTCAAATGCTGAAGCAATACCATTGTAAAAGGTACCTGTTCTTCAAGGTTATGTTAGATTTATGAAGGGTGATGAAGGAAACATCTCCTTTAGAAGGTTTCCTGTGAAGGGCTTGATGGACCATCCTTGGAGTGCATGGCAGAGTACAGGTTGTAGTCTCTCAAGACACTGGAGCTCCATTTCAATTGGTTTTGAGAAATCATTTAGGTCTTCTATATAAAAAAGGGTAGATGAATTCAAAAACCCCTAAGAAGAAAAAGGAAAAAAAAAATTTAAGAAAATCTCTCCATGCTGGGATAAAATTAAAATACAGACTTTGTACTGCATCTGCATCTTTGGGGTAGATACCCAGTAGTGCAATTGCAGGGTCATAGGGTAACTCTATTTTTAATTTCTTGAGGAATCTCCACACTGTTTTCCAAAGTGGCTGCACCAACTTGCATTCCCACCAACAGTGG
>CM052884.1:87872035-87882238 GCA_028534135.1 Potos flavus | reverse complement strand
CTGTAGTGTCATTTGAGAATATCTTTTCCCATTCCGTGGGTTGCCTGTTTGTTTTGTTGACTGTTTCCTTTGCTGTGCAGAAATTATGTTGAGTGAAATAAGTCAAGCAGAGAAAGTCAATTATCATATGGTCTCACTTACGTGTGGAGCGTAGGGAAGAACATGGAGGACATTGTGAGAGGGAGGGGAGGGATGAATTTGGAGGAAATCGGAGGGGTAAAGAACCATGAGAGACTGTGAACTCAGAACAAGGGACTGAGAGTTTTGGAGGGGAGGGGGTGGGGGGATGGGTGAGCCTGGTGGTGGGTATTGAGGGGGGCACGTATTGCATGGAGCACTGGGTGTGGTGCATAAACAATGAATCTTGTAACACTGAAAAAATAAAATAAAAGTATTTGGGGATAAAAAAAAAAAAATACAGACTTTGTAGTCACTGTTTACAAAGACAGCCGAATAGTGAATTACACTCCATAATTTGTACAAATATGATAAATAGGTTAGAAAAATTGTTGTCAGAGAACTGAATCTTATAATGACTTCCCAGTTAGAAAAGAAACTTCCCAAGTGAAAAACTAAATATTAAAGCTGTGGTTTGAAAGTTAAGATTACACTTGGAAATTGCAAAATAAAATAATATCTAGGGGATACCTGGGCGGCTCAGTCGGTTAAGGGTCCAACTCTTGGTTCCACCTTAGGTTGTGATTTCAGGGTCTTGAGATCCAGCCTGTGTTGGGCTCCATGCTTAGCAAGTCTGCTTAAATCTGCTTAAGACTCTTTCTCCCTCTCCCTCTACCCACCACTGCTCCCCCCCCAGTGTGAGCTCTCTCTCTCAAATAAATAAGTAAGTAAATAAATAAATAAATAAAAATTTTTAAAAAGATTTTATTTATTTATTTGTCAGAGAGAGAGAGTGAACATACAAGCAGAGTGAACATACAAGCAGGCAGAGGGAGAAGCAGATTCCCCACCAAGCAAGGAGCCTGATGCAGGGCTCCATCCCAGGATGCTGGGATCATGACCTGAACTGGAGGCGGATGCTTAACCAACTGAGCCACCCGGGCACCCCAAACAAATACTTTTTTAAATATGTAAATACTGTATGGAATAAAAGTTTAAATAGGATTCCATTTGTCAAAACATAAACTCTGCTTTGCCTAATTTTTTTTAATGAGAGAAAGAGACAATCCAGTATGTGATGGCCTCAAGTTTTCTCCTAGTTATAAAAAACAAATGTCTGCAAATGACAACACGCTAATACTTTGTACTCATAAAAATAATAATTTTAGGGGTGCCTGGGTGGCTCAGTGGGTTAAGCCTCTGCCTTCGGCTCAGGTCATGATTTTGGGGTCCTGGGACCGAGCCCCGCATCGGGCTCTCTGCTCAGCGGGGAGACTGCTTCCCCCTCTCTGCCTACTTGTGATGTCTCTCTCTCTCTGTCAAATAAAAAATAAATAAATAAATAAAAAATAAAAAAAATAAAAAAAGAAGACAAACAGGTAACTGTAGGATATATATATAAACTATATAATAACTAAAAATATATATATTTAGTTATTGAGTGCAGTTTCATTGCATGAAATTCAAACTCAAACATTGAGATATAAAGCTAAGTCAATTTTCCTTGTTCTAGAACACAAGGATGGGCTTTCTCTTGCCCTGTTAATTCCCAAAGATGTGCTTAGAGTGTTCTCCTTCCTCTAGATCCGTTCCTTCTTCGTACATATGTACAAGAAATGTTGACTATTAAATACTCGGTGGTATCTGGGGAGTCCAGATGTTCCTGTGGCTTCTAATACTTCTATGTTGAATTCTTCATAAGCAAACATTACTGGAATGACTCACCCACAGCTGGGAAACATGGTGTTTATATTATGGAGAGGGAAATTACTGCAAAACCAAGGTGATGAACAACACTTCTTTGAAGTCAAGGACTGCTCACCAGTACTGTGTATTAAGAACACGAGTTAAAAAGCGAGCTAAGGCCACAGAAGAGCAGGGCTGTACATAAACCTTACAAAAATAATTCCTAAAAAGGTCAAAAGAATAGCATGAAATTAGAAAGTAAAATCCTTTATCCAGCATGTTATCTTAGATTACATTTTGAGTGATAGGTATATTTGGGAGAAAACCTAGAAACTCTTTGGTCTACCCCTCTTATTTTACAAGTGCAGAAACTAATACAGAGAAAGGAGGGGACTCGCTTACCATCGCACAGCTAGTTAGTGTGTGGCAAAACCAGGACTGTCCTGCTATCTTCCAGCCCAGTGTAAGGCCTTCACTATAACATAAAACACACAAAAACATTTATAATAAGAAATCTATTTCCTTGTATAAACTTCAGGGCTGAATATACTAGAAGACATAACAGACGCTTGAATATGTTTATAATCCTAAGTTTGGATTTAAGAGAAGTAAGAAAATCGGAAGCCATCTCTACTAGAAATGCAAAAAACAGCAACAGCAAAAAGAAAGGAGCAGAGAGGTATGAGTGAGAGTGATAAAGTGATAAAAAGAATAAAAAAAAAAGAACAGACTTCATAGTTTAAGATAGGATTTTAGTATATGTGCTGCCGAAGCGAGCACCATAGTTTAAGTAGGAGAAAGAAGGATAGAATGTTCGTCTACGTAGGCAGACTAGGCCCAGGCCAATTACAGAGGGATGATGTAGAGAACGAGGAAAATTCCATCAGGAAGCAGCGCAAGCACAGTGTTGGTTCCCTGTGTTGTGACACGGGATGGGGAAATGGATGCACTATGACACATCATGCCTCACGCTGAGACAAATGCTCGTATGATCTCGGGTGCCTTCGCTTTCAAAAGGCAATGGGGTATCAAGGACAGATTGGAAGAGGAAATGGTGATAAAAGAGGCTTTGTGGAAGTTTCGGTGGAGGATTTCTGCAGAGAGCATCAGGGAGCAGCTGGAAAGTAACAGGGAAAACCAGATAACTTCAATATGGGATGTTCCCCAGAACATCGTGTCATAAAATATTGTATCGTGTCATAAAATATTAAAACATGCATATAGGATGATGTATTAGAGTTCTCCAGAAAAACCCAGCATGTGTCTATATTTCTTTATATTTCAGATATATTTATAAAGAGATTGATTATAAGGTATTGGCTCACACGACCGTGGAGGCCAAGAAATCCCGTCATCTGCTGTCTGCAAGCTGGAGCCCCAGGGAAGCTGGGGGTGCAGTTTGAAGGCCTCAGAGTCAGAGGCGAATGGTGTAGACGCCAGTCGGAGTGTGAAGGCCCGATGACCAGGAGTGCCAAGGGCAGGAGTCCGATGTCCCAGGTCAGTCATTCAGACAGAGAGCAAATCCAACCTTCCTGTGCCTTCTTATGCTATTCAAGGCCTCGGTGAAATTGATGATGCCCGCCCACATTGGGGAGGGCTGTTTGCTTCACGCGGTTCATCAACTCGAATGCCGTTCTCTTCTGGAAATGTTCTTACAACATACCCAGCAAGGATGCTTCACCAGATAAACGTCGTTTGGCCTCCCGTGGCCCACTCAAGTGGATGCATAAAATTCACCACCAGAGGTGGCCATAATATGAACCAATTTTAGATCAACTTTTGTTATTGCTTTTAAAAAAAACTAAATGAAATTAAATTAGCTCCCTGTATTTCGTGTGTTTTTTCCAATTTGATAATTCATTTTATGTTAAAGCTGTCTTAGATCTCTTCTGTGACATGTTTGCATGAGACAGTTAGAAATGTAGGCTGATACAGGTGTGTCCTACTGGTGACTTAAATGTCACAGGTGGCGTGGACTTTTATTCTATTATTTTACATGGTTAAGTACTCAACTTGGGATCAAATCGCATCCTTTATTGAAGGAGTAGGGAGAAGGTGTACCAGAAAGGACTTCATTAGCATGTCTTTTCCGTGAGGCCTCTTGAAAAAAAAAAAAAAAAGACAGTTCTTCACTAATTCAGTTTATGTTTTGCCCATGACTGGAGTCACGCTGGTTCTTTGCAGACACGGGATTCCAACATTGAAGAATCTGGGGTGAGGGGGTGAGAACAGACCGATCACTATTATACCGGAAAATAAGAGCCTCGTCCCGAGCCACTGAGTCAAAACAAGACAAAACAACAGCAACCACGAACAAACAAATCTGTAAGCCTAGAATGTGACCAGGTGAAACCACCCACTCTGTCCTGGGGGGAGAGGTAGAGGTGCAAGAGACCTCTGGCCCATCAGTGTTTCAATGAATTACAACCACTGCATTCAACTAAAATATTACTCTTGGGAAAATGACTTTGACCTTCAGCTGGCTTGTGGTGAGTGCTAAGATTCCTCTTGGGTCCTCTACTTCATATTCTAGGTCAGAAGGAGAAATAGCCGAACCACCCATGGAGCGGAGAGCTGCCTGGCTTGTACTTCCGGGTTTGGGGGCGTCGCTACGGAAGGCATTGTAATGGGAACAGCTGCGTGATGAGATGGGGTGAGGTGAAGGAAGTAGGCATTGTGAGGTAGGGTTAGGCTACTACTGACCTGACCATCTGTCAGAAGGAGGGTCATCCACTTCCAGATGTGGTTGGCGGAGGGTAATTCAAATCTTGAAAGCAAGACCACAGACAAGGTGGGAAGTACTGTATATGACCAAAAAGTTTGACCAAGAAACCCTGTTGCTAGAAACCATTCTGTAGCACCCAGGTCCTTACAGGCTAAATTCCAAATTCTTTAGTAGGGTGGTTGAACCCTATCAGGATCTAGCCTCAATTTGCCTCTCCGGCTTCATTTTCATCACTTTCCTCTAAATACTATGCGACAGGAATTCTGTGAACCTGCCCTGCTGGCTCCGGGCAGAGTTTTAGGCTGACTTACCTGTATGCAGGTTTTGTGGGGGGATTTAATGACCTATTTGGGAAGAACTTAGACAAACCATGTAGGTAAGGTGATAAGGTTATGAGTCATTACAATCAATCTCCTTCCATCACCATTTAGTGATTGTTTCTATCCTTTATTCTATTAATGTAGTGTATTATATTGATGAGTTTTTTCAATGATAAAATGTTAAAATACACATCATATTTATTATTGTAACCATTTTTAAGCGCCCGACTGAGTGGTATTAAATACACATATGATGTTGTGGGACCATGACCACCACATCCATCTTCATAGTTCTTTACATCTTGTAAAACTGAAATCTAGACCCATTAAACAGTGACTCCCAACTCCCCCCATCTCCAGCCCCTGGAAACCTTCATTCTCTTTTCTGTCTCTAGGATTTTGATCCTTCTAACTCTCTCATATGGAATGGAATCACACAGTATTTGCCTTTTTGTGACTGCTTTATTTCATTTAGCATACTGTCCTCAAGGCTTATTTATGCTGTTGCATATGTCAGATTTTTCTTCCTTTTCAAGGCTAATATTCTATTGGACGGATATACCATATTTTGCTTATCCATTCATCCATTGGTGGACCCTTGGGTTGCCACATTTTAGCTATTAAAAATAGTGATACTATAAACATGGGTGTACAAATACCTCTTTGAGATCCTGCTTTCAATTCTTTGGGGTACATATCCAGAAGTGGAATTGCTGGATCCTATGATAATTCTATTTTTAAATTTTTGAGGAATAACCATGTTGTTTTCCATAGCAGCTGTACCATTTTACATTCCCACCAAGAGCGCGCAAGTGTTCTAATTTTTCCACATTCTAGCCAATACTTCTTATTTTCTAGTTTTTCATTTTTTGATAGTAGCCATCCTAATGAGTGTAAAATGATATCTCATTGTGGTTCTGATTTGGATTTCCCCGATGATAGCAGTGTTGAGCATTTTTGCCCATTGGTTATTTGTGTATTTTATTTGGAGGAATGTCAATTCAAGTCCTTTGCCCATTTTTGAATTGTTAATTTCTGTTGTTCTCTATATATTCTGGATATTAACCCCTTATCAGATATATGATTTACAAATATTTATCTGATTCCATGAGTTACCTTTTTACTCTGTGGGTATTGTCTTTTGATGCACAAAATTTTTAATTTTCATGAAGTCCAATTTGTCTGTTTTACTTATGTTGCCTGCGCTTTTGGTATATCCAAAAAATCATTGCCAAATCCAATGTCATGGAGTTTTGCCCCATATTTTCTTCTAAGAGATTTATTATTTTAGGTCTTACATCTATGCCTTTGATCCAGTTTGTGTTAATTTTTGAATATGGTGTGAGGTAGGGATCCAAATTCATTCTCTTGCATGTGGAGACCCATTTTCCCCAGTACTATCTTTTGAAAAGACTATACTTACACTGTTTTGATTATTGTAGCTTTGTAGTAAGTTTTGAAATGAAGAAGTGTTAGTCTTCCAGCTTTGTTCTTTTTTTAAAAAAATTATGTTATGTTAGTCACCATACAGTACATCATTAGTTTTTGATGTAGTGTTCCAAGATTCATGTTCTTCTTTTTCCAGGTTGTTTTGGTTTTTTGGGCTCACTTAAGATTCCATATGAATTTTAGGATGGGTTTTTCTATTTCTGCATAAATGGCATTGAGATTTTGATAGAGATTGCACTGAATCTATAGATTGCTTTGAGTAGTATTGACATCTTGACACATTAATTCTTCCCATCATGAATGTGGGATATGTTTCCATTTACCTATGTCTTTTTAAATTTTTTCAGTAGTGTTTTTTAGTTTTCATTGTATAAGTCTTTCACCTACTTGATTAAGTTAATTCCCAAGTATTTTATTATTTCTTATGCTATTGTAAATGGAATTGTTTTTGTAATTTCCTTTTCGGATTTATTCAGGATATATTTCTGGACTCTTGATTCCACTGCACTAATTTTTACATCTATCCTTATGCCAGTACCACCATGTCTTGATTACTATAGCTTTGTAGTAACTTTTGAAATTGGGAAGCATGAGTATTCCAACTTTATTTTCCCTCTTTTTTTTTTTTTTTTTTTGTAGAGCAGTTTTAGGTTTGCAACAAAATTGAGAAAAAAGTACAGAGATTTCCCATATATCCCTTGTCCCCACACATTATTGACATGAGTCACCAGAATGGTACATTTGTTACCAAGGATTAATCAGCATTGACATATCATAATCACCCAAAGTCCATAGTTTACCTTAGGATTAACTCTTGGTGTTGTATATTCTATGGGTTTGGACAAATGTATAATGACATACATCCATCATTAAAATATACAGAGTATTTTCACCATGCTAAAAATCTCTGTGCTCTTTCGGTTTATGTCCCCTGCCCCTTGGCAACCACTCATATTTTTACTCCATAAAAAGCAATCATATCCATAGTTTTGCCTTTTCCAGATGTTGTATAGTTGGAATCATACAGTATGTATACTTTTCAAATTGGCTTCTTTCACTTAGTAATATGCATTTGAGGTTTCTCCATGTCTCTTCATGGCTTGATAGCTGATTTATTGTTAGCTGTTAGCCCTGAATAGTATTTCATTGTCTGGATGGACCACAGTTTATTTGTCCATTCACCTACTGATGGACCTCTTGGTTGCTTCCAAGTTTTGGCAAATATGAATAAAATTTCTGTAAACATCTGTGTGCAAGTTTTTGTGTGGACAGAGTTTTTCAACTCTTTTGGGTAAACACCAAGGGACATGATTGCTAGATTGAATGGCAGTATGTTTAGTTTTGTAAGAAACCATCAAAACCACTGCCTTCTGAAGTGGTTGTACCATTTTGCATTTCTAGCAATGCAATGTGTGAGAGTTCCTGTTGCTCCATATTCCCACCAGTGTTTGGTGTTGTCAGTGGTCCAGATTTTGGTCTTTTTAATATGTGTGTAGCGGTTTGTTTTCTTTTTTAAAGATTATTTTGGCTATTTTGTGTCCTTTCTATTTTTATATGAATATTAGGATAAGCTTATAAAAAAATTAGCTGAGAATTTGGTAGGGATTGTGTTGAATTACAGATTTAATTTGGGGAGTATTACATCTTAATATTAAATCTTCTCATCCATGAAGATGGGATTTTTCCATTTGTTTAAATCTTTAATTTCTTTAACTAATGTGTTCTAGTTTGTGCTGGACGGGTCTTACACTCCTCTTCTTAAATTTATTCCTGAATATAAATTATTTAAGCATTTTATTTTTTGATGTTATTGTATTTGTGCTTTCATGTATAGAAATAACGACTGATTTTCTTATATAGCAATCTTATATCCTACCAACTTGTTGAACTTGCTTATTAGTTCTACTAGATTTTTTTGTGTGGATTTCTCAGCATTTTATATATACAAGATCATATTAGCTACATAGAGAGTTATACTTTTTCCTTGACCAACCAACCTGGATACTTTCATTTCTTTTTATTGCTACTTTGCATGGATAGAACCTCCAAGACAATGTTGAGTATAAAAGGCAAAAGCAGACATCCTTGTCCTGGTCCAGAACCTAGAGCAAAAGGATTCAGTATCTCCCCATCAAGTATGATGTTAATTGTGGATTTTTTCCCCCACAACTAAATGCCCCTTTTCAGGTTGAGGAAATTCCCTTCTATTCCTAGTTTGTTGATTTTTTTTTTTTTTTTTAATCACGAAGGGTGTTGAATTTTGTTAAATGCTTTTTCTATGTCTATTGAGATAGTCATGTGTTTTTTTTTTTTTGTCTTATTTTATCAGCATGGTATTTCTCAGCATATATTACATTTGATTTTCATGTTAAACCAGCTCTGAATTCTTAAGATAAATCCTAATTGGTCATGATGCATGATACTTTTGTTATGTTGCTGGATTCCATTTGCTAGCATTTTTTTCTTTGAGGTTTACACATTTATACTCATAATGGATCCTGGTCTATACTCTCCTTTTTTTTTTTTTTTTTTAAATTATGTTACGTTAGACACCATACAGTACATCATCTATTCTCCTTTTGTTTGCTGTATTTGTCTGGTTTTGGTATCAGGGTAATACTAGCTTCATAGAATGAGTCAGGAAGTATTCTCTCCTCTTCTTTTCTGGAACAATTTGTAAAAGATTAGTGTTAATTCTTCAAATATTTAGTAGAAGGGTGCCTAGGTGGCTCAGTCAATTAAGCATCTGGCTCTTGGTTTTGGCTCAGGTCAAGATCTCAGGGTTGTGAGATTGAGCCCCATGTAGGCCTCTGCACTGAGGATGGAGACTGCTTAAGATGCTCTCTCTCCCTCTCCTCTGCACTTTCCCACACCCCACCCCACTGGCACGCATGTGCGCACACACTCTCTCTCTCTTAAAAAAAAATTTAGTAGAATTTACAGTGTAGCCACTGGGACTGGGCTTTTCTTTACAAGAAATTTTTTGATTATTAATTCAGACTCTTGTGATGAATCTATTCAGATTTTTATTACCTCTTTTAAAAAGTTTAAATTCAACTAGCCTACATATAGTACATCATTAGTTTTTGGTGTAGTATTCAATGATTCATTAGTTGGGTAGAACACTCAGTGCTCATCACATCACATGCCCTCCTTAATGCCCATCACCAAGTTACCCCACCCCCCACCCACCCCCCTTTCCACAACCCTCCGTTTGTTTCCTGGAGTCAAGACTCTCTCATGGTTTGGCTCCCTTTCTAAGTTCTTCCCATTCAGTTTTTCCTCCCTTCCCCTATGATCCTCTGCTCTACTACTTATCTTCCACATATGAGTGAAACTATATGATAATTGTTTTTCTCTGATTGACTTATTTCACTCAGCGTAATCTCCTCCAGTTCCAACCATGTTGATATAAATGGTAGGTATTCATCCTTTCTGATGGCTGAGTAATATTCCATTGTATATATAAACCACATCTTCTTTATCCATTCATCTGTTGAAGGACATTTTGGCTTTTTCTACAGTTTGGCTATTGTGGACATTGCTGCTATGAACATTGGGGTGCAGGTGCCTCTTCTTTTCACTACATCTGTATCTTTGTGGTAAATACCTAGTAGTGCAATTTCTGGGTCATAGGGTAGCTCTATTTTTAGCTTCTTGAGGAACCTCTATACTGTTTTCCAGAGTGGATGTACCAGCTTGCATTCCCAGCAATGGTGTAAGAGGGTTCCACTTTCTCCACATCCTTACCAACATTTGTTGTTCCTGTCTTGTTAATTTTAGCCATTCTAACTGGTGTAAGGTGGTATATCAACGTGGTTTTGATTTGTATTTCCCGGATGCAGAGTGATGCTGAGCATTTTGTCATGTGTCTGTTGGCCATTTGTATGTCTTTCTCTGGAGAAG
>CM052884.1:87737582-87871935 GCA_028534135.1 Potos flavus | reverse complement strand
TATGCAAATATCTTCTCCCATTCTGTAGGTTGCCTTTTAGTTTTTTTGATTGTTTCCTTTGTTGTGCAGGAGCTTTTTTTTTTTTTTAAAGATTTTATTTATTTATTTGACAGAGAGAAAGATCACAAGTAGTTAGAGAGGCAGGCAGAGAGAGAGGGGGAAGCAGGCTCCCTGCTGAGCAGACAGCCTGAAGCAAGCAGGGCTAGATCCCAGGACCCTGAGATCACGACCTGAGCCGAAGGCAGAGGCTTTAACCCACTGAGCCACCCAGGTGCCCCATGTGCAGGAGCTTTTTATCTTGATGAAGTCCCAATAGTTCATTTTTGTTTTGTTTTCCTTGCCTTTAGAGACATGTCTTGCAAGAAGTTGCTGCGGCCAAGGTCGAAGAGGTTGCTTCCTCTCTCACATTTAGGTCTTTCATCCGTTTTGAGTTTATTTTTGTGTATGGTGTAAGAGAACAGTCCAGTCTCATTCTTCTACATGTGGCTGCCCAATTTTCCCAGCACCATTTATTGAAGAGACTGTCTTTTTTCCCATTGGATATTCTTTCCTGCTTTGTTGAAGATTAGTTGAGCACAGAGTCGCGGGTCCACTTGGTGAAGTCCCAATCATTTATTTTTTGCTTTTGTTTCCCTTTCCTCAGGAGACATATCTAGTAAGAAATTGCTACAATGATGGCAAAGAGGTTACTGTCTGTGTTCTCCTTTACGATTTTGGTTGTTTCCCTGCAAAGATGATTCTTAACAGAAGCTATTTTATCCTGATCAGCCCCCCAGAAACAAAATTACTCACTCTTTTCACTTGATTTTGGATGACTTAATGCTACTGAAATCCATCCGATAGTTACGCATGCACAGATCACTTCCGCGATGGTGCTGAAGAGTAAATATTGTAAAAGCATACTACCAGCCATCTGAATTAAAAGAAAAAAAAGTCTCATATTAATTAGTTACTTAAAAATTATACAAGAACAATATTTAGTAAGAGGGAATAAATACCGTTCATCGTATCAGTCTCACATAACCATGATTACTTTTGTGTATTTTTCATAAGAACAAAATTTATCAAGTACTTATATATGTACCTTGCATTCTGTTAAGTACTACTTCTAGCAACAACCTTACAAGTTGGATACTTTTATTTCTCTTCTACATGTGACAAGATTGAAAAGCAGGGAGCTTACTTTGGTACTGTGGGCTGGGTGGAATTCTTCAGGGTTTGGTACTGAATGCCCATCTTTTCTTTCTTTATACTTTCTCTTTTGGTAAGGCTGATGGCCTGATTTGTGTTTTATGATTTTCCATTTAGTGCACATATAATTTGCATGTTCTCTTTTCTTTTGATCCCTGTGTCGTAGGCATTATTACATGAATTAGGTGGAGCCAAGCTCTCTCCCTTCCCACATTTCTACCATGGCCTGAAGTAAGAGTTTCTGCTTTAAGAGTGGCTTCTAGTGTGTCTCAATGTTCCTTACTTAAAATTCCCCATTTGAGAAGCAGAGATTTATCTAATTGATGATTTCACATTTTCTGGGTTCTTTTTTCAGAACTGTTTGTCTCGATGACCCCAAATTCTGAGAATTGTCTGGTGCCAGCACCAGGAGACCTATTTATTTGTAACTAGGTAGATAAGTTTAATTCATAGAAGGAGGTATCAGCAGGCTCATTTGGGCAAAGATTTAAAACTTACTCTCCGACTATAATAATCACAATAAAGCTGATAGTTTCATCTACATCTGCTTGATTTCTTATCTCAGTTGGTTCGGAACATGAAAGGAGAAAAGTGGGTGGCTGTTTACTGGTCTATTATACTAGTTTCCCAGGGCTGCTGTAATAAAGCATCACATCTGCGTGGCTTAACACAACTGAAATTTATTGTCTCACAGTTCTGGAGGGTAAAAGTCCAGAAAGAATGCATTGGCCTTGGCAAGAGAATTCTCTCTCCAAAGTCTTTAGGGGAGGATTCTTCCTTGCCTCTTTCAGCTTCTGGTAGCATCAAGTGTTGTTGGCTTGTAGTAGCGTTACTACAACCTCTGCCGCTATGTTTATATGCCCATCTTCCTTCCATGTCTGTGTCCAAATTTCTTTCTTCTTATAAGGACACTAGTTATATTGGATCAATGGCCCACCCTACTCTTTTATGACCTCATCTGAACTAATTCCACCTGCAGAGACCCTGTTCTCCAATAGTGTCACTTTCTGAGGTACTGTGGGTTAAGACATATCTCTTTTGGGGACACAATTCAACCCATAACAGTCTGTCTCTGCCCTGCCTCTAAGCTCATGTCCCTCCCATGTACAAAATATATTCACCTAATCCCGATATCTATAAAAGTTTTGACCCATTTGACATCAACTCCAATGACCTAAATATCATCAGGTCAAAAAGCCCCAAATCTTATCTAAATTATCTTAATTAGTTATGGATGAGACTCATAGCATTTTTGATTTCAGGGAAAATTCTTCTCCATCTGTGGACCTGTGAAACCAGGAAACAAGCTATCTACTTTTAAGACATAACCTAGGACAGACATAAGATAGACATTCTCATTCCAAAAGGGAGATATAAGGAGGAAAAAAGGGGTCATGGGCCCCAGGCAAGCCCAAAACCCAACGCTGCAATTGTCTAGATTTCAAGGCTTGATAATAATCTTGTGTGGCACCATGCTCTGTCCTCAGGGCCTGCTGAGGTCTCCCTCTTCAGGCTATTCTTATCTCAGCCTGTAGCATATTAAAGATACAAATATTTGTGACATGAAATGTGTTTCTTTTTCCTTTCTAATTTTTGGTTTTCTTTTTTATTTAATTTTTAAAAAAGATTTTATTTACTTATTTGAGAGAGAGAGCAAGTGAGAGAACACAAATGGAGGGGAGGGGCAGAGAGAGAAGGAGAAACAGACTCTGCTGAGCAGGGAGCCCAGGACCCCAGGATCATGACCCAGACAAACAAAGGCAGATACTTAACAGACTGAGCCACCCAGAAACTCTTCCTGGCTTTCTTTTTTTGCTTTGGTAATTGATGTACTAATTCTATACTTTATACCATTTTCCAGTGTTTTTTATGCTTATTTATTTATTTATTTTATGATCTTCCGTTTAATCTGTGATTTCTTTTTACACATTGGGCAAATAGAGCCAATCACTATTTTCTTTGAAATGGAGAGCTCATTGATTGAATGTTACTTTAATAAATTTCACCTTTTCCATATTGCCCGGTAAAGTGATCTCCCAAAAAATATTTTTTTGCCTATACTAGGATTTATTTCTCAGCTCTCTGTACTTTGATCAATTTTTCTTTTAGTGTATAAATACTATACCATTTTTATTATAATGGCTTAATCACATATTTTTATATCTGGTTCAGCAAGTTGTCTGTCCCTCCCCAACCATTATGTGGCTTCCAGACTTTCTTGGCACTTTTCCCACAATCTTTTTCCCACCCCATACACATTTTACAGTAGTTTTATTGCATTCCTTCCCAAACCTTTGCTGGGATTCTACTTTTTTTTAAAAGATTTTATTTATTTATTTGAGAGAGAGAGAGACAGCAAGAGAGGGAACACAAGCAGGGGGAGTGGGAGAGGGATAAGCAGGCCTCCCCCCTGAGCAGGGAGCCTGATAAGGGGCTCGAACCCAGGACCCTGGGATCATGACCCGAGCCGAAGGCAGACGCTTAACAACTGAGCCACCCAGGAGCCCCCTTTGTTGGGATTCTAAATGGAATTGCATCACATTTATGTATTAATTTGCAAAATCTTGCAATTTTATGATATGAATTTGCATTCAAGAATGTAGTTTCCCAAAGTATTCAGTTCCTTTTTACAGTCCTCATTATGTTTTTATAGTTTTGCTATTATTTTGGTTGGGTATTTATTGTTTTTCCTACTTCAGTATCTAAAGTGGTGATTTCTAGTACAAAGAAAATGTATTGGAAGCCTCAAAGGCTCAGTTGGTTAAGCGTCTAACTCTTGATCTCGGCTCAGGTCATGGTCTCAGGGTCATGAGATCAAGCCCCACTTTGGGCTCTGCACTGAACATGGAATCTGCTTAAGATTCTCTTTCTTCTTCTCCCTCTCTAAAAATATACATATAGTTTAAAGATTTTATTTTATATATATATATATATATAGTCTACATTTTCTTTTACCCAGATACTTTCCTAAACTGTTTTGTTTCAGTAGTTTTTTTAGCTGAGTCTTTGGAGTTTTCTAGGTATCCTATCACTTTATCTTCACATAATGATAGCTCTGATCTCTCTCTGAGGTTTCTAGTGTTTCTTTAGTTGGACTAAAAGTGATTTTTTAATATTCCCACGGCAAAAATTTGGAGGAGGAGATACAGTTTGTTTTTATATTTCTATACCAAAGATGATTGTCAAATTTGGTTGCTTTTTCCATACCTTGTCCACTGCAACATACACCATTTACCATAGTTTTTTCATTTATATCTAAAATTTGGCTCCTATTAAACTTGGTACTTACATGTGTCCAAATGTATTCGTTGGTGTCTGCATGATACGTGAAACACGCAATACTTAATATTATCATACCAAGTATAGAAAAGCAGACACTTAAGATGTTCAGAACAAGGCTATAAATAAGCTGTAAAAGACAAAGAATACTGGTCATGGGCAGTATGAACAGGTTTTGATGAAGCAATCAGTCTGTCGTCTGCTCTAGAACATTCACGTTGGAAATTTGTCATCTGATTCTCTGGAATCTTACTGTGGTCGATATCAGGACTCTGCCTCAAATTTGTCTGGAACCCAACAGGATAAAACATTTTTTTCAGTTTATTCAACAAATAACTAAACAGGGCCTGCGACATGCTAAATGCTGTGCTAGGGATAAACCCAGGCTTCTACTCAAGCATCTCACAATCAAATGGGGGAGACAAGAGGACAAACAGCTTCATTCAATAAAATTTCATAAATGTCATGCTATGAATCAGCCTCAGGTCCAGGATTTGCCAGTGTCGTTCCTACCCCAGTAAGGTCACCTTACTACCAAATACCTTTCCATAGTTCCCAGCTCCCTTCAAGAGAGCATCCACTCTCTTTAGAACGGCATTGTGGACCTTGCATGACCTGTGAAGAGAAACTCTGCTCCCTTGAAAAGGGGGCTCTATGGAATTTTTTTTTTTTTTAATAATGGGAGGAATTTGATGCCAGTCAACCAAAGAAAGAACTTAAGTGGCCATATTCATTTTTGATTGTCCAGAAGGCAGCCTCCTTTTATTCCAGGCACTCTCCTCACTGGTTTCGCTTTGTTTATATAAATTCAATTAGCCAACACCTAATACATCATTAGTTTTTGATGTAGTGTTCAATGGTTCATTATTTGTGTACACCACCCAGAGCTCATTACATCAAGGTTTAGTCTTTATAAAAGAAGTTTATCAGACTTCGCTATGACAGCCAGAAGAGGAAGGACCTACCTCCCTTTCTTCAATCTGTAGGAGGCAGAGCCAGGGCATTGCCAGTGAAATGTTCGTCCTAAGGGTTGTGAATCTTGAGCAGGTAACTTAAAGATGAACAAAAGACTGGAATTCATTCCTAGAACCGGCAGGTGGGATGCCATGCGGTGGGGGCGGTGGGACCCTTGGATGCTAGATAGAAGGTATGATGTCTAGTGAAGGTAACAACCTGGCCAGATTCTCCTTGCTGAAAGAAATAGCTGTTGCACTTTGGACTTTCTGTTTCTGGCCTCTGGAACTTTCTCAGGTCCTATGTATTTTCTAAGCTCGGTCCTTCACCTCCTAGATGCTATGACCCTGGCTTCTTTCCAGTAGATCCTATCTTTCTTTGATATAGCCAGATTCCGTTCACAGTGGTGGACAAAATTGAGAAAATGTGTTATGGAAGAGAGAACAGTGTATACAAAACTTCAGAAGCATGGGAAAGCAGGTCTTCAGGAAAATGAAGTTCTCGGTGTGGCTGGAACGCAGGGCATGAAGGGGAGTTGGATAAAGTGTGGCTGGAGAAGTGGGCGGAGAATGGATTATGAGGAATCTAGTGTGCTGTGCTAAGAATTTCAATTTTATCTTTTTGAAGTGCAGAGCAATACCGCGGAATGTGTCGGCTAGAAGGACCCTCCCTTAGTACAAAGGTTGTGGTACGCTCCAGCAAATGCACACTTACAATGCCTCTGCACACTTACCCTGCGACCATTTATGAGGTCAGAGAGGCTTATGAACCAGGATCACTAGAGAAAGACATTTATGTTCCAAAAAAATCCTAATCAAGCATTTTTTTCATTTTTTAAAATTTAAATTCAATTAGCCAACATATAGTAGCACATCATTTGTTTCAGATGTAGAGTTCAATAGTTCATCAGTTGTATGTAACAGTGTTCATCACATTACGTGCCCTCCTTAAGGCCCATCACCAATTACCCCATCCCCCCATCTGCCTCCCCTCCAGTAACCCTCAGTTCGTTTCCTCTATTTAAGAGTCTCTCATGGTTTGTCTCCCTCTCTGATGACTTTCCATTCAGTTTTCCCTCCCTTCTCCTCTGATCCTCTGTGCTGTTTCTTATATTCCAAATATGAGTCAAGCATTTGAATTAGATATACAACATTATTATTTTTGATGCGTGCTGCTTTTGTCATGGCAATGTGAGGAACTCCATGGATCAACTCCTTAGCCAAACTTGTGAAAATTACTAAAAAAAAACACCCCAACATTTAAAATTTCTGGAAACAGTCCTAACGGCCTATGACAAATGAAGAAACACATTATTTAAGAAAATCTGCTAAAGCTCCATCAAAACCGTAGGGGTCTGGGGTATCCAAACCAAGATCCACGCCCACTCGCCCCCTTCCCAGTGAGCAAGACCAGTCTGGGTTGGTTCGGGATCCTTTCCCACCAGATCCCATTCAGAGAGCTGGCCGGTGTTCTCTCCCTTGGAGGAGCAGGTCATCTAATGAGCATTTCTTTTTATTTATTTATTTGACACAGAGAGAGAGATCACAAGTAGGCAGAGAGGCAGGCAGAGAGAGAGGGGGAAGCAGGCTCCCCGCTGAGCAGAGAGCCTGATGCAGGGCTCGATGCGGGGCTCGATGCGGGGCTCGATGCGGGGCTCGATCCCAGGACCCTGAGATCATGACCTGAGCCGAAGGCAGAGGCTTAACCCACTGAGCCACCCAGGCGCCCCCTAATGAGCATTTCTAATCCTGCTTCCAGCTCCTTGCAACTGATGCTAAGTGGCAGTGAGTGCAGCCAAGAGAGGGAGACTCTCTTCTTTTGCCTAGCCCCCACTGGTGGGATGAGGGCCTGATCTTGGTTGCAGTGCCAGTGAGAGTACTAGGCCCTGCTTGCCCCTGCCCTTGTTTATGGGGTAGGGGCTCCACATCATGAGAGGCAAACAGAGACCTGGGGCAGCTCCAAGCCCTTGGCTATTAAAGCAGGGGTGTCACTCAGAGAGAAGCACTCCATTGTCCCTGTGCCCACCCCCTGTCCTAGCATCAGAGCTTTGGCTCAGAGATTTTGTCTGGGGGAGAAGTAGGCATCCTAGGGTGACTACTGAGGAGCAATTTAATACTGAAGGGGAGAAATAGACTCCACTAAATTATTTCAGCCAGCCCTTTAAAAAAAATCAAATAACAATAACAAGTCCTAGGGACACCTGGGTAGCTCAGTCAGTTAAGAGGTTCATCAGTTAAGCATCTGTCTTCGGCTCAGATCATGATCCCAGGGGCCTGGGATCAAGTCTTGCATTGGGTTCCTGGCTCAGCCAGGAGCCGGCTTCTCCCTCTGCCCCTTCCCCCTGCTCCTACTCCTTCTCCGTCTCTCTCAAATAAATAAATAAATAAATAAATAAAATCTTAAAAAACAAAACAAAACAAAACAAAAAAACAAGCCCTAGGATGGAGAATGAGTGCCCAGAGTTGCTACAATATATTATCTAAAAACAAAAAATTTATGAGACAGGCAAAGAAACAGAAGTGTATATACAACTATACACTTTGACCTATACCCCAGAAAAAAAAAAGCAGGTAACAGAAACTGTGAGAGTGGCCAGATGTAATCTTTATTAGACAAAGATTTCAAAGTAGTCCTTATAAAGACGGCCAGAGAACTAAAGTAAATGATTAAACAAGTGAAGGAAGGTCTGCAGCGGATGTTGACTATGGACAATTTAATGGCAACAAGTTAGCTAACCCACATGAAATGGACAAATTCCTAGCAACGGGTAAACCACTGCAACCAACTCAAGAAGAAACAAACAAGCAAACAAACAAAAACCCAAAAAAGTTTTTGTGAGTTTTTGTGAAAACCAAGCAAGAGGCCAATTTTTTTCACACATGGGGTTTTTCCTTTTCTTTTCTTTTGATGTTGTGGAGCAAAATTGGGGCAGTATGCATAAATACAGAAACCGAAGCCCGAGAGTTAGTTCCACGGATTTGCAAAATCCCAAGGGCACTTCATGGGCTTTGAGGTCAACCTGCACGTACATCCCTGGGGAAAAAGTAATGCCGGGTAACATCTGGCTCACATGTACACCCTGGAACTACATTGAAAAGCTAGAAAAAGCATGGGATAAAAACCGATGTTAATAGTGGTAGACGTAAAAAAAAAAAAAAGGCGTAAAAACTTAATGCCCATAGTTATAGCCACCAAGCTGCTGCTGAGCAAAATAGCCCGTTGCGTCTCTTGAAGCCTATCCTTTTGGGAGGTGGGGGGAAGGTAGGCCAACCTTCACTGAGTTATGAAACAATATGTCTTCAGTTTCTTCCGCTGCCAGCCCCTGAAGTACCTTGTCCTTCTCGGTAGGTTTTGGTTAGTGGAGCTAACACTTACTGAGTGTTCACTGTGTGGCCTTTAATTCTCCCCACAATCCTTCGAGGTCGGGGGGTGGGGGCTGGAGGAGCCCCATGTTTTTCAGATGCAGAGAGCGAAACACAGAGCAAAAAGGAACTTGCCCGAGTTCATGCGGTCAGTAGTAGGGTAGTCAGAATTTGAATCCAGGCAATGGGCCTCTGGAACTGTGATCCTAACCACAGTGGGGGAAGTTCTAAAGGGAAATGTGCCTCCTCGGCTGGATGTATTTTAGTTAAGATCTGATCTGTATTCCAAGCTCTGGGTTTGCTGAAGGCAATTCTCTTTTCACACATTATTTTGTCCTATGACCTTTTCCCTAACGAAACACGGATATCCTAAGCTTGGCCCACCTGCCTTTTCTCCCTGCTCAGGTCTGACTCCCAGGTCAGTTTTGTTTGGTTATATATACTCCTTTAGATAGCTTGAAATGATTTATTCCATTAAAATCCTCACATCTGACACCGTAGACACCTCGTTCTTCACACGGCACCCTCCACAACACCCTATTCTTAAAATATGCGTTGGAGTGCATCCTGGTAAAAATTATATGACTTCTTCCTATGCAAACATTTGGAAAAGTTTTATTCCCCCTCCCTCAAAAGCGGGCTCAGAAGTAATATTTTCTTCTCTTCAGTTTATGCCAGGTAATTTTTTTTTATCTTTGCCATTGCTCCAAACATTTCAACGTACCCTGCATTTCGTGGGATACTTCTGCACTTGTACGCTGGTGGATCCCGACGTGATGAACTGGAGATAGAAACAGGCATTTGTAAACACCCACTCCTGTTGACGGTCCCCTACACAAGGACTTCCGCAATGCCAATGACATTCTTTAGATCTAATGTATCACAGAATTCTCAAAAGAAAGAGGTTTTAATTACTTCAGTTCTGTGATGACCGCTAGTAGAGGCTCTACAAAATGGATTCGCGATTTCTCTGTTAACAGGTGTTACAGAGACGGGAAGACATTTTTAACCTCTCTGGTTATTAAGGAGCCTTTGTGCTGGTGATGGGACTTAGTCACCTCACAATGACTTTATGAGGAATGAGCAATAGGTAGTTCACTTCTTTGGACTGTCATTTATTAAGCTCGTGATATAAGTTATTAGAAAGTAATCCGTACCGGCCAGTGGGGCGGCTCTCACTTGCAAGAACTTTCCCCCCTAATGCTGTAGAAGGAAGATTTTATCAATAGGAAAGCATTTGATCTGAAGAGGGAAGGTCCTCTTCCACAAACATCATGTCCTGAGCGCTAACATCCCCTCCTGGCAACAGTGGAAAGAATCGTCGTTTCTGATATATCAAGAATTTAATTATTTTCCCCAATGGTATACTTTACACCTGCCTTCCATCTGCCCATAGCACTAACAAAAGATGACTCATCTGAAGGGGACTGGGAATCTTGCAGTCCAGGAAAATGAGCCCCTGCCATGGACCCTTCATATCTGGGTCACTCTGTAGAAGTTAACGTACATTTTCTAAGTCTCAGTTTCCTAATTTGTAAAATGGGGATCGATAATAGCAATCATGGAGTTGCTGTGGCAATTGTATAAAACAGACCTGAAGCGCTTTTGGAAGGTGCCCGATATACACTAGTATGAAACTGAATAATTACTATTTGTGGCTAATTTCTGCTGTTAGCTTCTTTTCTATATCTTGGACTTAGGATCCTTTCTCGGTGCCTTGTAATGGGTGATTCATTGCACTCTTTCAGTTCAAAGCATTTCTCTTTATGACATACAACTCTTTCCAGAAATTTCTCAGTGTTGGTAAATGCCCTCAACTTGACTCACACTGTAGGAAAGCCTCTAAGAAAATGTCTCCCATCCAGAATACTTATTACTATGTGTCAGAGCCCTTTTACAAAAAGTTATTACATTTAAATCTTTTCTCCTCTGAAGCCCTGTTTTTGGTTGAGGAGTGCAAAAGGGTGGGTAAGGAACTAATAAAACCCTTTCTCCTCCAAGGAGAAATTTGGCTTTGGGTTGACTTTCTAGCTCTGTTCAGTTGGACACTTGATACAACTGGAGTATCAGTTGTGTTACTAGATCACATTGCTTATGAATATAATGACCCTTGATGGACAATATGCTTCTGGATTGGATGTAACTGTGAGCAAATAATAACTTGTGGGAAGCCATAGCTTTGGGCTTCCCTGAGTGCAGTGCCTTATAATTGGGCATGTCCCTATTAGGCACCTCAGCAACTATGCCTATGGAGTAAATACAATATCCTTACTCGAAGTACCCATTTTAGACATTGGTTTTATTTCTCCAAATTTCTGTTTGCTCTCCCATGCCTTGTCTTTTCTCTTTCATTATGTAACCTCTCTAAAAGTACTATTATAGCCCCAGACATTAAGCTCAGTCAAGCCTTTGAATTTTTACTCTGAAAAGGAAGGAAGGAAGGAAGGAAGGAAGGAAGGAAGGAAGGAAGGAAGAAAGAAAGAAAGAAAGAAAGAAAGAAAGAAAGAAAGAAAGAAAGAAAGAAAGAAAGAAAGAAAGAAAGAAAGAAAGAGAAAGAGAAGGAAGGAAGGAAGGCCTTGTAGTTATCCAGATAGCCACTCTCTTTACCGCTCTTCAAGCATCCTCTCTCAAAATCACTTCTGGATACACACCTCACCTTCTCAAGGAACTCATTAAAACATGCAATGAACATAAAAAGACTTTTCCTAAGTATATACTCTCTACCCCCACCCACCATTTTGTTAAGGCTGTTTCCATAGTAAAATGAGCTCCATAGAGTCAGACACTAGGTCTTTACCCATTGCTTGATCTCTTGAGTAATTTACTGGACAAATTACAAAAAAATAAATTAAAATCAATAGCACCTTGGTTTACTCACAAATGGTGATGACCAAAATACATAAACTAGTGTAACAATGACAGGGATATAACCGGTATGTTTTCTGTCCTCTTCTCCAAGAAATAATGCATAACAGAGATACCCCAACGCATAGTAAATCAGGCCGTTCATGATTTGAGCAGCCTGTGGGAAGAGAGAGCCATCATTATTACTCAAGTACAATCTGTCATGGATGGTTACAATATGGCGACTGAAACGTCATGGCCATATCCAGCTTATCCTGGTTATTTCTGAAGCAGCGATGAAAGAACTATGTGTCGGGGAAGAACCAAGATGGATAAAGGGCAGCCACAAATGGATGGTGAGGTCTCCACATTTATTTAAACGGGGAATATGTGCTCTTGTTTCATAGACGTCTTCAGAGATGTTTAATATCTAATTTTCTAGTGAGCTCTGCTTAAATAAAAGGCGGAGGGCTATTTGTCTGTTTGGTTCAGGAGGACACACGACCCAAAGGAGGATTCTTGGCCCTGAGAATCACTCAGGCTCTGCCTTGACATCCCTCTCCTTCGTACCTTTGGATCCGTGAGATCAACTCTGGCTGGCAGGTGTGTTCTCGTTCTCTACCACTGACCCAAAAAGGTACTTTTGGACCTTGCCTCCATTCTTCATCCTCTCTTGTGTGAGAGCTGAGCTTCAGTTTCCTTTTGCTCTGCCCACTCTCATTCTCTGTGCTGACTTTTGTAACTATACTCTGGACCAGAGTATAGTTTTTGTAACTATACTCTGGACCCAAAGACCTAGGCTTTGTTCAAAAAGCATGAAGGAAGACTCTCCAGTAAGGAGTCGGGCCTTATTCTCCAGATTGAGTAGAGCCACAGACACACACCAGTGACAAGGGTGCCTCCAACTACTGAAGCAGGCAGGGGAGGGTCAGTCTTTTGCTCTAACCAGGCCTTCGCCTGATTGCATGAGGCACATCCACAGTATGGAAGGCAATCTACCTTACTTAAAGTTCACTGATTGAAATGTTAATCTCCTCTCAAAAACACCTGCACAGGAGGGGGTGGGAAGATGGGCAAAATGGACCAAAGGGAATGGGAGATACAGGTTTCCAGTTATGGATGAGTAAGTCATAGGAATAAAAGGTACAGCATTGGGAATACCGTCAATGGTATCATAACAGTGTTGCATGGTGACGGGCGGTAGCTCCATTTGCAGTGAGAACAGCATGAGGTCTAGACTTGCCCAGTCACTATGTTGTACCCTTGAGACTAGCGTAGCATTGTGTGTCAACTGCACTTCAATAAAAGTAAATAAATAAAATAAAGACACATTCACAAAAACACCCCAAATAATGTGACCAATTATCTGGGCACCCTGCGGCCCAAGTAAGTTGATGCATAAAATTAATTGTCACAGAAAGTCAAGAAGTGGTTATTGGGTGATGAAACTCCTCTTCCTTGAAGTTTACACTGAGATAACACAAAAGCATGCATTTATTGGTTACTCATGCCTTGATCTGGCACTTGGGGGATGGCCATTTGGGATGGGATCTAATGGACTTGCCCACTATTGTCACATTCTTCAGAATCAACTCCTTTCTGGGCCATGAATCCACTAACTTACTCTGAGTTCAGTAGAGGACTCAGCAGGGCTTTGTAGGAGGAACTCGGTAGAAGATCCTAAACCCTTCATCTTCTCTGAGATGGTGGATCTTACTGGTAGGCCAGTGGATGGCCAGTGACAGGCCTACTCCTTCTCACACACATTGCCATGACTGTTGTCCAGGGCAGATAGAGAGACAAGGAGCAAGCAACCCAGTTGTAAAATACCATGGCAATGGGGGACAAGGTAGAAAAAGACCAGTGTCCTGCCCCCGCTCTACATGAGGCTTTGTTGCAATAAGTTGTGCCTTGCATTCTAGCCATGGGCCAAAGAGCTATCAGCCAGCTGGAGACAATCATAGATTTGTTATATTGGGAGTTTTCAGAGGACAAGTTTTAATTTTGCTGGCTTATACCGAAGTATGCTTCAAGCCCCCATAAATATCAGTGGTTAATACAAAAGGGTACAGCGTTCTAAGGTTTAGGAGAGGTGAGAGGGAGAACATTGATATGGAATATGATCTCAGAGCTAAATATAGGGGTAGCATGTTTGGAGCCCATTGCTATCAAATGGCTACTGGCCACAGAGCCCCAGTTTCTCCATCCCCTTCTGGTTTTGGGTCCGTTGCCTGAGCTTGAACACCTCATTTATGATCTATAAGCTTGTTTCAAACTGTTTACAAACAAAATGGACATTCTCATTGCTTATGAGATTCATAACCAATCTCAGAGTGTATTTGTTAAAATCCTGGGTAAGTCGTGATGCTATTGAACTATTCAGAAATAGTCTGTGGATCCATAATTTGTGTCCAATTAACTATAGACTCAGAATACTTTAATCAACTTTCTTTTCTTTGGGGAGTTCATTATAGATGTGGCCAATGTCTTCCCTTTTATGTTAGGAAGATGCGATACTCATCATTTATTAACCTAAATAGCACTTATTTCTTACCCCCAATGCTCTGGTCTCCAGTCTTAGAGTATAACTTCCTGGCATTTTAATTAAGATATGGTATAGAAATTGTAGATAACAAATGGACTCCTTTTCTGCAGAGAAATACAGAGAAAAGGTAAACTAATTATTTTTGAGATAAGACACTTCATATTGCAGCCTCTGGTTTTCTACTACTTTTCTTGAAAGAAGATTTGAGTCAACTCACTGATATTCTCTCTGTTACATACCTAATAATTTTCTGTCAAAAACCAAGAGCTACTTCTCAGGTTTTATGTTGCCATCATGGTCTTTAAATGAGATTGAGTAGTTATCTTTTGATATAAGTGCCCCCACTCTCATTATTTTCACCTTTTCTAAGAATTACCTCCTCCCATAAATCTCTAGGGTCACCCAAGTTTGGGATCCTGGTTGCCATATTTGGTCTTCACAAGAATATCTCTCAATCTAGCCACAATTGCTTGGAAAAGTTGTGGGCATCTTATGTAATTGAGCCAATCATAGTTCCCTTCCCAAGAAATTATATTTAGCACCAAGACAATATAGTCCCAATCTGGGCTTGAAAAGAAGAGTGAAGGAACCCCTAGAGTATAGAGATGGAGGGAGAGTATTACCTAAAGATTCTAATGGTCTTACTTCTCTGATTCTAGTTGCTTCTTTAGACCTATCTATGAGCCACATCTGTCTGCATTTTTAAGACAAATTCCTCTTTATTTTAGTTAAAACTAGTGTAAGAGGATGTACATCAAGTGAGAACTTTCATAATGTTTCAGAATAATGGCTAGGTACTAAAAAAACTTGGAACAAAAGTTTTTGTACAAAGTATTTTGTACCTTAAGTTGATAAAATTGCCAGAGGTTGTGCCTAGTAGCTTTCTCCAAGGGCTTACTGGTAGATGATGGTTTGGAGAAGTAGCTATGGTCAGTTGAATTATTGTCTCCAATTATTGTTTCCCTTTTCTCTGTTACAGAGTTCTACACCTTCACATGTTGCCTTGTGACTTGCAGTGTCCACTCTCCACTCCATGGAAGGAGTATATCTCTATACCTTGCTGATATTGGATGTGACCCTGGACCATGCTGTGACTGGTCTACTGTGAGAGACATGACACATGCCAAGTCTGAGCCAAGACCTGATGAGGTATTGTAAGTTTCTATCATTTCCCTGTTTTGAGGATATCATTTCCCAGGATTTTGCTGTACTTTTAGTGTAGAGCCTAGAATGACGACACAAGGAGGCAGGCCAAGAGCTGACCTGCAGCATCAAACAAAATCCCAGGGAGTGAAAAATTAATATTTGCTCTTATAAGCCTGAAGTTTTGTGGTTATTATATCTACTGGCCTGGCACCAACCAACATCTCTGGTTTGATAAGAGGAGGAGTGGGGAGAGAAGACAGAATTTTGGGAAATGAAGTTTTGGTAAAGCTATGGGAAGATAGAGAAATCACACTCAGAATAGGGGGTCCTTCAAGATTGTAAGACTAGCTTTAACTTCTTTGTTGGAGTCTGTTTTCCAGCAGATGCAGTGGTTTGCCCTTGTGTGGCTAAACAAAGGAAGAGAGAATTGGAGAGAAATTACATGGAGGGAGTGACTGCTTAAAAAGGGAAGACCAGGGGGCTTCTGGGTGGCTCAGTTGGCTAAGCATCTGCCTTTGGCTCAGGTCATGATCCCAGGGTCCTGGGATAGAGCCCAATGTCAGCTGTCTGCTTAGTAGGGAGTCTGCTTCTCCCTCTTCCTCTGCCTGCTGCTCCCTCTGCTTGTGCTTTCTCTGTCAAATAAATAAGTTAAATCTTAAAAAAAAAAAAAAAAAGGAGGAGGAGGAGAAGGCCAGGACCAAGCCATCCCTCTACACTGCAGTTGCAGGCATTAAGTTTTAGGAGAAAGATCTCTCTAGGTGCCCTGGGCTGACAGATGAGATTGGGGCTACAATTTTGCAGCGAATATTGTTAGTATGAGGGGGAGGGATGGCTGGCAAAGACAGGCTGGCTGGGCAAAGAGGGGCTCACTTTGGGGGAATATGGCTGGATTCCATGAATTTAGATGTAATCAATAGAGTAGAGAATTTTGATAGTCAATAAAGTCTCAAACCATAAGAATACATGTGAACTCAGACCCCTGCAAAATAAATGTTTCTAGCTTGGTTCCCAAAATTTGCCCAACAGAAGAAGTAGAGCTTTTGCTCACTATTTAATCTCCTGTGTAACCCTAGTGTCCATGCTTGGTTCTCTAATTGTCTTTTCTTTCATAAGGAATCAGGAGGGTAGTTACTGAAGAAAAGCATAATGTGTATGGACATCCTCTTTTTTAAAGAAAGCAAGAATGCTGTTGAGAATATTAGAGACAGTGCACAAAGGACAAAGAAACCAGGTTAATGGGGCCTTCACTGGCTGAGCTGAGATAAATTGAATAACCAAAAAAGAATAAAAATCATGACCATTTTAAATGACCTGTCTATGAAAGGCCATGAATTCATCATGATACACAAAAGAGAAAATTTGAAATGTTAATAAAGGTGATTATACCGCCCACGAAATGTGAACATGTGAGGATATATTTCATTTTTCATTGATCTGAGGGGTAGGAAAGTGTAAATATGCATATGTGTATTTCATTTCTTCCTTCAAGTGGATATCCATTTGTAAAGCACAAATAAGTGTATAAAGATATAGATATTTACAGGAATAAATATGAAAGATGGACTCGAATTTCATGAGTAAGCTCTATGGTCCACCGGTGGCTATTTCTGGTATAAGGGGCAGCCAAGAGTTGATTAGCACCACAGGTTTCATTCATTTCCCAGGTAGAAAATACAGGTAGCAATTAGCCCTGAATGTTATGTGCAAAGAATCGCTAATTTAAGGATCAGTCCACACTGCATTTCAAGATGATCAATTAGCCAAATGTCCCACAGAAGAGAATTAACTGCTCAGACTCAGTGTGCCATCACTTATTCAATGTAAATCCCATTATACTAAAAGTTTAAGGAGGCATTCACGCGTTTCCAATTTTCTAGTTAGCCAGGTCAGTATGTTGTAACGGTGGGATAAAGGAGTAGGTAGGAGGCGATGGCTAGGCAAAACTGAAAGCCTTTCTTATTCATGTGAGAGGAAAAGAACTAAATGTCCTGTGATGTAACAGAGATTAGAAAGAAATTAGAAAAGTGTTTGGTATGTAGTATGTATACAATAAATATAGCCATGATTGTGTTATTATTACTGTAGTCCTAAAAAGCAAACTCAAATTCCAGATAGCCTTTCATCAAATTTGGATGGAAAGTCTGGAACGGAATGACTTTATTTTTTTTTATTTTTATTTTTTCGGAATGACTTTAATCTAAGCTATGTGAATATACAAAATTCCCTTTGGGGACCCTGGAGACACACCCCAAGGTAATAAACACTGATCATACAAAATAGCTGAAATCCAGACTCAAGATTATCTCATATGGAGATCTGAAGCATTAAGATAAAAAGAGAAAACAAACGGTTTCATATAGGAACCCAAACTGGGTGGATGCTGAGAACCGCAGGCTTGGGTTTACAATGACGCTGCAGCTCACAAGGTCGTCTTTCCCTCAGGCGATTACTTACTTCTGGTGATACAAGATTCTCCCAGGCAATGCTTGGTAAGCCACCTAGCCGACTGAATGGGGCTGAAAGCCCATAGAGTGAGCATGGATCTTCTCAACTCAAGTATTGTTACCAGTAAAACATGCCTAGCGATGGGAGAACCCAGGACGAGGCAGTCCAGGGAGCCAGGGCCTGGCAACCTCTGATTGAGGGTGACCGGGTCTGAGTTCTAGAGGCAACCCCGCAAGCCTCCCTACATGGATGTCATGCTTGGGTGCTGGGGCCAGAGGAGCGTGATCCTGCAGGGGGCGCCCTCAATTCGGGGCCTCCCAGCCCGGGGAGTCAGGTGCGCGCTGCTTCCTCGGTTGTGGCCCTCATCCCCGGCCTCGTGCGTGTGCTTCTAACGCTGCCGTTGTGGCCAAGAGAACGGCTGCGGGTGATGCTGCACGAGGAGCCCCGCGCGGACCCCCGGGGTGTGGTGAGACCCCCGCAGTTCCGTTGAGCCCGCAAGCTCCCATGATGAGGGTGGGGTTGCAAGTGGGCTAACAGCATGCCACCCTTAACTCCTTGTGTCAGCATCATACTCTGTCCTTGGACTTGGGAACACGCAGGGGAAAGAGTATAGATTATTTTGGGGTGGAATAGTTTTTTCCAAGCATAATTTTCCAAGAAAAGAAAGGACAGAATGAATGCATGCAGGTTAAGCCCTTACCTAGCACACAGTTAATGCCCAATAAGTGGTGAATACACACGTATTTTCATTATTAAACTGAAGAAGTACACGGGCAAGACTTGCAAGTTTGGTCTCTGGAAAAATAATGGCAGCACAGTAGCCTAGTGTGAAATGTAAGATGACATCCTTCTTATCAATCTCATCTCTCTGATTTTAGTTAGTCTATTCACTGAAAACTTGTAAGACTACAACAATCTGTATTGGCAGGAGTTTGGGGAACATGTGTGGGAAGGGAATTTAATTTCACTCACAGTGTCTCTGATAGTTAAGGGCCAACATCAGCCCTCTGCCCCTTGGGGATCTCATAATTCCCACTGAGATCAGGGTACTTGAGCCTGTTGCTACATTGCCCACTGCGGTCTCTGGTTTAAGAATGACAACCGCCTCAAAACTCTTCAGTATGTCACTGCTTTTTCACCAATGCATGACTTAATGCCCTGGTGAAGGTGGTACCTTCTGGAACCTCGTAGAGGATGTCATTAGGATGGATTGTTGTATATAATAGCTTCATTGCATGTCCCCATTTTCCTGAATCTTCAGACTCCTTCTTCTAACATATGCAAAGGAAGTCCTAATATGTCAGATGCCATTGATCTGCAAGCCAGTCTCCAGTTAGTAAACGACACACTAGGAAGTCATTCCCAGGTGCTTGAGCTAACACAGTATTTTAACTCGGGGATAAGTCACCCCTTGCCAGTGAAGTTGACCTAATAAATTCCTATATTTCTGGAATGCTTTCCAGACCCTTGCCAAAACATGTCTTGGCAGTGTAAAGAAAATTTCTTTAACAGTGAAAACTATAACCTAAACTTACACCAAATATTATGCAATGTGGGGAAACTTGAGGTTTATTCCCTTTAAGATTGGGAGATTCGAAAGATGTCCGCTATTACTGCTATTATTTATCATTGAATTGGTCAATGCTAAAAGAAAAGAATATTAAGTAGTGAAGTTCGGAATGAAAACGATTAAGTGGATAATGATCATTTACTTTGAAAAGTCAATGGTATCTTCCAAAAAGACTATTAGAACTAAGAAAATAGTTTATCTGGGTTTTCAGCTCCAAAATCAGCCTACAAATACCGTTATCATTTTTCTACACTACTAATAGCCAACTACAAATTTAATAAGAATAAAACAACATTTACAATAATAAAAGCTATAAAGTTTCCAAGGATTAATTTAACCAAGTGTATATAAAATCTTTACGAAGAAAACTTTAAAACTCCAATAACAGACACAGAAGATGATTAAGATGATCTGAATGAAAGGAGAGATATTCCATGCTCTTAGATGGGATGACTCAATATTACACAGATGTCAATTCTTCCAAAATTAATATATTAATTTGATGAAAAATTTTAGTTCAATTTTTTGAGAGTCTTGATAAATTAACTCCAAACTTTGTATAAGGAGTAAAGGCTCATGAGTACTAAATTAACTTTTAAAAAGTGGAATAAGGTCATTTGTTTTGTTTCTTAAATTCGACATATGAGTGAAATCGTATAGTATTTGTCTTTTCTCTGACCGACTTACTTTGCTTGGCATTATGCTTTCTAGCTCTTTCCATGTTGTTGCAAATGGCAAGATCTCATTCACGAAACAAATGAACAAAGGAAAAAACACAAAGAGAGAAAGAGAGAGAAAGACAAACCAAGAAACAGATTCTGTTTTTAAAAAAGATTTATTGGGGCACCTGGGTGGCTCAGTGGGTTCAGCCTCTGCTTTTGGCTCAGGTCATGATCTCAGGGTCCTGCGATCGAGCCCCGCATCGGGCTCCCTGCTCAGTGGGGAGCCTGCTTCACCCCTTCTCTCTGCCTACTTTTTTTTTTTTTTAAGATTTTATTTATTTATTTGTCAGAGAGAGAGAGAGCACAAGCAGGCAGAGTGGCAGGCAGAGGCAGAGGGAGAAGCAGGCTCCCTGCTGAGCAAGGAGCCCAATGCAGGACTCGATCCCAGAACCCTGGGATCATGACCCAAGCCGAAGGCAGCCGCTTAACCAACTGAGCCACCCAGCCGTCCCTCTCTGCCTACTTGTGATCTCTCTCTGTCAAATAAATAAAAAATAAAAAAATAAAATCTTAAAAAAGATTTATTTATTTGCGAGAGAGACACAGAGAGAGTGAGAGCATGAGCAGGGGAGGGGAGGCAGAGGGAGAGGGAGAAGCAGGCTCCCCACTGAGCAGGGAGCCCCATAGGGGGTTCCATTCCAGGACCCTGAGATTATGACCTGAGCTGAAGGCAGATGCTTAATTGGCTGAGCTACCCAGGCGCCCCAAGAAACAGACTCTTAATTCTAGAGAACAGATGGTTTACCAGAGGGGAGGTGGGTCGGGGGATGGCTGAAACCAGTTCAGGGGATTAAGAGTACACTTACTGTGATGAGCACTGAGTAATGTATGGAATTGTTGAATCACTATATTGTATACCTGAAACTGTACTATGTAACACTGTATGTTAACTATACTGAAATGAAAATTAAAAACCTATTAAAAAATGAAAAAAAAAGTAGAATAGGAAAGGGTTGGCTTGCTGTATTAGTTATTAAGATGTATATGTGAGAGATCAATGTATGATAAAGACAATGACAAAATCAATGGCAAAGGATGAGTCGTGTAGTAGATATTGTTGGGAAAACCTACTTGCTAAATAGAGATAAATAAAACTAGATCACTACTTATCATCATATATTAGATGGAGTCTAGACAGAGATCTAAATGAACAAGATAACACTCTAAAGTTCATAGAAAGAAATGTAGGAGAATATCATGTGTCCTAGATGTATGGAAGGACTTGTGAAACAAAACCTGAAAATTTTAACTATATGGCAAGTAATGAGAACTTGAGTCCATTAAAATATGAGAAAAATGAAAAAGTTAATCACATAAAGAATTAGTCAAAATTCTTGACACTCAGAGAAATTCAAATTGAAAAGTAATGAGACACAACACTTTTGGCAAAGTGGATGGATTTTTTAAAAATAATATACTTATTTTGTAAAGATTTTATTTATTTATTTGACAGAGAGAGACACAGCGAGAGGGGGAACACAGGCAGGGGGAGTGGGAGAGGGAGAAGCAGGCTTCCCACTGAGCAGGGAGCCTGACGCGGGGCCCTGGGATCTTGACCTGAGCCAAAGGCAGGCACCCGAGCATGGATGGATTTTTAAAATATAGTGCTGAGTAACTAAGAGAAGGACACATGTTTGTGCATAAGCGCACATGTGTGCCTGTGCACACACTATACCATTGACATGATTTAAATACCTGTACACAAAAGAACACCATGCGTTTAAAAAATGCCTACAAACAAAAAGCTTATACATTAAACAGAAGGCAGTGGTACTTCATGAGGGGAGACAACTGAGAGTGGACTGCAGAGATGAAAGAAAATATTTACTAAAAATGGGGTAGGAATTACCTAGTGATATAATTACAGTAAAATGTTTTATAAGGTTCATATTGTGATAAAACCATATGGCACCCTGATTTATGATTAGAGTATTAGACATAAAGGATGCCATAACTTAGAGATGCCATAACTCCATGGACCTTCTAGAAAACTAAAGGCTACATTGTTGTTAAGACAAGGCTTGGTGTTAATCAGTGGGCACTAATTTATGCAATCTTAATAAAGATATGGATAATTGAAACATGACTTCTCCCTAGGAGCAAGCGATGCAAATTTCAGGTGTTCACTGAGGAAAAATCACACAGAAATAATGTATTTAGAACACGGTATGTTTAGCACTATTGTGGACCCCCAAAATACTACTCAGGTTATGGGATGCTTATACTTTATGCTAAGTTTACTCTTAATAACGAAATAATGATTTCCTTAAGTAAGGATTTAAAATATTACCCCATCAACATCATATTTCCTCCCTGCCTCAATCTTGTTATGATTAAGCCTACTTTGGAGAACTTATCCTTATCCCTCTCTCCTTCTCTCCTTCTTCCTTCCCTCCCTCCCTCCTTTTTTTTTTTTTTCTTTTTTCATGTGGAATTTGAGCACATGTTATTATTCCATATTCAGGTAAGCCTCATTGCAATAATCCCTCTGTCTGAGCTTTAAGAACTTTGTTTCTTTACAGCTTACTTCTAAAAACAGAATAAGGTACTGCTAGCCCTAAGTTTTCATTCTAACCTGGTGTTTGTAGCAATCACTGTGTGTGAGCCATTAAAGCACTGATGTTGTTGCCCCTTCTTTCCAGACTGAAGAAAGTCTTTTAAGGGGATGGGCTAAATCAGTGCTTTTTTCCCCAGTCCATCTGGTCATGAGTGTGTGTTACCCTTGGGATTACCAGTGCATCCCAAGTACTTAGTACTTAGTACTTATTGAGTACTAGGTAAAACAGACTCTGGACTCTTTCCATAGCTAGCACAACCCACATGAAGGAAAATGTTTCTTTGGCTCCCTTGTTTTGAGAAAAATCATTGTTTCCTGTACTGATTTTCATAATCATAAACGAGAGAAGTACTACTAAGATTCTCTTCCCGTTTGGAGATCAGTGTGTCTTTAAGCTCTGAAACTTCTTTTTCTGTATCACGGTTTAAGCATAAATTCTCCACAACTCAGATTTGCAACTTGTAAAATGCAATACTGTTAATTGATCCTTTGGCTTAAGGAACGTTAGATATGACCTTGGGATTTTGGGAAGACATTGGCCAGACAGAACTGGCCCCTCACATGGTGTATATGAGTCTAAGAACAGAGGGATGAATTAATGAGGTAAATACTTAGGAAGAATAAAATTCACATCCATGTTAAATATGAACATGGTGGATAATACTCTATACTCAATACTCTAATGGGGGAATGATTTCAAGCTAGAAGTTTTTGTTCCAAATGTTCATTTTCCTCCAAATTTATGGTGTTCTCTGTAATGTTGTGAAAGGTCTTCATTTCCCTTTTTCCAAGTGTTCAGATTCAAAAAGCTAACCCTCAACCATAGACTAATCTTCATCTCTTCAATGTCCTATATGTTGATTTAGTTTTATATGTATTTATATTAATGTTCCTCAGATGCATACATTTCTTATCCTCACTTTACTACTTGAAAATCCAGCTATGTTTTTACACAACTGTGTCATGGTCAAGATTATCTGCAAGAGCAAGTGGGTTTCTGGAGAAATCTTATTTGGTGGGTGAAGGATCTGTTGAGGGTTTCTTATGAATTTTTTTTTAACCTGTATTCTGATCCATTAAACCTAAACTTGGAAATGGGAAAGCTTTGATGTCACCACCAGCCACAAGTACTACAGAAATCTTCACTGGTTGCATTCCCATTTTTCTTTTAAAGAGCTTTTTAAGAAGCTGAGAAAGCCCCCCTTTCTGGTCTTACCTGGGGTTTTGATTGCTGAAAGATATTTGTTCTTTCTCTTTCTTCCTCTGGACAGAATCTGGTGGGGTCTTCTAAATGCATCTCTTCCAAATGGGTCTGCTTTTCACTTTGGGAGTCCTGTTGGGGGAAGGTCCTGGGCATACCTTGGGCAGTGGCCCCTTGGATTTTCTTGAAATAAAGAAGTAAAATAATTCCTTAACTCAAGACAACCAGATCCAAACTGAGAAAACTTTACACTCAAAATCCCCCATACAGAAAATATAGCCAGAGTCATTCATTTTAATTTTTATTTACAGAACTGGGAAAAAGAAACATTGGGACAACCTTTACGAAAATGTGTTTCTAGAAAGTTGCTTGAACAAAATGATGCTCTTCCTTCATTCACCATTAAAATTTTTCATTCTGGGCTGAGGCCATGGTGGTTCTGTCCTTTAATAGGCAATAAAAGGATTCTCTTGTATCGCGAACCTGAGATAAGTGGAGTGTTAGTAAATTGATCATTAATGCATTTTAAAAAGTGGTCTTATTCTATCTATATCATTGAATTTTTATACTAAATGACTTTCCAATCTTCCAAGTTAAAGACCTACTCTGACTTGGTGGGTGGACTCAGAGACAGAGCATGCAAGGGACTCAGAGAAAGGACATAGCAGGTTGAAATAAACACTACTCATTTTGGCATATTTTCTTCTCTACTCTTCTCTCAGGTTATTTTTTTTTAATATTTTATTTATTTATTTGAGAGAGATAGAGACAGAGAGAAAGAGGGAGAGAGAGCACAGAGGGAGAGGAAGAAGCAGACTCCTCGCTGAGCAAGGAGCCCAAAAAGGGGCTCGATCCCAGCAGCCTGAGATCATGACCTGAGCCAAAGGGAGTCGCTTAACCGACTAAGCCACCCAGGCGCCTCTCCCAGGTTATTCCTGAATAAGAATATTAATTCTTGGACTCTGAGAGACGCCACACCTCTTCTTGAGTCATCTCTTCTCTAGGCAGACAAGTCATATCTGAGAAACCGATCAAAGACGACCTTCTATGTCAGATCACAGGATTTTGAGAGGACATTTTAGAAGGGATGTTAATAGGAATATTCTCACCATTCAGGATGAGAATAATTCACCATTCACCTCCTCCTCCTCTTTCCTCCCCCCAGGAATCAACAACACATTTGCTTTTGGTGTTTTCTTTTTTTTTTCTTTTCTTTTTTTTAGTTTAGAAAGTAACGACCATGCTTCATAAACACTAAACACCTAGACTAAACAAACATGAATGTTTAGTTTTCTAGTGAAACCAATAAAATTTAAACTTACTAATTTAAACTTTTGCTTAATGGTTACTATATGATGAAAGAATTTAGAATACATTTGAAGTAAGTTATCACTTCATTATAGTTAACATAAAATTGTATTTTATCCAGTGTCATTTACTATGGTGTATCTATAAGTGATACACGAAACACAATTTCACGTTCCAAGTTTTCTTGATGCCTCTTTTCTCCCTTCTTTCCCACATTCCATTCTCTATTGGTCCTCTCCTTCCAGAAGGCCAACCCTCCAGCAGAGTTGACCCACTCTTAGGAACCCACAGATTGAAACTAGCTGGCAGACTTGGGCATTTGTTGTTGCTGTGTATATGCTGTTCGTTTTGCTCTTGGCAAGAGCATGATTTCTGTCTTTGACTGTTTGAGTAATAATTATCGAGACTACCTCTTAATTATTCCAGCCACAAAAAAGAAATGATAATTATGTGATATGCAATAGAGGTGCTAATTTTTGCTTCAATGCAATCATATTACAGTACCTAAATGTATTAAATCAACATGTTGTACACCTAAATTTACAAAACATTGTATGTCAAGTATATTTTAATTACAAAAAAAAAAAAAGACCACCATCACCCATCACTTGATTTCTTTGGCCAGGGAGTTGAAAGCTACTTTCAAACTGAAATGACCAGAGAATCCTTCTGATACAATATCCTAAACATTTTCAATTCTTTCTCCCTTTTCTCCATCTCCCCCGCCCCAACAATCTAGTTGAGGCTGATATCATGTATAGTGTGAGAGCCTGGTACACTAGCACAACATGTGGTTACTCAGACTAATTTCCTCTCACTCATTCCCTCCAAACACTGGGATTCAGCCTCATAAAGCTCCTTACCCTGTTTAGATTTTCCTCTCTTTACGAACACTTTAAAAATTAAATCATTTCCATTTTGAATTAACCTGATATATTTGGTAAATTAAGTAGGGAAAAAAATATCAGATGTTAACATTTGTTTCTTGGGTAGGGACTCAGCTATTTCCCCCTTTTCCTTGATGTTTGGAGGTTGCATCTTCATTTACACAGCGAAAAATACTTTCTCTTCTCAGAATGTGTGGATTGAATTTCATTCCAGAGGACATGGAGCTTTGAGATCCAAGATCTCTTGCTCACTGATGGCTTTTAAATTAAGTTATTTAAACCTTTATCTTCACTGTTAATAAGTTTTCCAGTCATATGCTAAATGTCCCTTTGAGAAGTTTTCTTTTCTATCAGGTTATTTTAATATGCATCACTCAAATGCCAGAGATCTTGGGTGGGATTTGGTAAATGCTGAGAACTCAGGGTTTACTCCTTCTATTCCAGCTGCCCATACACGCCTCTGACCTGAGGCTCCCTGCACTTCTCTCATTTCCTCACCCAATTTCAGTTCTTTCTTTCCATTCCTTCTCTCCTATCAGATCAAAGGTTAACCCACTTTCAGTCAGTTGTGAATGAGTTTTAATGCCATTGGCTGCTGTTGGCCTATTTCCCAGGACATGCTTGAAAATTACTTGGACATCACTGGTTTCTTCCAAGACCAGTGGTGTTTGATAATAGGACGTGTCATGACCCATTTCTCCTTCCTCCCAACATGCTTGATCTTCCTGCTGCTCCAAGGCTCCCAGATCCAAGGGATCTAAACTTTACTTGATAACTAGAGGCTGGAGACCTAGTGGATTGATCGCCATATGATTATCCTTCAAATGACATAGACCTGAACCAGAAAATGATCTATTTCTTAGTGTATTTTCTCATGAGGATAGGGACATATATCCCTTTAATCCTAAAATTTTATCTTGAGAGAATTATCTACATTTGCACATAGACATATGCTGTCTAAACTGTTTGAGCTCATATTCAGTGTGTAGAGGCAACACTAAAGCCAATTACTACTGAAACTTTAATCTCTTTAGCATGGGTTCACAACAGAATCCAATATGGAACTTCCTAATTCATCAGAGAAATTAAATACTCACATTATATGAGATTATTGCCATGATAAAATGCTTGGTTCGCCCAGCTGTTCACTGTATTTGCCAGGAAGAGCTCCAACATGGAGAATAGCCACAGATACCCAGAAAGCATCATTCCACTTCGCTAAATACAAAGAGAAAATCTACATTCCTCACAGATCTTTATACTTCTAAAATTTTTAGCATCATAAAGATAATATAAAATTCTAAACTGTTTAGAAAAGAGAAAACTTTATAATATCCCACCATCTTAATAATACAGTTGTGATGATTTTTACTTGTTTACATGATAATAATGATAACAAGAGACATTTAGTGAGCACTTACTATATGGCTAGGCATTTGTGCTAAATGTTTTATATACATTATCTTACTGAGTCCACTCAGCAACATTTTGTGGCAGGTGGTATTATTATTCTTATCTTAGAGTAGAGGAAAATGGACTTGGGATGGTAAAAATAACAAAATTAGTATTACTGAACGTTAGAGTTGCTCAGAACTTCTTTCAGGTCCCCCTTCTTCTCTTACCCCACTCTTGGTCTTGGACTCTTGGGGGTCTTCCATTTGAGTTCTGACAGTCTCCCAGCTTCATGATCTCTGTTTTCTACATGTGTTTCTATAATCCTGTTACACTTGTAAAAGGTATATTCTATTCATCTCATTTAAAATCAAATGTCATTTTACATTTATATGTAATCTTTATAATTAAAATACTTAATGTCTACATAATATTTAAGTGGAAATATAATTTATTTAAGTTTGGTACACCATTTTGGTTCATATAATTCTTTCCATCTTTCAGAAGATTAAAATGGGTTTCCAGAAACCTGGCTTATAGTAAATACTACCAAATTGTTTTCCACGTGTATTTCTCATGTCACTCTATTAGTGCTAACATTGAAGAAAATTACTTATGGTTTCTTTTCATTCTCTGTGAATCGGAGCAAATATGGATTATACATGTATTTATCATAATTCGTGATCCTAATGAAAAATTTTCATTTGAATATGGGGATAAGGATGAGCAGAAATTGATCTTCTGACAAATAGGTAATCAAGATCTGATATAGAGTGGCATAAAATAGGCTCTGTATTGTCTCTCTGGGGTTTTAAATGATATTCTAATTGGAATACCTTCTGGAAGATCTTTAGGCATACTTTGCCTGAGCAGAGGACAGATATTCTCTTAAATGCGAGTGACATCGTTCAATCGTTACAAAGTAGGAGTGGCCTCCATAGATAACTAGTTATATTAAATAACAATTACCACTAAGTATACTTGATATAAATTATTTTAAAACAAAAGGACTAATTTGGCTAAATGTTCCTCAAATTCATTGTTCTTATTTAATAATCTCATAACATTTCCTAAGTATCGGTTTCTTTAGTTACTGTTTTTTAGTATATGTGCTGCTGAAATGAACACTGTCTAGTTAAATTTTTAATTTTTTATTAATTTGATTAATTCTAATTAATTAACAATCAGTTTCCCCAGTGAGATGACTAGCAAGTTATGACCCTTAAATTCAAAAAATTTTTAAAAGAGTGTTTTTATTTCCTTAAGACTGGTTTGGGCAAAATAATTTTCCCTAAATAGTCCAGTTAAAATATTTTCAAACGGGATTTACAGTGTAAAATATTTGGAACCTGATTTATGTGCTGGAGTAGACTTAAAAAAAAAAAGAAGTCTCAGCTATAACTGTAACTATTTCAGAATGAATGAGGGCTGGCCATTCATCTGTGTGAAAACCTTGGTCTTCAAATAGGATTAAAGACTGTAACACTTACTATCTGCTTATGTAATTTTTATAGTCCTCCATGCTGTTACAAATATCTTCAAGTTTCAGTAATTCCAGAATAACGTATACCTAAGAATGGCATGATAACTAATTCTTATCGACAACCCAAGATTTATTTATGAAGTTCTGTTTGGTGTATGCAGTTTCATTAATCCCCCAGGTCTATAGACTGTATCTCTTGATTAGACAAGACCACTAAGAAGCACCACTCTTGGTTCACAATTTCTTGGCTCTTTACAGAAATGATTCTTACAGATTTTCCCAAGTATTTCCTTAAAAGGTTTTTTTTTGTTTTTGTTTTTTTAAATAAGAAATAGCTTTATGGGGGCGCCTGGGTGGCTCAGTGGGTTAAAGCCTCTGCCTTTGCCTCAGGTCATGGTCTCAGGGTCCTGGGATCGAGCCCCGCATTGGGCTCTCTGCTCAGCAGGGAGCCTGCTTCCCCCTCTCTCTCTCTGCCTGCCTCTCTGCCTACTTGTGATCTCTCTCTCTCTGTCAAATAAATAAATAAAATCTTGAAAAAAAAAAAGGAATAGCTTTATGGAAGTTGTTCTAGCCTTTGCTGTAGGAATGTTGACTATTCGCAACTAGTGTATAGTTAACATACATATAATGAGTGCCTCTTTTGTACCAAGTCCTGTCCCAGATGCCGGGGAGGCAGCATTATTTGAGGCAAACACCACTATAGACTTCATGAAGTTTACCTGCTAATTCATGACATAGTGTCTATTATACTGAACTCCAGTATATTATACCAAACTCTAAACAAGCAATTGATTTCAGAGCAAAGTACTATTCTAGGAATCACTTTATCTATGACACACTGTAACATTTCTGACTGGTCATTCTATCATTATAATCATGTAATGATTGAGTTTCCTTTTCACTTTGCTCATTAGAAAGCTTAGGGCAAAAACTGTGACTCAATTTTGGTAATTCAGAGGATCCTAAAACCTACATATTTACATCAGTATTTTCCTAATGATTTCCCAATGAGCATGTTCCAAATTGCATATGTTGGAATAGCTTAATATATTGGATTTAACCAAATGAAACTGACATTTTTGTAGATCAGAAACAGCCTAATAGCAATTTCATATAGTTCAAACTAATATACATGACTATACTATATAGTTATAGCAATGGAAGCTAATACGTATTTAATACTCATTTTAAACTTATTTTAATTACATTACTATACATATTATTTAAGTGCTTTCAAATCCTATGTGGAATAGGATCAAATATTAAAAAGCAAGTAATTAACTTATAATTTATTACATATATTATATATATTATTATGTACACGTCTTCAGTCAAATTTAGTATAAAAATACATAGCTGTGTGCCTATGGAGAAAGAAAAGAAACTGAAACTTTTTTTTTTAAAGATTTTATTTATTTATTTGACAGAGAGGGATCACAAGTAGGCAGAGAGGCAGGCAGAGAGAGAGGCGGGAGAAGCAGGCTCCCTGCTGAGCAGAGAGCCCAGTGCGGGGCTCGATCCTAGGACCCTGAGATCATGACCTGAGCTGAAGGCAGAGGCTTTAACCCACTGAGCCACCCAGGCGCCCCTGAAACTGTCTTTATCAAGATAAGCCGCTGCCCTTTCCTTGTCTAGAAAGATTCAGTAAGTTACTGATACTTTCTGATTGTTGGAACACTGGAATGGCTTCTTTAGCAGAGTAAGTGAAGAGTGCCTAAGGAAAGTTGCTTGTTCTGGTACCTTTCATTAAACAGAGCTGGTTGCTGGGGATAATGTGGCCACATTTTCATAGGGAAGCCTCCTGGGAGAAAAGGAAAGGAGACCCTGTAGTTTCCACACTGGTCTGCCAAAAGGGAAAGGCTGCGGTTGCTCCTAGCCTCAGAGCTTTCGAGTCTGACACACCAGCCCTGAACAACGTATTTACTGAGTCTGAGACTTCTGGCGTTGGGAAATGAATCTTTTATGCACCAATGGTGATGCTAGCAACTGAGAACACACAGTATGACCTCCAGTATGGCGTGTTCCTGTATCGGTCGTGAAAGAAGGCTTTCGCGGGTAAACATCTGACCACTCATACTAGAGGTTTTTCTATGCCCTGTCTGCCCCCTACAGAGTTTTGGTTCCTACAACACCTCTATAATAGTTTTAGAAAGCATGAAAAGCCACCAGACCTCAAAACATTTTTGTCTTTAATTTTCTTGATAGGGTTCGGGCACCATGATTAAAACATAATGGACTTCCAGGGAGTTTGGTGGGCTGACCTCTGAGTGTACCGTGCTCTGCAGCTTTACTCCAGATCTTTTGCACTTGTGCACATACAAGTGGTACCTTCTAAGATCTATCAGCCAGGTGCTCGATCACGTATTTTAAAATGTTCTTATTTATTCCTATTACCTGTAAAAACAGAACCTCCGTGTATGTACTGAACTTACATATATGTCGGCAGGATACTGAAAAAGAAATATAAACACTTGATAGGCCCCAGGTACAATTCTTTTTTTTTTCCCCCCCCAGGTAGAATTCTTAAGGACTTGTTCCTGTTCCTTAAGGGATACCATACACATGGTGTCATAGAATGTAAATCAAGCCCTAAGATGACAAAAATGCTAACAATGTTTATGATAGGAAAAATCTTGGATTGTGACTATTTGCCCTAACTATCCTGTCATCTTGATAATTTGCTGAATAAGAATCAGACTTCTTTTTTTGGTCCTAATTTCGCCAGGTCTTTGAAATCCTGAAGAGCTAGTGTACTAATACAAATACTTCCATAACTTTAAGAAACTGGGAATCCTATGCAAATTTAACCAATGATCAGTATGTTGGTCTTTCTTCCATTTCAACTTACATTTCCGGTGTATTTAGTTTAAAATTAAATGGTTAGTGCTGTGTCAAGAAAAGGTGAATTTATGGCATATTCAGGGGACTTGGGACTTATCTGATTATTGTGTCCAGAGAATTTCTGATTATCAGTTCTCAGGAATGTTTTATATGCTAATCCGGAATATCATCAGAGGAATATTTAATAAAGAATTTTCATTCGTTCAATTAACATTTATTAGACATCTATCAATTTCCAGGCATTGTAATAGGCACTGGGGAGACATAGATATCTAGGACATCGAGTCAATGAGCCTATCAATCTCAGATCTATCCTTATAAGATATCTACTTATTTAAGGTCTTTGTATCTTCACCAATATCCTTCATCTGAATCTTATTAATGTAGATATTAGTTCTTTTACTTTATGTAATGCCCTTCATTTGATTTCTTGAATTTTTGGTGGTCATAGGTTTAGAGACCTACTCAGTGCTTTGAATCCATATTTGTAGTCATACTAAATGTGAGTAATTTCTACCACTTCCACATTTGTCCAAAACCAAAATATTCTCAGCTCATTGACAAACAAATTTAACGTATAAATCTCTGATTGTGAAAAATAATTTATAAAATCTTGTACTTACCTGTATCCATATAATTTTTTCTTGTTTCATTAAAAAGAGTGCAATTTCAAATCCAATTAGAAATAGGCCAATCGCTGCAAGAGTAGAACTGTAGATATTTGTTCTTATGGTGCATGTCAACTGGAATAGATACAAAATGTCAACTAGTCATATGTGGAACAAACAAATTGGAATGAAGTTAGTTTGCCTTATCAGCAAGTATGTTAAAGTGGATGATTTATTATAATTTCTAACCTTTTCAGAATCTCACATTACTCTATGGGTTCCCTAATCTCCAAATTTACCAGGATCCAAAAAAGACTCAATTTTTTTTTGATATTGCATGCATGCATGCATGCATTTCATTCACTCTTTCAATACAAAATTCTTAAATGCTGAAGCATAATAATGATTGATAATTTAATATTTTTCTAGACAATGCAAAGACCTTAGACCATTTCCCTCTACCTCTATTTCAGCTTATACATTATTTTTGTGTTTTTCAGTTTCTTTGTACATTTTAGAATTTATAAAATGCTATTTTTAGTATCATAGAGTCCTTATTCATTTACATATACCTACATATCTGCCAATTTTTTAAAATTTTCATCATCAGTGACAAAACCTTTTAAATAAATTAAACCTGGGCACTTATGATGAACACTGGGTGTTGTCTGTAAGTGATGAATCACTAAATTTTACTCCTGAAATGAATATTAAACTATATGTTAATTGGAATTTAAATAAAAACTTGAAACAAACAAAACCCAATATACCTTCATTATTGGAAAAGCAAAATTATTTATTTATTTATTTATTTAAGCCCATAAATGTAAAATGACTTTTTTTTTTTTAAAGTAGGCCCATGCCCAGTGTGGAGCCCGATGCAGGGCTTGAACTTATGACCCTGAGATCAAGACCTGAGCTAAAATCAAGAATCAGATATTTAACTGACTGAGCCACTGAGGTGCCCCAAATGAAATTTTTAAAATCCTGTAAAGACTTCCATATCTGGCAATGAGGTAAATTTTAAACTTTAAAAAATTATACAGTATGTATTGTATAAATTTTTAAATATAATTATAATTAATTACACATGTACAATACAATGTGTATTAATTATTTTCTTTCTGGTTTCATTCATTCCACACTGTCAGATTCATTCTTACTGTAATGTGGTCACTATTATGTGTTCCTTTTTACTGCAATACAGCAGTGTCGTATTTATATGCCACAATTTAGTAAGTCATATAACATTTACCTTTAGAAAGAAGAGAGGGTAAAGTTTCTGAAATGAAACATGAAGGGGGCTTCTGATATGTTTGATTTCAAAGGGAGTTCCTTGGACATTCACGCTGATAATTCATTGATATGCATATTTATGTTTTGTATGTTTTCTGTATTTGTGCTAAATTTCAATTTAACAGTTTAAAAACAAAAAAATAAATTATTGAACTTCAGGAAACACTGGTTAGTCAAACAACAAAGTAATATTTTTGGGAAAAATAACATTGTAAATTGTAAAATATTTTGACTGAATAATACTGAAATTGCCACATATTAAATTTTGAGAGATGCAACAGATCTGATGAAGCATCAATCTGATGATGCTATAAAAATAGAAGGAAATATAAAGACAAAAATAGAAAGTAATGCCATAGAAAACCAACATACATAAGAGAGGATTAGAAAACCCAAAATGTGGTTCTTTGAGATAATAAACTTAGTGTAACTGCAGTATGATTGGCTAAGAAAAAGAGAAGACAAAATAATCAATATTGGAAATATAAGAAAATAAGATCCTATGGACCTCAAAACATTGAGAAGATTTTTGCTTTTGGTATGATGAAAAAGCTATGGCAGACTAATGTTCCTCCTGACGACAGCTAGAAAAACAGGATACAATACTGCAAGTATTTCATCTATGTAATAGCATAAGAAAAGCATCAGTGCTTAGGCACTGAAGGATGTAAAGGGGCCAAGAATGCTGAGAAAGAAGACCACAGAGAGGTAAGCAGATGTTCTACAGATAATTTTTCCTTGGGAGCATTTGTTAGGGCAAGAGGCTGAGGTTTCAGATTTTGCCTGAGAAGGTTATTGCTAGGGTAGAGAGGAATCATCATAGCTTTTGGTGTTTTTGCAGGCTGGAAAGATAAAATTGTAAACCTGAGGAGAGAAGCCTCTGTGGGAAAGAGAGGGCCAAAGAAATAAGCCAGGTATATGACCAATTATTAAGATGCTAGTCAGATTTTGAAGTTTTGCTGGTCAATAGGTTGCATAAGAAGAAAGCATATGAAAAGTAGAGAAGAATTTTTGGCCACATAATTGTGCTGTGGAAACATGGATCAGGACTTCTAGGGCAGTTTCTTGTAAACATATCAGGTTCTCAACTGCAAAGCCTGGAGGGCTTTACGTCATAAGTAGAAGATGATTGAGAGGTATATGTATTCTTATCCATACTGCCATCCAGCCTCAGTCCTGGTTTATCAGCTGAGGGGAGGAATGGGTGAACCCTTCTGGAAAGACTGAACATCCACTGCCGTTGCTATACTTTTCTATACACAATTTCTGGCATTCGATTAAAAAAGTACTAGATAAGTTAAAAGACAGGATCCTATTTTTTTTTAAAGGACTGGGAAAAGCCAATAGTAATAGTCTCATAAGTGATCCAGCAATTGGGATTACTGATACAATTTTAAAAATAACTATTAATATGTTCAAGAGAATAGGAATGAATGGAGCAGAAAGATGAACAGATAGAGAATTTCACAGAAGAATTAGAACCTAAAAACAGAATTGAATGGAAGCTCTAGATTTGAAGAATATAGTAACTGAAAGAAAGAACTCTATAACTGCATATTAGACACAGTGACCTGGAGGGAAGGGCAATAGAAAATGATGAAATAAAAGTAGAGAGAAAAAGAGAAAAAATAATAAAATAAAAAGGAAAAAAACTGTGAGAAACATGTGGGCATAGTGAAAATATTTAATCTACCTTTAGCTGGAATCCCAAAAGTAGAGAAGGCGAAGGCAATCTGACAAAAGCAATATTTGAAGACAAAAAGGCCAGCAATTTCCCGAAGTTGATGAAAAGCATCAATTCAGATTCAAACCCTTATGGATACATACATTTGGCTAATCCCAGATAAAATGAATACGAAACAAAATACATCTAGGTACAGCATAGTGAATTTGTTGGAAACTGAAAGTAAAGGGAACATTGTAAAAGTAGTGTGAGAAAAACAGACACATCATGTTAAAGGAGCATAGCTAAGGCTCACAGAAACTTCATAATGTCAAAGACTGAACGAACATGGAACACAATGAATGACATTTAAAAAGTGCTGAAATAAAATAAAATGTCAACTTAAAATCTATATGCGGTGAAAGAATCTTTCAAAGCAAAAGCAGTGTAAGGTTGTTTTCAGACTAACAAACGCTGAAAGAATTTATTGTTCAGGATGTTTGTGTTGAAAGAAATAATACCGGGGGAGAGGGGCACCTGAGTGGCTCAGTCATTAAGTGTCTGCCTTCCGCTCAGGTCATGATCCCAGGGTCCTGGGATCGAGCCTCTCATCAAGATCCCTGCTCCATGGGGAGCCTGCTTCTCCCTCTCCCACTCCCTCTGCTGTGTTCCCTCTCTCGCTGTGTCAAATAAATAAATAAAATCTTTAAAAAAGAAAGAAAGAAAGAAAGAATACCAGGGGGATTTCTCAGCCAGAGGGAAGGGAATTCCAAACTGAAATGCTGAAATGCAAGAAGAAATGAAAAGAAACAAAGGGTAGATAAGTGAATCTGTCTAATAAATCGGATGCATTACTCTACTTTGTTTGCCTGGGTTCATGGAATTCTTGCATATTATCTTATCCTAAATCAGGACTTGCTGCAGACCCTCTCTCTTCTGATTTTTACCCCAGCCTTCGTAGCCTAAGCATTTGTTCCTCCTGTCATGTCCTCTAAGCAATTTTGGATTCTGAGCTAAGCTGTCTGGGTTCAAAGTTCAACTCTATCACATAAAATCTACATCTAAATCTAGGTCTTTAAGAGACAATCTACGGGAACAGAGATTTTGCAGGTAATACAATGTCATTAAATTCATATCTTTCAATAATTACTATGAATGTACATGGACTAAATGTTCCAGTCAAAAGACATAGGGTATTAGAATGGATTAAAAAAAAAAAAAGACCCATCAATATGCTGCTTACAAGAGACTCATTTTAGACCCAAAGACACCTCCAGATTGAAAGTGAGGGCGTAAAGAACCATTTATCATGCTAATGGACATCAAAACAAAGCTGGAGTTGCCATCCTTGCCAAAATACCAGAAAACTGTATTTCAAACCAAAGACTGTAAAAAGAGATGAAGAAGGACACATATCATAATAAAAGGGTCTGTCTAACAAGAACATCTAACAATTGTAAATATTTATGCCTTTAATTTGGGAGAATCCAAATATATAACCAATTAATAACAAATTAAAGAAACACATTGATAATAATACAATAATAGCAGGGAACATTAACATCCCATTCATAGCAATGGACAGATCATAGCAGAAGATCAACAAGGAAACAAGGACTTTGAATGACACACTGGATCAGATGGACTTAACAGATATATTCAAAGCATTTCATCCTAAAACAGCAAAATGTACATTCTTCTTGAGTGCATATGGAACATTCTCCAGAATAGATCACGTACTAGGTCACAAATCAGGTCTCAGCCAGTACAAAAATATCGAGATCATCATATCATGCATAGTCTCAGACCACAATACTATGAAACTTGAAGTCAACCACAAGAAAAAATTTGGAAGGACCACAAATACATGGAAGTTAAAGAACATCTTACTAAAGAATGAATGAGTCAACCAGGAAATTGAAGAAGAATTTTAAAAATACATGGAAGTAAATGAAAATGAAAACACAACAGTTCAGAACCTTTGGGATGCAGCCTAAGAGAGTCCTAAGAGAGAAGTATATAGCAAGACAGGCCTTCCTCAAGAAGCAAGAAAAGTCTCAAATACACAACCTCATCTTACACCTACAGGAGCTGGAAAAAGAACAGCAAGTAAAGCCTAAATCGAACAGAAGAGAAATAAAGATTAAAGCAGAAATCAATGATACAGAAATTTAAAAAAAACAACAACAGTAGAACAGATCAGTGAAACTAGGAGATGGTTCTTTAAAAGAATTAATAAGACTGATAAACTCCTAGCCAAACTTATTAAAAAGAAAAGAGAAAGGACTCAAATAAATAAAATCATGAATGAAAGAGAAGAGACAATGACCAACACCAAAGAAATACAAACAATTAAGAGAATATTATGAGCAACTATATGCCAAAAAAGTAGGCAATCTGAAAGAAATGGTAAATTCCTAGAAACCTATAAACTACAAAACCCCAAACAGGAAGAAATAGAAAAATTGAACAGACCCATAACCAGGAAAGAAATTGAAGCAGTAATCAAAAATCTTCAACCAAACAAGAGTCTGGGGCCAGAGGGCTTCCTAGGATATTCTACCAAACATTTAAAGAAGAAATAATACTTATTCTTCTGAAAATGTTTCAAAACATAGAAATGGAAGGAAAACTTCCAAATTCCTCCTATGAGGCCAGCATAACCTTGATCCCAAAACCAGACAAAGACCCCACTAAAAAGGAGAATTACAGAGCAATATCCTTGATGACCATGGATGCAAAAATTCTCACCAAGATACTAGCTAACAGGATCCAATAGTACATTAAAAGGATTACTCACCACGACCAAGTGGTATTTATTCCTGGGCTGTAGGGGTGGTTCAACACCTGCAAGTCAATCAATGTAATACACCACATTAATAAAAGAAAGGACAAGAACCATATGATCCTCTCAATTGATGCAGAAAAAGCATTTGACAAAATACAGTATCCTTTCTTGATAAAAACTCTCTGTCCTGTAGGGATAAAAGGAATATACCTCAATATCATAAAAGCTATATACAAGAGACCTATAGCAAATATCATCCTCAATGGGGAAAAACTGAGAGCGTTTCCTCTAAGGTCAGGAACACGACAAAGATGTCCACTCTCACCACTGTTGTTCAACATAGTACTGGAAGTTGTAGCTGCAGCAATCAAACAACAAAAAGAAATAAAAAGCATCCAAATCAGCAAAGAATTCAAACTTTCACTCTTCGAAGACTACGTGATACTCTATGTAGAAAACCCAAAGGGTCCACCAAAAAATTGCTAGAACAGATATAGGAATTCAGCAAAGTCATAGGATATAAAATCAATGCACAGAAGTCAGTTGCATTTCTATACACTAACAATGAGACAGAAGAAAGAGAAATCAAGGAATCAATCCCATTTACAATGCACCAAAAACTATAAGATACTTAGGAATAAACCTAATCAAAGAGATCAAGGATCTATACTCTGAAAACTATAGAACACTTGGGGCACCTGGGTGGCTCAGTTAGTTGGCTCAGGTCATGATCCCAGGGTCCTAGGATCCAGCCCTTCATCAGGCTTCCTACTCAGCAGGGAGTTTGCTTATCCCTCTGCCCCTCCCTGCTGCTCCTGCTCTCTCTCTCTCTTTCTCTCTCATTCTCTCTCTCAAATAAGTAAATAAAAATCTTAAAAAAACCCCAAACTATATAAGACTAATGAAAGAAATTGAGGAAGACACAAAGACATGGAAAAACATTCCATACTCATGGATTGAAAGAATGAACATCGTTAAAATGTCCATGCTACCCAAAGCAATCTACACATTCAGTGCAATCCCGATCAGCATTTTTTACAGGGCTGGAACAAACAATCCTAAAATTTGTATGAAACCAGAAAAGACCCCGAATAGCCAAAGTAATGTGGAAAAAGAAAACCGAAGCTGGAGGCATCATAATTCTGGACTTCAAGCTGTATTAGAAAGCTGTAATCACCATACACTATGGTACTGGAACAAAAACAAACACATAGATCAATGGAACAGAATAGAGAAAACAGAAATGGACCCTTAACTCTATGGTTAACTAATCTTTGACAAAGCAGGAAAGAATACCCAATGGAAAAAAAGTCTCTTCAAGAAAGAATGTTGGGAAAATTGGACAGTCACATGCAGAAGAATGAAACTGGACCACTTTCTTACACTATATACAAAAATAAACTCAAAATAACAAGAATCCATCAAAATCCTAGAGGAGAAAACAGGCAGTAACTTCTTTGACCTCGGCCACAGCAATTTCTTGCTAGGCACCTCTCCAAGGGCAAGGGAAACAAAAGCAAAAATGAAGTATTGGGACATCATCAGGATAAAAAGCTTTTGCACAGCAAAGAAAACAGTCAACAAAACTAAAAGGCAACCTACTGAATGGGAGAAGATATTTTCAAATGATATATCAGATAAAGGGCTAGTTTCCAAGATATGTAAAGAACTTATCAAACTCAACACCCTCCCAAAAAACAAATAATCCAATCAAGAAATAGGCAAAAGACATGAACAGATATTTCTGCAGAAGAGACATCCAAATGGCCAACAGACCCATGAAAAATCATTCAACATCACTTGGCATCAGGGAAATACAAATCAAAACCACAGTGAGAATGGCTAAAATTAACAAGTCAGGAAACAACAAACGTTGCTGAGGATGTGGAGAAAGGGGAACCCTCTTAAACTGTTGGGGGGAAGGCAAACTGGTGGAGCCACTGTGGAAAACAGTATGGAGGTTCCTCAAAAAGTTAAAAATAGAACTACCCTATGGCTCAGCAATTGTGCTACTAGGTATTTATCCAAAGGATACAAACAGTGATTTGAAGGGGCACATGCACTCCAATGTTTATAGCAGCAATGTCCACAATAGCCAAAACATAGAAGGAGCCCAGATGTCCCATGACAGATGAATGGATAAAGAAGGTATATATATACACACATACACATATATACAATGGAATGTTACTCAGCCATCAAAAAGAATGAAATCTTGCCATTTGCAACACTGTGGATGGAACTAGAGGGTATTATGTTAAGTGAAATAAGTCAGAGAAAGACAAATACCATATGGTTTCATTCATACATGGAATTTAAGAAACAAAATAGAGAAACAGGTGAAGGGAAGGAAAAACAAAATAGGATGAAAACAGAGAGGGAAGCAAACCATAAGAGACCCTTAACTATAGGGGACAAACTGAGGGTTGCTGAAGGGGAGGGGATGGAAGGATAGGGTAATTGGGTGATGGGCATTAAGAGGGGCACTTGATATAATGAGCACTGGCTGTTATATGCAACTGATGAATCTCCCTCTGAAACTAATAATACAGTATATGTTAACTAAATTGAATTTAAATAAAAAATTTAAAAAAATAGATATAGATCTTTAGAGATAGTTTTTTTTATTATGTTATGTTAGTTACCATACTGTACATCATTAGTTTTTTACATAGTGTTCCCTGATTCATTGTTTGCATATAATACCCAGTGCTCCATGCAATAGGTGCCCTCCTTAATACCCATTACCGGGCTAACCCATCCCCCACCACCCTCCTTTCTAAAAGCCTCAGTTTGTTTCTCAGAGTCCATAATTTCTCATGGTTCATCTTCCCCTCTGATTCCTGCCCCCTTCATTTTTCCCTTCCTTCTCCTAATGTCCTCCATGCTATCCTTATGTTCCAAAAATAAGTGAGAAAAGAAGGGCCACATGCACCCCAATGTTCACAGCAGCAACGTCCACGATAGCCAAACTGTGGAAAGAGCTGAAATGCCCTTCAATAGATGAATGGATAAAAAAGATGTGGTCCTTATATACAATGGAGTATTGCTCAATCATCAGAAAGGATGAATACCCAACTTTTGCATCAGCATGGATGGAACTGGAGGAGATTGTGCTAAATGAAATAAGTCAAGCAGAGAAAGTCAATTATCTTTAGAGATAGTTGTTGATACTCTTGGTATATAATATTATCCACCCTGATAGGGTTTATTGTGAGGTAATAGACAAAAACTCTGAGTGAGGCATCTGGTACATAGAAGCCATTTAAAAAGTCTTAACTTATTGTTCTAATCACATTTTTTCTCTCACACTGCTTTAAGGTATCCATTTACAAGTTTTCTATCATATTTGATATTTAATTTGAAATAAATGACATAGCCTATTTAAATTTCCACTTCTGATTTCCTGGTTTGCTTCATGCATTCTGTGTTATTTTAATGTTTTATGAAATTAACAAAGAATTTTAATGGGGTCCATTCATTTAAAAAAATTGTGAAGTACTATAAAGCAATATTTTACATTTTAGTATTTTGAATAAATTTCTACTGTTTAAGAGCCAGTGATATCCCCTCCTTACTGGTAACCGTGTTTTTGACAAGTTAAATTTTTATCCTTGAAATTGCCTCAATTATTCTTACCAATTTTGGGGAACGCCTCTTCTCTGCTTCTATTGCAAAAATTCCTGATATGATAAACTGAGAACAAAAAGAGGCACCCATAAGTATCTTTGTTATCACCCAAGAAATTCCTCTGAGAACCTTTAACTAATTAATTAATAACAAATTTAATGAAAGATCTATAAAATGTAACGTCATGTCAACTTCATTAACTGCTAAATTTAGAATCCATAACAACTTTATTACATTTGAAAATAATTTATAAGTTTGATATTTTTCACTTTTTGGGATTTCCCAAGTATCCACAATGATTGCTGAGAAGGTATATCTAATGACAAATTAAATGAGTTATTTGTAGATAATTTTCTAAAAGCAGAATCATAAGAAGCTTTTTAATTTTTCAAAGTAAAATGATAATTAATAGGGGGATATGAGACCATTTAAATATGTTGATGAGGTGTGAGGTGAAATCCCCGAATTTCTAAAATTCCTAAAAGTTTCCTGTGCCTCTAGCTCCTTCACTTTCCCGGCAGTGTCCTAGTAGTCTCTGCTTTGCAAGTGTAATGCAGTTTTAATGCCAACTACCCAGAGTTCGCTCAGACTTCACAGGGTAAGGGCACAGTTCCCAATAAGATTGTGTTCACTTCAGACACCAGCCATGAGCTTGGGGATTTCCAGACCACCTGGACTTCTGGCCAACTGGCTACAAATACAAGCTTTCCCACTATCCATGTCAGGTTGGTAATTTGCTAGAGTGACTTATAGAACCCAGGAAAGTGCTATACTTAACAATGACAATGTTATCAGAAAAGATACACATCAGGCCAGTCAAATGAAGAGATGCAGAGGGTGAGGTCTAGAATGGTCTGAAGCATGAAGCTTCCATGTTCTCAGCATGCATCACCCTCCTGGCACATCAATGTATATCATCAACCAGGAAACCTACCTGAGCCTCAGTTTCCGCAGTTTCATCATGGGGTTTCATTATGTATCTGTGGTTGGTCTTCCTGGCATGACCAGCTCCTGAACACTCACGTATGGTGCAAGGGGCCCAGGAATAACAAAGACACTCTTATCACTTGGGAAATTTCCCAGGAATCAGGGAGTCAAAGCCAGCCAAATTCTCTATACATCAGAGAGCTCTCTCCCCACTTTTGTCCCAATTATTTTTTAAGATTCTTCAATGAGTAATGTAGCTTTTAATATTTTTAAAAGTCCTCTTTCTTGAGGAAACTGGGCTAATTTCTTTCTTTTCTTTTCTTTTCTTTTCTTCTTTTCTTTTCTTTTCCTTTTCTTTTCTTTTCTTTTTTCTTTTCTTTTCCTTTCCTTCTTTCCTTTTTTTTTTTTTTCATCCAAAGAGCAATTGAAGTTTGAAAAGAATTTGGCTGAAACACCAAAATTCCTATTGTAGTTCTATAGTAGTCCCTGGAAAAATCACCTTGTAATAAATCCATGGTTTTCTATTAAAGAGATAGAGGAAGGGAACCATTGTTGGATTAACGTTTACTTGTATTTAGGATGGAATAAAGGAATATTTTTTAATGTGATTTATGTCATGGAGGATAGATACAATTTTACTGGTTTCATTTAAGAACTTCTTGATTTTTAAAAATTATTTTATTTAAATTCAACTTAGTTAACATATACTGTATTATTAGTTTCAGAGGGAGAGTTTGGTGATTCATCAGTTGCATATAACAACCAGTGCTCATTATATCAAGTGCTCTCCTTAATGCCTATCACCCAATTACCCTATGCTTTCACCCCCTCCCCTCCAGTAACCCTCAGTTTGTTCCCTATAGTTAAGAGTCTCTTGTGGTTTGCTTCCCTCTCTGTTTTCATCTTATTTTATTTTTCCTTCCCTTCACCTATGTTTCTCTATTTTGTTTCTTAAATTCCACATATGAATGAAACCATCTGGTATTTGTCTTTCTCTGACTGGTTATTTCACTTAGCATAATATAGTCTAGTTCCATCCAGGTCATTGCAAGTTATCTGTATTTTTAAGTGTCCTTGTCTTTTAGAGATGCATGCTGAAATGTTTACACATAAAATTATGTGATGTCTAGGAATTGCTTCAAATAATCTGAGTAAAATAGGGAAAGTGAATGGAAGGATGGATGAAGCAAGACTAAATATGAGCTGATAATTGTCTAAACTAGGTAACAAGAGGTCTATATACTATTCTGCTTTTCAGTGTTTGAAATTTTCCATAATAAAAGGCTTGGCATGCTAAAAAAATAAAGAAACTTCTTGTTGAGTGCATGAGCTTTTATAACTAGAAAAGACACACTGTTACAGTGAGTCCACTCACATGAATGTTTAATAGAATGCTATTGAAAACTATTTTATTAACAGAAAAGAGCATTTAAAAAGCATTTAATCTGCAGTTTAATTTCTGAAATGTAAGAATCACATCCAAAAGTCACCTGTCCTGAATATTTTATTATTTTCTGGCATTGGTTGGAAAGACAGTTGTTTCTGAAAATCTTCGCACAGTGAAGGAAACCATCAATAAAACAAAAAGAGAGCCTACTGAATGGGAGAAGATATTTGCAAATGATATATCCAATAAGGAGCTAATATCTAAAATATATAAAGAACTTTTACAACTCAACACCAAAAAACAAGTAATCCAATTAGAAATGGGCAGAAGACATGAACAGACATTGTTCCAAAGGAGAAATACAGATGGCCAACAGAAATGAAATGATGCTCAACGTCACTCATCATTAGGGAAATGCAAATCAAAATCATAATGAGATATCACCTCACACCTGTTGGAATGACTAAAATAAAAAAACACAAGAAACAATAAGTGTTGGTGAGGATGTGGAGAAAGAGGAACACTTGTGCATTATTGGTGGGAATGCAAGCTGGTGCAGCCACTGTGGAATACAGTACATAGGTTCCTCAAAAAATTAAAAACAGAATTAGCATACGTTCCTATAATTCCACTACTGGGTATTTACCAAAAGAATATGCAAACACTAATTTGAAAAGATATATGCACCCCTGTGTTTTTTGCAGCATTATTCACAATAGCCAAGCTATGGAAGCAACCCAAGTGTTCAACCATAGATGAATGGGGTAAAGAAGTGGTATATAACATATAATGGAATATTACTCGGCCATTCAAAAAATTAAATCTTTCAATCTGCAACAACATGGATGGACCTAGAGGGTATAATGCTAAGCAAAATAAGTCAGAGAAAGACAAATACCACATGATTTCACATCACATAGGATGTGGAATTTAAGAAAACAAATGAACAAAGAAGAAAAGAGAAAAACAAAATACCAAACTCTTAACTATAGAGAACAAACTGGTGGTTACCAGAGGGGAAGTGGGAAGGGGTGTGTGTGAAATAAAAGTACCTTTATTGTGATGAGCAGTGAGTAATATATAGAATTGTTGAATCATTATATTGTGCACTTGAAACTAATATAACACTGTATGTTAATTATACTTGAATTAAAAATAATTTTTAAAAAGATAGTTGTGCATAGTTGTGCATCAAGAATGGTTTTCCATTGCTATAAACTGCATGTATGCATGTAGCCTTTCTAAAGAAAAGACTATCCACAGTCAGTAATGAGGACAGCCATGCATGTTCCTTCCTCAGAAACCTAGGGCCTTTGACCATCAGAGATTTTCATGTCTTATCAAAATATGAAGAAAATAAAATGGTATGATATGATAGAGGATACCTTGGGGGTGAATTTTAAGAGGTTTTTCAAAAAGTTCTCTCAGAGAAGGTGACACTGAAGCTGACAATAAGCATCAAAACCTGGGGGTTGAGCATCTCCAGGAGAAGAAACTGCTACTGCAGAGGACTTAAGACTCAGTGCAAGTGCACTTCCCTCTGGGAAGCCTCCCTCATCTTTCCCAGTTGTTAATGGCCAGCTGCTGTAAGTACCTATGGTCCATAATAACTCTCAAATATGTTGAAAAAAATTACACACATGTTCATTTGCCTCTTTATTTACTTAAACCCCCTTCGTTCAAAATTGCATTTAGATAACTTGCATAAATGCAAGCATTAGGTTTAAAAATTAATAAACAAATAATTGGTAGGTAAAGACACTAGGGATAAAAAGAGCACATAATCAGCTGAGACCAGGGGAAATTTTAGTCCAGTGAAATTGTAGTATGGGTCTCTGAACAATCAAAGGACTGGACAGAACTTGTCTTCACTCTTGACTCTGAGTGAGTGGTGGCTTTCTTACTGTGCGGTAACATAAGAAGAGGGCATGTAATTATATGTAACTCCAGCATGGCTCACCACATTGGGTGACCAATGCTTTCAACCTCCTATTGGATTATCACCATAACTCTGAGGACAGACTCAGTTAATCACTGTATCAGAACGAAAACATACACTGCACTTGCTCCATCAGCTAACACCACATTATTTTTCTTTTTTTTGGCGGGAAAACTCAATGAAAGAGTTCTCTAAACTTGTCCTGTCTTCTGATTCTTTTTAAAAATCATTTCAATCAGGTTTTTAGCTCCACCTGACAAGGAACCTCTTCTTGTCAAGATCACTCATGACCTCAATGTTGCAAAAGCCAATGGCAATTTTAGCTCTTATCTCATCTAACTTGACCTATGTATAGTCATTGAGAGTTGACTGCTTCTTCCCCAACTCTGCCTTCTTCATTTGGCTTCCAGGATAGTATACTCTCTTGTTTTATTCCTGTTTTCTTTGCTTGCCCCTCTTCTTCAATCTGAATTTCTAATGCTGGAGATGCCCCAGAACTCAGGCCATAGTCCTCCTCTCTACAGATGAGATAACTTCTTCCTAATTTCATCTTGTCTCAAGTTGCATTAAATACCATAAGTATGCCAATGACCTTACATTTATATTTTTTCCCCAAGCTCTAGACTCATATGTATAAGCAGGATACTTGGTATCTCTAATGTCTAAGACATCTCTGATGTTTAAAAGGAATTTCAAACTCAACATGCCCCAAATTGAACACCTGAAATTCCATCCCCTTTAAACTCAGAGCCTTACGCATCTCAGTCAATGATAAATCCGTTCTTTTAATTGCTTGACCCACTATTTTGAAGACTCCTTTATTCTCCTCCCCCGCACCCATCCCATATCCAAGCCATCAGGAAATCTCTGGGGCTCTAATATAAAAATATATCCAGAATTAACTTTTCCTTTTACTACCTCTCTGGTTTGAGCCACTATACTCTCTCACTTACATAACTATAATCAGGTCTTTTAAAAGGCTCCTTGCTTGAACTTTTGCTCCTTTACGATCTTTTAAAGGTTCTTTAATACTTAAGTTAGATCATGTCATTCCTCTGCTCAACACCTTGCAATGGTTTTCAGTGTTATTTGGAGTAATATTACATCTAATGACTGCAAGTCCTTAGGTTAACATACTTCCTATCATATAGCTGACCTCTTTTCCTACCAATCTCTCTTAGCCCAATTTGCTCCATTCGAACTGGCCATTTGTTCAGTAAATGGTCCATGCCTGCTCTCAGCTTAGGGTCTGCTCTCCTTGTACACTCTTTCTTCAGACATCCCTTGTGGCTTATCACTTCAACTCCTTCAAGTCTTTGTTCAAATGTCTTTTCTCAATGAAGCTTGAATATCCTATAAAAATTGCAACCTTATACCTTTTTATCCTCCTCTACATTATTGTTCCCACAGTCCTTTTCATCTTTTAATACATTATAATTTGTTAGAAGGTAAATTTTACAAGGGTAGGGAATCTTGGTCTCTTTTGTTCACTACTGTAACTGAAATACTTAGAACGGAGCTTGGCCTCCATTGGGTAAGGAATATTTGCCAAGTGAATGCAAAATATTTTTGTGAGATAGGCAGGTATTTTTGAGAAGTTTGTGAGAAAACAGAAGGAAGTGGAATATTTTACCCCATGCTATAAGACAATATATATCCCCTAGAAATCCTTGTTGAATTCTTCCAAATTCCTCTTGGGTCAATAGCCCCCTGCTCTTTCTTTTCTTTTTTGCCAAACTACTTTTCAAAGTCCCTTCTATTGCCCCAACCATTAAGCTCTGGCTCTCAGCTTGCCTATATTATTGGCAAACATGAGTCTTATAAGTAAACATTTACTACTTATCTAAAATGCCCTTTGAGAAACTTACCATTCCTTGTCCCTAGCATTCATTCAACTAAATAGAATTTTTGTATGGAAGAATTTTATAAATAAATTTATCATTTTAAAATAGCTTTAGTAGATATGAGAATGAATTTCTTGACAGCAAGAATTATATGTTTTCTATGGACATTGGGGAGGGTATGTGCTATGGTAAGTGCTGTGAAATGTGTAAGCCTGATGATTCACAGACATGTACCCTGGGGCAAATAATACATTATATGTTAATAATAAAAAAAATAATTATGTGTTTTCACAGATGGCATTTCTACATTATTGCCTGGCCACAGAAACTTGCATCAATACATTGAATAAATGAATGCGTGATCATCAGTGAGATAATTTACTCACAGTCAAGAATCCCCAAAATGGGTATCCTGACATCAAGGTTATAGGCAGGTAATTTATTGAAATTGAATCCCATTCTCTGATATATAAGCGTATCCAGAAATATCCCAGAGCACAGTGGATCAGACCAACCATTATTTGGGCAGCCTGTAAGAAAAGAATGTCATAATCAACTACCCAGATATATAAAATTTCAAGAGAGTTACAAATTGGGTGATAGAAAGGGCATGGGCAGAGTACAGCTTCTGTGTTCCTGAATCAGAGGGGTCTCTGCCACTACTCCTGTTCAGCCCTAGAAATTACCAAAAACTGGGGAGAAGCCAAGGTAGTAGAGGAAGGTAGCAGCCACAGAAGTGCTCGGAATCTCTACATGTGCCTCACACAGGGGTTATTCATGGATTTCCTAGACATTTGTAGAGGTGTGGCTGCTTTCAAGTAAATGAAGGTGTCTAGGGACTTATTTATGGACGACGATACTTAGCACCCTCTAGTTCTGAGAGAAGAACTATAGTCTCTGCAGGCCATTCTGCCTCTTCCTCTTATCTGTACTCTCAGTGCCAGTTCTTTTCTCTGATACATTTCTACCATCTCCATCTCCCTCAACAAGTTAATGCGACAATGATTTTCTTCTGTTAGCAATTTTGACTTTTGGCACCATGAGAGGATCACTTGCAACCACACCCGCTGAATCCTAAGATTCTGGTCCCAGTGGTCTTAGGCATTTTCCTAAACCAAGATTTATCTTTCAGTCCTGGTTTTTAATCTGACTCAAGAGCCCACTATACGATAGAGAAAGATGTAGCATGCTAGGTTCGGTTGGGGTGGAGGAGTAGGAATAGTGCTCCAGAATATCACCTTCCCCAACATATATGTCCAACAAGTATGCCGAGAACACAGTGCTGTGAGATGATCAATGTCTACAAAGCCCTGTGATCTAGATTATCTCTTGAATATACCCCTGACCTCATCATCTTCTTTAGGACCCACAGTCTCAGATTTACTTTAAATCATAAACATACATAGACAAAAGAAAATCATAGAGGTAGGATTGCTGGAACTCATTCCATCAATTTTTCCATCAATTTCCACCAAAATTCTCTTTCATCAGGATGTTGAGGCAGAGGAGTCACTGTCTTCTTTTAAAAATATTTGGAACTTGCAATATCAAGGTAATTTATCCACTTAAGTAGCACTTATTCCTTACCCCCAACATTCTGACTTCTTCTTTCAACACAATATGGGACGATGTCATATAACCTAAAATATAGCATAAACATTAGAGAGGATGAATGGAATATATTTTTAGAACAAAATGTAAAATAATAAATAATGATTTTGTCGGATAAGACACTTAAAAGTTATTGTGAAATTTATTCTTGTATTTTCTAATTTTTCACAATGAAACAATTCTCTGAAATAATTTAAAATCAACCCATTGATACACTCTCTTGAACATAGCTAATGACCTCTTAAAAACTCTAATGGTCCTATTAGATTTTATCCGTCATTTATGAACTTTAAAGACACTCTGAGAGTCCTTAGGATTCTTAGAGGCAGACAACAGAATTTAATCTGGCTGGTTTAAGCAAAACAGGATATTAGTGAGCTCAAAGAATCATTGGTAAGGTTAAGTTTGTAGGCCATTCCCCAGAGGTAAACCACTGATCTAGATTGAGGAGAAGGTGTCCTTGCTACTTCCCCACCCCAGAACTCTGCTGCAGATGGTCAAACCTTCCTGCCTCCCTGGGCCATCACCTGTGTAGGCAAAATTGAAGCTCGGTGTAGGATCTACTTTGTTGTTCTCTTCCAAATCAAACTCTAGTGCAAGAGTATGTGATTTGCAGACTAGACCACATGACCACCCTCTGACTGCAGGGGAGGCTGGGGAATATAATTTTTTTTGGATTCAACTTTGAAAAGGTAGCTTTCACAACTTAGCAACCAATAAAACAAAAAAGATGCCCAAAGATATGGCACTCACCTCTTGAGTTTAGCACAGGTCAGCATGAATTTATTCCTAGGTTACTGCAGCAGCAATTCTAGCGTGCCTCCAAATTAATCCAACTCACAGAAAGTGTCTAGAAACAACCACCCATCAAATACCGTAGTGGCTTCTGCCATCTTTACGGCTCTATCAGGCTGGGAGACTGAGCTTTGTCTGCCTGCATCTGCCTTACAAATTGAGCAGGTGCTTCTCGTGAGCCTTCCGTGCAACTGTAGCAGCTTCTTGACCCCTAATTGTCTAATGGTCAAAATTGGAAATCCCCCCTAACTATAACTTGCTAAAGAATACAAAAATATAAAACAATAATCCAATAGACACAGATGAGGAACTTAAATCCTTAAATCCAGTCTCTATACTATGACCACAAAGACATTTCTAAACTGAGAATCAAATGTGGAAATCACCTGTTCAGAATCTATCACTGGCTCCTTGTTGCCTTCAGGCCTCAGTGAACGTTCTTTTATGTGGAACATTAGAGTTGGGTAGGATTTGCCTCAACTTCCTTTTCCCCACATAGTATACCATCCATTCCTGACCACTGACATTATTATCGTGTGGCTTTAACTCATGTTTTTAAAGCACCTTCCCATATACATCTGTGTTGCTGTAAAATCTCACAGTGTCAAAAGGTCTGGCTCTAGCAATGTATTTTTAAATTGTTGGAACTTGATAGTTGTTTGCTAAATCAATCTGACAATAAAATTAAATTTCTATCTATTGATCAACCACACAACCATATTATGTATAAGTGGATAGATTTGTTTACATCAGTCATGTAACATAGGTTTGGGAAGGTCAGCCTTAAAGCATAGATTCTCTGGCATTTATTGAGTTAATTTTATCACAAAAATAGAGTCATTCTCCAGAGCATGGGAATCCAAGAAAAAAAAAAAGAACAGGCTGATTAGGACATATGGACCTTGGGTAAGGACGATGAGCTCTGGTTTTGATGTCGAGGGTCAAACTGAATTTCTATGGGCAGGGCATACGAATTGCAGAAAGTGGTTCCGAGAAGAGTCGCTTCTCACATGGAGAACTCTCTGTGGCTTGCTCCAAGTGAGCAAAGGAAGAATTTACTTATTTAATCATGGTCAAAGATTCTGCCAAGTAATACTTGCCAACCCAGCTAGGAAAGGATACACAAACAGAGAAACTTCTAACTCACAGTTCTTGGGAATCCATCATTCCTATCATCAAGAATATGATGTTTATATATTTTCTGCTGCAAAATCTAAAGCACATCTCCTACTAAACCACAAAGAGTACGGGAATATGATCAAAAGGTGGAAGGCAGGAGTCAGTATTGCCACTACTTGCTCCATGACCCTGAGATACCCAAGTCACTACACTCTATGTTCTCCTTTTGTGAATTAGCCAACCTACCTGCATCTGAGAGGACGCTGTGTGTGTAAAACAGGCCAGTTATTGGAAACACACAACGGAAGAAGGGGTATCGAAAGGAATACATAAAAGTAGAATACTGTATTAATTGGGGTTCTTCCCAACTGTGTTTGGGAAGCACTCTGACTAGGGGGTCGTTGGGAATACCTGCCCCCTAGGGTGGCGACAGTGACAACCTGGCTAAGGCTCACTACACTCACGTGTAGGCTTATTGGTTGGTTTTCTCCCATGTGGTGCCCTTGGTCCAGGTTCTTGCAGCTCTGACATGTGGACGAGCGGCGCCCTTGGTTTAGGGACTTGCAACTCCGACATGTGGACGGGCGGTGCCCTTGGTTCAGGGACGTGCAGCTCCGACATCTGGACCGGCGCTACTTCCGCGGTTGAGGCCCTCATCCTCCCTCACGTGATTCCAACTCTGCGGTTGTGGCCGAGAGCGCGGAGGCCGGGGCCCCTGCGCGAGGAGCCCCGCGTGGACCTCCACAGCGTGGTGAGATCCCTGCAGCTTCACGAAGCCTGCAAGTTCCCCCGATGAGGGCGGGGTAGTGGGTTGACAGCAATGCCGCTCTTCATCGATTGTGTCAACATCATACTCTGTCTTTGGAAGCTGTGGTTGACGCTAGCCGCAGGCTGATCCCGTGGCGGTCCTAACCCTAACTGCAGAGCTCCTTCCTTGGAAGAAGCCTCATCATCAGAAGCCCCCTGCAACCAAGAATCTTCTATAAGATGTGGTGCATATAATTTCTATGGCCCTCAGTTTGTTCTTTTGTAAAGTGTAGATAATATTAGCACAAGTACCTCACAGTCTCATCACACACAACGTTGAAGACTAAGTTGTTTTACAAACATATATAATGTGTGTGTGTGTGTGTGTGTGTGTGTGTGTGTGTGTGAATTCTTTCATGCTGGACCTGATAGATTATTTTTTTATGCACAGTGTTTAACAACTGTCCCAACACATGATAGGAACAAATGAATGACTACCAAGTCTAGCCTAAATTGTTAAATTATTTGCATCACATGGCTAATTATGAATAGCAGAGGGGACTAATGTTTGTTGAATTCCTTTATGTTTGGTGTTTTATCAGTTAGTTAATTCAAGAAAGTTTCACTGAGCATTGGTATGTGCCAGGCATTGTTCTCAATGCTGGGGATACAGCATTGAAGAAAATAGATGAAGTACCCCGCCCAGTTGGGAGCTTGTATTAAGAAGGGGGGAACCAATAATAAGTGAGATCCATAAGGAAAATTTATGCTGTAAAAGTGACCAAGCTAAAGAGAACAATTAAATACAGAGGGAAATAGGGTATGTGTAGGGATGGAAATGTAAAGAAGGGCATTCACAAAAGTCCCCCTGATGAATAGGACATTTGATCAAAGGCCCCAAGAAAGTGAAGGAGAGAACCTTGTAAATATCTGGGAAGAGAAGGTGCCCAGTATAAGGAATGGCAGCGGGACAGTGTCTGAGGCTGCTCAAAGAAGACGGTGTGGCTAGACTAGGGAGTGAGAAAAGGAAGCCAGATCATACAGGGCCTTGTTAGGACTTTGGCTTTACCTATGAGTAGGATGAGATACTCTTGAAACTTTACATTTAACATTTTATCATGGAAAATTTCAAATATGTAGGAAAAAATATGATTGATCTCATAGAGCCATCTCCCAGCCTCAACAATTATATTTTGCAACCTTGTTTTTCATTGATTACCCTTCTTGTTGTTTATTTTTTTCTGGTCCAGGCAACATATAATTTCACCTTGAAATATTTCAGTGTGTGTTCTAATAGTTAAGAGTTTTGTTTTTTTTTAAATAATATCATCATTAAACCCAATAAAATTAACAATAGTTTCTTAATCTTATCTAATATCTAATTCATCCTAAAATTCACTGATTGTCTTAAAAATGTCTTTTTGTAGTTGGTTAGTTTGAATCACTATTCAAATAAGGTCTACTTCCTGCATCTGGTTGCTTTATGTCTTAAGTCTTATAAAAACTCGCTGTTTTCCTCCTTTTTAAAATGTTGTATGTTTACTGAAAAAAGTAGGTAGATCATTTGGCCCTCATAATTTCCCACATTCTGAATTTATCTAATTGCTTCTACGTGGTGTCATTTAACTTGTTTCTCTATTCTTCATATTTCCTATAAACTAGTAGTCATAAATAGAGATTTAGGTTTAGATTTTCTGGCAAAATGCTGGATAGTTGGGAGCTATGTACTTCCTTTCTGTCACCATGGGAGACAGTTGATTGACTGATTGCCTTGCTTTAGTGATAAAAATTGAACAGTGCAATTAGGTTTTGTCTTAATTTACCCATTACACATTTACTCATCAATTTTTAAAAATTTTTTTATTTAAATTTTTAAAATTAACATATAATGTATTATTTGTTTCAGGGGTAATCTGTTGAGATATTTACTTAGATCTATACCACTGGAGATTCCACAATCATGTTTCTTAATCCTATTATTTTCTGTAATTTACTGTCTGATATTCTTCTGAAAAGAGTAAATTCCCTTGAGGAATTATTTGATTCTACAAAAATAGTTTGTATAAGAAAGTCAAAGGTCAAAGGCAATCTGGAATGGCATAGTAAGGACCTCCAAAAATCTACTTCTCTGTGCTCGCTTCGGCAGCACATATACAAAAATCTACTTCTCCATACAAGCAATGAAGACACTGGAAAAAAACTGTCAGAATTAACTTTTCAGAATTCTGGAAATTAATCAAAGACTTGCAACAATCTGAGAAGTGTTTATTCAAGAAAAATGGCTGACTTTTGGTAACAACCTTTGTGGTATTTTAACTTAACCTATTTCCACTCTCATCTTCCTGGTAGCTTGTAAAAACACAGTTTCAGAATGATGGTGACTGTGAAAACCAGCAGCCAAAATAGCCATTGGAGAGGGCAGAATGGATTCAGAATTTTCCCAAAAGCCCTCCTCCCATAGAATTGCCACTATTGAACAGTATGCGAGCTCCTTAGAAAAACCCTATTCACAGCACTTATCTTTATTTGACCTGACGCAAAGCTTGTTCAATGAGAAAAGCCCTATTCCAGGGTGTTTGTGAAACCAATATGTGGCTTTTTAAAAACTGCCAATGCCAGGTACCTGGAAGCAATACAAGTAATAATTATCAGCAAAACAGACTGGATAAAAAACTTAAAAGTGAAAATCTAGGATACTGTAAAGCTCTGACATATTCCTTGACATCTAGTAGGCCTCATGCATGTGCAGGGGTTTGCAATGCCAAGGAAAGACCTAAGAAGGCTCTAATCTCTGGATGACCTTGAGGCTGCATGTGAACAAGAATTGAAGGCTAAGGCAGAGTTTTAAGATCCCAAAATGTTGAAGGCATTCTCTGACAACTTATAGATCCCTTCAGTTAGGAGTGGGAAACCTGTAGCCTCAAGCAACTTAAGTATATCTCACTCCAATCATCAGCTGACCAGTAATTTAATCAAGCAGAAATTCAGTGATTACGCATGACAAATACAGACTTTACAAAATTAGCCCTGGAAAGCCGCTAAACAAACAGCAACAACAAATACTAGAACTCTGATAAAAACTCTCAGGATCTGATTTCCCAAGTTGTCTCATTATATTGTTTAGAACGTCCAGTTTTCAACAAAAAGTTATGAGACATACAAAGAAACTGGAAAATATGGGCCATAGACGGGGGGGGGGGGGGAAGGCGATGATAGAAAGTGTTCCTGAGGATGATAAGCTTAATAGACAAAGACTTAAATCAGCTATTGTGAATATATTCAAAGAGCTAAAGAAAACAATATCTAAATAATAAAAGGAAAAGTATGAGAACAATATCTCACAAAGTTTAGAATATCAATAAAGAAACAGAAATTATAAAAATAGAACCAAATAGAAACTCTGGAGTGGAAAAGTACGATAATTGAAATGAAAAATTCCCTGGAAAAGCTCAACAGCAAATTTGAGCCGGCAGAAGAAAGAATTAGAAAACCTGATGCTAGGTTAATTGAAATTATTCAATCTGATGAAGAGAAACAAAAAGAATACAGAAAAATGAACAGAGTCTCAGTGATCTGTATAACATCCAACATACCAATATAAGCATAATGGGAAAGTTAGAAGAAGAGAGAGAGAAAGGGGCATAAAGAATAGTCAAAAAGGTAATAGCCAAAAATTTCCCAAGTTTGATGAAAAATATTAATCCAAGAAGCACAAGAAATTTCAAGTAGAGTAAACTCAAGGAGATCAATATCTAGACACATCAAGGTCAAAATGTTGAAAGCCATCACAGAAAGAGAATCTTGAAAGTATCAAGAGGAAAAGCAAGTTATGTTCAAGAAATTTTCAGTAAGATTAACATCCGATTTATCATAAAAAACAAAGAAACAAAAATATTTGACTTATCATAAACCATGGAGGTCAGCAGACAATGGAATGGTATTCTCAAAGTCCTGAAAGAAAGGAATATCAAAATGAATCCTATATCCAGCAAAAGTATTGCATGGAGCACTGGGTGTGGTACATGAATAATGAATCTTGGAACACTGAAAAAATAAAATAAAAGTAATTGGGGAAAAAAAAAAGTAAAAGTAACTTTTAAAAATTCCCAGGCATATAAAAACTAAAAGAATGCATTGCTACCAGACCTTCCCTACAAGAAACACTAAAGGGAGACCTTCATGCTGAAAGAAAAAACACTAGGTATTACGTCAACTCTACATAAAGAAATAAAAAGAATTTATAAAGGTTACTAGATGACTAAATATAAAAGTCAATGTAAATATATATATTTCTGTAACTCTTAGTCTCCTATTTTATTTAAAAGACATTGTATAAAGCAATAATTAAGAGGAGGGAGAATATCCCAACTCATTCTATAAAGCCAGTATTAGCCCGATACTAAAACCTGACAATTCATCACACACACACACACACACAAAGAAAACTAAAGACCAATATGCCTTATGAATACATACACTAATCCTCAACAAAACAAATCCAGCAACATATAGAAAGGATTATATACTATGACCAAGCAGGTTTTATCCTAGGAATGCAAGGTTGGTTTGATGTCTGAAAATCAATCAGTATAATATAACTGTTAATTGAAAAAAGCACAAAAAGCAAATGATCATCTTAACAGATAAAAAAAGCATTTGAAACAAACACAAACATTCATGATAAAAATACTAAATAAGATAGGGATAGAAGAAAAATTCCTCAACCCGATGAAAGGCATCTATGAAAAATCCACAACTAACATCATACTTAATGGAGAAAGACTAAATTATTTCTCCTTAAGAGCTGGAAGAAGACAAGGATGGTTATTCTCCCCTCTTCTATTCAAAGTCATACTGAAGGTTCTAGCCAGGGAAATTAGGCAATAGAAAGAAATAAAAAGCATCAGATTAACCAAGAAAGAAGTAAAACTACCTTTCTTCACAGATAGCATTATAATGTATATAGAAAATTCTGAAAAATCCACAAAAATGATTAAAACGAATAAGTTCAGCAAGTTGGCAGGAAACACAATCAATACATAAAATCAATTGCATTCTATACATACATCATGGATCAGAAGACTTACTATTAATGTAGGATAGTAACCCTCACATTGATCTGTAAAGTCAACATAATCCTTATCAAAATCTCAGCTGAATTTCTTGCAGAAATTGACAAGACAATCCTAAACTAGGGAAATACAAGGGACCCAGAATAGCTTAAATGTTTTGAAAAAAAGAAAAACATTGGAAGATTCATGGTCTTCTTGATGTCAGTACTTACTACAAAGCTACAGTAATCAAGACAGTGTGATACTGGCATAAAGACAGACATAAAAATCCATGGTACAGAATTGAGATTCCAGAAATAAACCCTTACATTTATGGCTGATCAATTTTTGACAATGCTATTCAGACAATTCAATGGGAGAAAGTACAGGCTTTTCAACAAGCAGTGCTGGGAAAATTGGCTATCCATGTGTAAAAGAATGAAGTTTGATTCCTATCTCACGACGTATATAAAGTTAACTCAAAATTGATCAAGGACCTAAATGGAAGTGCTAAAACTCTAAAATGCCTAGAATAAAGCATAGGTGCAAATATCCATGACCTTGAATTGGGTAACAGATTCTTAGATATGACACTAAATGCACAAGTGATAAAAGAAAAAAATAGATAAATTTGACTTCATCAAAATTAAGAACTTTTATGTATCAAAGGATACCATCAAGAGAGCAAAAAGACAGCCCACCTAATGGAAGAAAATATTTGCAAATAATATATCAGGTAAGGGACTTGCATTAAGAATATGTAAAGAACCCTTATAACTGAACAATAAAAAAGAAAATCTAATTAAAAATTTGGCAAAGGTACATGAAAAGGTGCTCAACATCACTAATCATCAAGGAAATACCTATCAAAACCACAATGAGATATCAGCTCATACCTGTTAGAATGACTGTTATGAAAAATATAAGAAATAATAAGTGTTGGTGAGGGTGTGGAGGAAAGGGAACCCTCGCACACTGTTAGTGGAAGTATAAGTGGGTATAGCTACTTTGGAAAACAGTATGAATTCTCCTCAAAAAATTAAAAAAACAAATGAGCAAATGAAGAAAAAAGAGACAAACTAAAAACTAGACTCTTAAATACAGAGAACAAATTAGAGGTTGCCAAAGGGAAGGTGGGTGGGGGGGATGAGTGAAATAAAGGGAATTAAGAATACATTTATCTTGATGAACACCGAGAAATGTATGGAATTGCTGAATCATTATATTGTACACCTGAAATTAATATAACATTATATATATTATATTTTATGTATATATATGATTATATATAGGACAGGGACATATAGATATATATGGGATATATTTATATCTATCTCTATCTCTATATATACACACATATATAATTAATTATACCTGAATTTAAAAGTTGAAAATAAAATTACCATGTGATCCAGCAATTTCACTACTGGGTATTTATCTGAAGGATACGAAGTCACTATCTTTTTTAAAATGTTTTTTTATTTTTTTTACTTTTAAAGATTTTATTTATTTATTTGATAGAGAGAGAGAGATCACAAGCAGGCAGAGAGGCAGGCAGAGAGAGAGGGGGAAGCAGGCTCCCCGCTGAGCAGAGAGCCGGATGCGGGGCTCGATCCCAGGACCCTGAGATCATGACCTGAGCTGAAGGCAGAGGCTTTAACCCACTGAGCCACCCAGGCGCCCCACGAAGTCACTATCTTGTAAAAATATCTGTACCCCATGTACATTGCAGCAATATTTACAATAGCCAAGATATGGAAATGACCTAAGTGCCCACTGGCAGATGAATGGATAACAAAAATGTCACACACACACACACACACACACACACACACACACACACACACAGAGGAATATTATTCACCCATAAAAAAGAAGGAAATCCTGCCATTTGTAACAACACGGATGGACCTCGAGGACATTATGCTAAGTGAAATAAGTCAGAAAGAGAAAGGCAAGTACTGTATGATATCACTTATTTGTAGAACTTAAAACAAACAAATAAAGAGACCAAAAAAAAAACCCCTCATAGATACAAAAAACAGAGTGGTGGTTGCCAAAGGTAGGGGCTGGGGCTTGGGCAAAATGGGTGAAGGTGGTCAAAAGGTACAAACTTCCAGTTATCAGATAAATAAGTCCTGGAGATGTAATGTATAACATAGTGACCACAGTTAATAATACTGTATTATGTATTTGAAAGTACCTAACAGAGTAGATCTTAAAGGTTCTCATCACACACACATACACACACACACACACACGCAAATTTATAACTATATGTGGAGATGGATGTTAACTAAACTTATTGTGGCAATCATTTCACCCCTATATACGTATATCGAAGCATTATGTTGTTCACCTAAAACGAATACAATGATATATTTCAGTTATATCTCAATTTAAAATAATGGCAAATGATTGGAATTGACAGTCTCCCATAGAAGATAGACAAATGACCAGTAAGCATGTAAAAAGATGTTCAGCCTCATTAGTCATTAGGTAAATGCAAATTGAAACCACAATGAGATACTGCTCCACACCCACTAGGATGGCCACAATTAAAAAATCCAGGTAATAAGTGTTGGTGAGGATGTGAAGAAACTGGAACATACAAACATTGCTGATGGAAATGTAAAATTGTGCAGCTCCTTTGGAAAAGTTAAGCAGTTTTTAAAAATGTTAAACACAGAGTTCCCTTATGACCTAGAAATCCCACTCCTAGGTGTATACCCGAGAACTGAAAAAACAAATCTACCCAAAAAGTGTACACAATGTTTATACAATGTTTATACCAATATTATCCAAAATAGCCAAAAAAATGGAAATAACCCAAATGTCCATCCGCTGATGAATGAATAAAGAGTATGTAGTATAGCCATAAAATGAAGTATTTGGCAATGAAACAGAACAAAGTGCTGATTCATTCTATAACACAGACAAGCCTTGAAAACATTATACCCAGTGAAAGAAGTCAGTCACAAAAAGATGTTCCTATGAAATAGCCCAAAGAGGCGACCCATTGAGACAGAAAGTATTATCCTGGGGCTGGGGTGAGTAGGTCAGGAATTGTTAAAAGGACTGCTAATAGGTTTGGGGTTTCCCTTTTGAATGATAAAAATGGTACAATGCTAGGTAGTGGTGGTATTGGTACAACTTTGTGAATATACTAAAAAATTACTGAACTATATACTTTAAATAAGTGAATATTATGATATGTGAATTATATCTCAGTGACATTTTTTTCTTTAAAGCAGGATGCATGCTTGATTTTATCTCTTTAGTTATGAAGTTTGGGATGAACACGCTCCAAAAATGACCAGTGATTGTTTCTTCTTTTTTGGAGGCAGGGGGCAGGAGTGGCTGTTTAAATTTTTATATGTTTGATTTGCTGACCAGAATGTGATCCAAATAGTGCTGCTGTCTTCCTTTCCCTAGAATATCATCTCCATGAGGATGGGGTCTTGACCCTTTTGTTTGCATCTGTGTTCCCAGAAGCAAGAATTATGTCTGGTGCATAGTAGGTAGTCACTAAGTAGTTTTTGATAAAAGAATGACCCTGTAGTTTCTGATCACTTGGATCTAATTCTCTCTGGTTTCCTAATTCTAATATCTTGCCCTGTGATCACAAACAACCATTTTCTAGTTCTCATATATTATGACCTTGTCTAGAGCTACTCTTTGTGTTAATCTAGACCAGACTGTGCAGCTGGGGCCCTGTGCTAGGGTGCATGGCAATGGGGGCAAAAATTGAGGCTGAAATCCCACCTGGGCTCCACTTGCAGAGCTGACTCCTCTGGTGCTGAAGTTGATCAGCCAGGAGAAAGGGGCCTCAATTCCTCATTTTACTGTGCAGAGGGGGACTTATATTCTAATTCAACCCAGAGGGCTTGCCATTGAGCAATTTGACCTCTTTCTGGAAGGGGTGCTTTTTTGTAATTCCTACAAAGGAATTACGTGCTGGTAAGCCATGTTTGAAAGTATTGGCCCCCTGAACCCTACATTCTTTCAAATTTATTGGCTTTTCCTGGCATCACATCCTTCTTCAGGTGGGATCCCACAAATCCAACTAATTACCTTCTTATTAGAACTAACGAATGCAAGTTTCCCACATTGTAATTCTACCATCTTCATATGGAATATCGTAGGAAACCCCTCACAATCATATGGTCAGGCAGCACAGCAAATACATGGTCTCAAATCTCACTGGCTTCATCTGTGCTTTTCATCAGTTCTTTGACTCTGATTTGATCATTTTTGTATCTAATTCCTATAACTCTTAATCCAAATAAGTACTTTACTAACTACCACCCTTCTCTCTTAGATGACTGCCTCATCATTTTTTTTCGAAGGGAAAATAAAGTCTATCATTTTCTTCCCCTCTCTCCCCAATATATGTATTTAGTAATTATAACAATTATAATTATAATTATAACCACTATTCCCTGTTTCCTTGCTGAGAATTAGGTGTCCTTCCTTTGTTCTAAAGTGTATATCTATATGTCCCTGTCCTATTAACCTCACTTCCTTTCATGGGCTCATGATCCTTATTCCATCAACTACTGCTTTCTTCCCAATATATTCAAACTTTACTCCCTATTTTACATTTCCTCTTAACCTAGGCATGTACTTAAGTCTCTCTTATAGTTGTAGTTTCTAGTTCATCAGGGTTGACTGAACAGAGGCACTTTCTTCCTCATATCAACTCCAAAAAAAAAAAAAAAAAAAATCCCTTGCTACACTGGAAAATAGGAAATGACATTATTGTTGAACTAGAATATGTGAATCCCTAAGGAACAAAAAGTATACAGACTATACTGAAGAAAGAGTGCATAACTTAAAGGTCCTGCAACAGAGGACACTTCTAAATGGTGGAAATTCTTGCACTTCATGAGCAAATGACATATACATACAGCACACAGATATTCCACTCTTGAATTCATTTCCCAAAGAAATTATTCAAGAGGCAAAGAATTGTAGGCAACATAGATGTCTATTTCTGGGAAAGTGAATGTGTAAAACGTTCTTGGATGCATGCCATAGAGTACTGGGCAGCATTTAAAATCAACTGATTGATGTACTGATAGCAACTTGGATGGATCTTAAAACATACTGCTGAGAGAAAAAAAGTACATGTGCATGTATGTGTGTGTATAAGCTACATAAATTACAAATACATGCCTATACTACAAGGCCATGCATTGTCTGGAAATACTTAAAAATATGCACGTTGTATACAATGGGACAGTTGCTCATGGAGGGAGGGAAGTGGGAGTGGGGTATGGGATATGGGGTATGGTATTTTTTAAAAATAGAAGAATCCTTATAGACATAAAAATGTCTAATAAGATAATGTACCTAAAATGTTTATAAAATTCCAAGTGCAATTAAACATAAAGTAGACTTGGGGACAAAAAGGTGTAACATTTTGGGAATTGGATTTCCTAGAAAAACTAAAATCCAGGAGACATTCATTTGTGTAGTTTTGATAACATAAGGATATTTTAAATTTACTACATTTTTCTCTACTCTAGGTAAGCTATGCAAATTTTAGCAACATCTGGTAAGAAAGAATTAGAATTTGTGTTTCAGGCTAATCTGTTGAGAGACCTTCAAAGGCAATGGGACAACTTTTTATAATTTAAGCTAATTTCCTTTTCACAATGAAATGATTTCCTTGAGTCAGCATTTAGCATATCATCCTATAATATTAGATCTAAGTCCCACTCCAGAAACCCGTACCCATTTTTAGAATTTCTCTTGTATGGGAGAATCTCTGATCAGATTCAACTTGAGGTAAATTTATGCTCACCGCCCCACACAGAAGAAAAACCATACTTATCAATTTAAATTTTTATTAATGAAATGGGGGAAAGGAAATACTGAGGTGGACTTAATTAAAATGCATTTTCCAAGAAGCCTCTTGAACAAAATGAAGTTCTTCATTCACCACTAAACTTTTCTCCTTGACTGAGGTCATAATGGTTCTTTAATATGTAGGAAAAGGATCCCCTTCTGCCACGTACCTGAGGTAAGTCGGATGTTAGTAAATTGAATCATTAATATGCTTAAAAATAAAGAACTTCAGGATTTTGAGTAGAATTTGGAAGGAATGCTCATTGGAAAGTTCTTATCCTTGAGTTTTAAAAATTAAAGCATGTGCTTTTGCTGCTTTAAAATATTTTCTTCCTCCCTTCTCCCTCCCTCCCTCCCTCCCTCCCTCTTTCCCTTTCTCCTTCTCTTCCTTTTCTTTTCCCCTTCCTTCTTTTTTGTTTCTTTAAGTTGATAGCCAAAAACAATGGTATATGAATAGATAGATCCCTAAATACAGATTGATCATGTAAGAACATATAGCTTTCTACTCAAACTAAATTGCATTATTTAGTATACTGTTGAATACCTATCAGTTTAAATTCTGAGTAGAACATTACACATTCTTATGTGTTCAATTTATACTTTTTCTCTTTCAACTTATTCATAGGAGAATTACGAATTTGATGTGTGTGTGTGTGTATGCGCACGCACATGTGTGTCTGTTTACCTTCCTTTTGCTAGAACCATGATTTCTTTTTTAAATTCTTAGTTTGAATGGTTTTACATAGAACTAAAGGCATTCCCATTTTACTGCTCCGCATTTTATGGCTCCCCATTTTACTACTTGGCCATCATTTTCTGGTCTCACAAACTTGACCTTTAACTTGGCCTTTTTACCTGGGCCTTAATCTCCTTAGGCTCCTATTCTGTCCCTTGACTCTTCCAGCTTTAGATCTACAGTTTTTCCACGGGCAACATCATTTATATCTACAGCTTGGTCAACCACCTATAAATTTACAGCAATCCTAACGCTGAATCTTCATCCTAGACCACTCTAGTTCTAGGCTTATATTTCCAGCTTCTTACTAGAGGTTTCAACCTAGATGATCCCAAAGCATTTCAAATAAATATATTTCAAACTGAACTTATCGTCTCACCTACAAAATCATTTCCTTGTCTTTTTTTCCATTTAAGAGCACAACCATCACCCAACTGCCCTGGGCACGTTGCTGAGAAGCTCTCTCAAATGGAAAAAAAAAAATCTGACAATCCTTTTGATATGATATAAATATATATATATGTCCTCCTTTTCTCCATCTCCCAAAATTAAAATTTAGGCAGGCAACACTTACAGCATGAGAGTTTGATATTATAACACAACATTCATTTCTGTAATAACTTAGACTCAATCTACTTTCTTGACTCCCAATTCCCACCACTGACCACCACAAAGATTATTCTCCATACTCATTAATTTACTTACCATTCCATAAATATGCTTTGTTTAGTTTACCATCTTAACTGCAGATTGCTTTGCTTAAATAATCTCTACTTTTAATTAATCTGATAAAACTATTAGGGATAGAGATGGGATTTTCAGCAAAAAAACTTTCCCCTTTAGATTTTACACTCTCTTGATACTCAGAGGCTACATCCCCATTTTTACTGCAAAAGGCAATTCCTTTTGAGAATATGTGAGTAAGATGTCATTCCATAGAAATTAGGATATCGAAAGCCTGATGTCTGGGTCACTGATTGCCTTTCAATAAATTTTCTGTAAAGTTTCCCTCCCCATTGCTAGTTTTTGATATCCTAAGAAACATGTTGCTTGAGAAAGTATTCCCATATTCTGGTGTTCTATAATTTCCATCATCATACATTCCACACATGACACTTTTGCTAGGAATAACACCTATTAGTCTTGGGTATAGCTTTCAAAGCTGGGATTTACCCATATCATTCTTCTTCACCTCATAGCTTAGATCAGAAGTTTCCTTGGGTTTCTTCCATTTATTTTCACATTATTTGGGCAATTTGTATCTCCCTGCTCCTATCAGAACAATGGTTGACTTGATCTCAGTCATTTGTACTTTAGTATGATTGTTTCAGTGCCTATACTTAGCAGATGCTTTAAGTGGAAGGTAATATTATCTGGCTATCAGTGGCTTCATCCAAGTACTTATGAAGTCTTAGAACCAAGAATATTTGAAAACAGGATCTGTAAGGATCTCCTTCCCTCTTTTCTCTCAAATATTTTTTTCCTACATCTGCTCCAAGATCCCCAGGTCCTAGGCATTCTGATTCTTACTTGTCATTTCCTAAATCTCCCTATGTATCTGGTCTAGAATTTATGGACAAACCATTCTCTCCTCTACATTAACTTTGTCTCCTTCTGAGTTGTTCTTATAATTGCATCGATCCTTAAGCCTGGACCTTTGGTATGGGCACTGGGGAGGAAAGGACAGATGTATCTTTTACTAAAGTTCTCAGATTCAATGATGTTGAAGTCAGTTGGAGATAAAGTTTGTCTTTAGATCTGAAGCAGATGATGTGGAGGAAGTAGGAGAATGGCTTTTACTAAAAATGGCGTTTTTTACCATCTTTTGCAACTTTTCAGTTACTTCAAAATCACAGTTTCTGAAAACACTAAAGGTTCTGCACTACTTTGCTACCCAATGTGTTCTCTCAAACTTTGAAAATTGTGAGACTTTAACATCCCAAGTCCCTGCACCTGGTCACAACCTCCACAGAGGTTTTTTTGTTTCCCGTGGAAATGTCTTTCAGACTAAACAGACTCAGGCCAGCAAATCACACATCTTCTATCCTGTTCTCTCATGAGGTGTGAACATAAAAATATTATGTAATATGACACACTTTTGTCTAGGGCAAATTATTTACCCTCAATTGTAGAGAAACTCATGTAGTACCCAGGAGTGCAGAGTGTTTTAAGCTACCTATAACACAGCTTAGAGAGGACACTAAATTCTTATCAAAACCTCAGTTCAGTTCCTCAAACAGGGTTCATAACGGAAGCCACTATCTTCTAATTCGCCAAGGGAGAAACGAGATACTCACCATGTCTTTATTATCTGCGATATTTTGCTTTGTATCCCCAATGGACCACTGTACACGTCAAAAACAACTCGAGGAAGGTGAATAGGAATAGATATTCTGAAAGAATTTTACCACTTCTCTGTTTCCAAAAATAAAATATACATTCCTTTCAGATCTTTATATATTAACACATTAGAAATAATAAGGAATTGTACAATTGCAGGAAGATGAAAAATAAAAGAGGAAAAACTACTCAGTATATCCCCATCCCCTAAAGCCATGGGTATTTATATATACTTTTCTTGATCATGATGATAACTGATAATTTTTGATGATTAGTATAAGCCAACAAATTTCTGCCAAATGGCTAATGAGAATCATCAGTTGTGTTCTCCTGTGTGTTGTTGTGGATAAGGACAGCAAATTTTCACTGAGGCCAATGAGCCTCTGGAGAAGGTGGAACTGAGACACTTTTGAGGTTGAGTGTTACAGAACTTAGATGTTCAGAATTAGGCCTCTTTTTGGGAAAGGGCCCTATAGAGGAACTTACAGTGAAGGAAAAAGTTTGGGTTTGTGACTCAGGCTCAGCAGAAGAGCTTATGCATACTGTGAGGAGGTAGTTTCCTCCTGGGATTGTGCCTCTGACTACAAGCCCCAATAGACCTATATCCTTGCAGGATAGTTGGATATTTGCAGGATAGAATACTGGAAGCCTGAAGCACCCAAAGCACTTTTGTGACAAGGTCACCATGGGCTATTGGGACCGGTTTTCAATCCTGACACCATATAATAGTAAGTGACATACACCCTTCAGGGTATGTGTCCTAAAATAGTATTCTCTGCAGCAGCAAGATGGCTCTTTGATGTGTCATTTAAGTGATTTCTGTTAGAGCTCAATTTTGTGTAGTGAAATAACTTGAAATTCAGAGCATTTTTTATTAGAATGAATGCTCTGCAAGTAAATAGCTCTGACCCTGAACAAATAGCTTAACATTAGCTTATTTCTTTAATTGGGTCAGAGACATAAATCATCCCTTCAGAAAGTTTACAATCCCACTTGCTATAAAATCACTCTTGAAGCTATGTAGAAATAAGGAAAAATCAGCAAAATGCAAACCAACATATGCTTTGGGATAAGCTAATTGACCAGGAGTTTGGGATGTTGAAGTAAGGAGAGCTTGCTGTATTGGGCTAAGAATTTAAACACTGGCAACCTCCAATGGGCTCAATTAGAAATTGAGAAAGAAAAGTTGGTTTCTAGATCTTGGTCAAAGGCCCAGCTCTTTTGACCTTTGTCAAGCTCTGGGTGGATAAGATAGAACAGAAAGACAGGAATCCACAGAAAAGGCTTTAGAATTTATGGCTTTAATTTCTACCCAACTTGCTTAGCACTGATTCTCATCTCCTTGACCTCCTAGCTTCTTCTCCCCTGCACGTGAACAAACCTATATAGTTAAATGCACAGATATCCACAGCTCCACACGGACAGAAACACAGAAATATATATAGATACTGAAGTACAAACATGGACGCACTTGAACAGACTCACACAGACCTGCTGACAGGCAGACTGACAGACACAAAGAAGGCAGTTCAAAAATGTCTGTATTGTCAAAAAAAAAAAAAATGTCTGTATTGTCATGTGCATACAGACCTGAATATACATACATCCAAATTATATACATCTATAGAGTCCAGATTTATTCGCTCTGATGATTACATCCCCAATGAACATAAATTCCTAGGCATCACAAGTACATAAGGATGTTTTTTTCTTCTTTGAAAATCAAATCATGCTATAATAAACTTGATCATTTAAGGCCTGGGCAAACTGGCCTCAGAGATGCAGGTACCTCGAAAGAACTATTCTAAAAAGATCTTGGATACCAGGTGGGACCAGGATTGAATAGAATCACTCAAAATATATCTATTAATATTTATAATACATTCCGTTTGCTTACTTTGGGTGACCCTAGGTTGAGAAATGTAACCTGTAGTTTGAACCACATTTGTAGTATGTACATACACCAGAGTAAACTAATGATAAAGGCCACTGTCATATCTTGTATAATACTTAAATACTTTGATCACTCACCAAAGAATTTAAATGTAATTCTAAATTTGTGATGAGATTTTCAGAGAAACTGGTACTTACCTCTGGCCAAATAGGAGCTTGTGTACTCAGATTATATATGATAAACTCAAGTGATAGTAAAAGCAGACCACCCACTGCAATGCAGGCACTTACAATGTTCACTGTTATGGTATAGGATAGCTAAAATAGATAAAAAGAGTCACCTGGTCACTGGAAGTTATCCGTATACATGACTGTCAAGTATATTCAAGTATATAAATTCTGATCTTTTCTGAATAGTAAGGTCATTAAAAGGACCGTCAGAATTGCAGATTTGTCAGGATCCCAAGAGAACTGAACAATTTTGGAAAAAAATAAAACTTTTGATGTAGCACGCATATGTTTATTCCTTCACTGACAAATAATTATTGAATGTTGGTTCTGTACCATGCAAACTATCGTCTGTCTTATTAGATAAAGAGGGAGAAGAGAAGTGGTCTCTGCACTCAAGGAAGACTACGGGGGAAGGCAAGCAAGTGCATATTAAATACGAATAGAATGTAAAAAAATGCTAACAACAGCAACAGCAAAACAAACAAATAAACAAACAAACATGCTAACAATATAGGCAAATTCACAGTGCCATACAAAGTCTGATTACCTAATATTCTAGGAGTTTGCCACGGTTCATTTAACAGTGCAAGAAGGGGAGTCATAGGGAATTTTGTTGGAGAGACAGGTGCTATCTAGATAAATATTTGGGATTTTATCTTGAAGATAGTGGGGTACTACCTCGCTGGAGGTGTATTTGGGACAATACATATGTATAATGTTATTGCGTAATTACACTTTGTCCATACACGAGGTCAGAAAGGTGATATGCCCTATGATGCTGCTTTTGGGGACATCCACCTCTTATACTTATTTCCTTGTTTTCATTTGCACCAGTAGAATTCTACCTATCTTACACGAATTAGATAATAAATAAGAAAATTTAAACTGGATTCTGAAACCTATTTCACTGGATAAATCATATGTTTGTCTATATGCTATGCATTGTTGTACAGTGATCTTAATTTATTCTTTTGGAATAAATCTCCCCTAAAGAGAGAGAATCACATTAAAATAAAATGTTCATTAACTCATTTTTACAACCTAAACGCCCAACATTATTGGTTAGTAAGTTGTAGTGTATAAATGTAATTTCCTCTTTCAAATGAAATATTTAATGAATTTTTAATTATATAAACAAATGGTTATGACACGATAATGTTATATAGAAAAAGAGCCGTCCTTGTTGAAGAAATACATAGATAAGGCCATGCGGAGCAGGTATTCTGTGCAGCATGGAGTTTTACTGGCAAAAATTGAAGAATTAGGGGCACCTGGGTGGCTCAGTGGGTTAAACCTCTGCCTTCGGCTCAGGTCATGATCTCGGGGTCCTGGGATCGAGCCCCGCATCGGGCTCTCTGCTCAGCGGGGAGCCTGCTTCCTCTTCTTTCTCTGCCTGCCTCTCTGCCTACTTGTGATCTCTCTCTCTGTGTCAAATAAATAAATAAAATCTTAAAAAAAAAATTGAAGAATTAAAAGGAGAAATAGAAAAATCCACAAACATAATAGATTTTGACATGTCTTTCTAAGTAATTGATAAGACAAGTGGACAAAACTGAGGAGTAGAAAATTGAAACATTTGATCTCATTGACCTTTGTATATGAATGTATACATATATATATCCCAGTATATATATATATATATATATATATATATACATATATACACACACATATGTATGCATATATACATATGCATATATTTCCCAGTGTACAAAATGGATTAAATATACATGTGCATACACACATGTGCTCAATAATATTGTCTTGATTGTGGTAGCTATATAGTAAGTCTTAAAATCAAGTAGTAGTAGTTTTATACTTTCTTCCTTTTTGGCTATTTCCATATAGATCTTGAAATCACCTTATCAATACTGAGAAAAAAATCCTTTTAAAGTTTTGATTGGGATTATACTGAGCCTATAAAATGATTTGAGGAAAAACTGACATCTTAAAAATGTTTATCTTTCCATCCATGAACATACTCGTTTATTTAGATACCGTTCAGTTTCTCTCTGCAATGTTTTATAGTTCTCTATGTAGAGGTCTTAGAAATATTTCATTGATGCTTAGGGAAAATAATTTCTAAGTGTTTCATTTCTGAGTGTGATTGTAAAAGTGTTTTTACAAATTCCATTTCCAATACATAGAAATACAATGGATTTTTTTATATGAATTTTTATTCCTCAATGTTGATAAATTCTTATTAGTTGGATTTTTTTCGTAGACTTCTTAGGATGTATAAGGGTGTCTATGATTAAAGCAGGAATTAGTGTTAACTTTTTAAACTTAGGCCTTTTATTTCTTCTTGACTTATTGCACTGGACAGGAACTGCTGCACAATAGCTTTCTCTCTCTCTCTCTCCCTGACAAATAAATAAATAAAATCTTAAAAAAAAAGAACTCCTGCACAATATTAAACAAATTTGGTGAAATGATAATTTCTGGCAGCACTTCTGATCCAAAAGGAAACCATTTAGTCTTTCACCATTAGTATAATATTAGCTATAGTTTTTTTTGTAGGTGCCCTTTAGCAGGTTGAGGATGTTCCCTTCTATTAATAGTTCAATAAGAGCTTTTAAAAAAAACATTTTTAAGAGATTTATATATTTATTTGAGAAAGAGAAAAACCCCCAAACATTTCAAATGATTTTCCTTCATCTCTTTATCCATTGTTTTCTGAATGTTGAATCAAGTGTGCATTCCTGGAACAAATTCCACTCCATTATGCTTTTAAAAATATCACTGAACATGATTTATGATATTTAAGCATTTTGTAGTACTAGTATCTGTAGTGATATTTCATCTTTCATTCCTGATACAGTAATTTGTATTTTATTGTTTTCTTGATCCGTCTTACCAGAGGTTTATCAATTTTATTAATATTTTCAAAGAACAAATTTTCAGCTTTGCTAGTTTCTTTATTTTTTATCTATTTTCCATTTTAGTGACATCTGCTCTTTATTATTTTTTCTAATATATACTTCTATGCGTTTATTTTTTTAAAGATTTATCCATTTATTTTAGAGAAAGAGCAACAGAGAGCATGTGTGCACATGAGTGCAGGACGTGGCGGGGGGAGGGGCAGAGGGACAGGGAGGGAGTCCTAAGCAGACTCTTCCCTGAGTGCAGAGCCCAACACAGGGCTCAGTCTTACCACCATGAGATCATGACCTGAGCCAAAGCAAAGAATTGGACGCTCAACCGTGCCACCTAGGAGCCCCTCTAATATAGACTTTTAATGCTGTAAATTTCCTTCAAGTATTACTTCATCTCAAAAATATTGATATGTAATATTTCCATCATTCAGTTAAAAATATTTTCTAAATTTTGTGATTTCTTTTTAATCCATGGGTTATTTATTAAATGTCTTGTGTAATTTCCAAATATTTGGATTCTTTTTGGACATATAATAATTAATTTTTAATTTAATTCTATTTCCTCTTAAGTTATTTCTATTTCCATTCAGTAGGTTGCCTGTAGTAAGAATAGTAAACTTATTCTACAATATTTCATTCAATCTTGCGAAATTTGTTGTTACTTTTTTTCTGGTTCAGTGTATGCCATATCTTGAAGAATATACTATGTACAGTTTAAAAGAGCATGTATTCTACAGTCTTTTTGTGTAGTGTGTTTTATAAAGGTAAACGAGGTCAAGTGTTTCAATTTTCTACTCCTGGTTTTTGCCCCCTTGTTTTATCAATTACTTAGAGAGACATGTCAAAATCTATTATGATTGTGGATTTTTCTATTTCCTCTTTTATTTCCTTAGCTTTTGCATCATTTATCTTAAATTTCTAATATTAGATACATATACATTTTGGGGAGTTATGTATTCCTGATGAATTAACATTTATTACACTGAAATGTCTCTATTTCTTTCTAGTCACGTGTTATGTCTTGACATTTATTGGTCTTTGATTATTGTAACCACATGAGCTTCCTTATGCTCATGCATATACATTCTTTCATGTATTTTTTTCTATTATTACTTGCAATCTATATTTGTCTTTATATTAAAAAACAAGCTTCTTACAGACAGTGCATAGTTGGGCATTATTTTTTATCCAGTCTGGATTTTTAATTGGAGTGTTTGTCTATTTACATGTGATACGATTATTGTCCTATTTTTTTGTTCTTCATTTTCTGCTTTCATTTGGGTTAAAATAGTTTTTAAACTTTTATTTCCTCTATGGGCTTTTTTATCTGCATATTTTTGTATTATTGAATAGTGTAGGTTCTACTGTATGTATCCTTAATTTTTCACATTCTACTCATTATTGTCCCACTTCATATAGAATGTAACAAATTTATGGTACTTTAACTCTTGCCTTTGTGTTATTTTGTAAAATATTTTACTCATACATGTTATAATATAGAAAATATGATACTAACTTTTAAATTGAGGTATATAATTAACACACATCATTATATTGCTTTCAGGTATACAATATACAATATAATGACTCAGGTATACAATATAATGACTCGATATTTGTATATATTACAAAATGAACACCACAATAAGTATAGTTAACATCCATCATCATACATAGTTACAAAAATTTTTGTTATATATATTACTTTAAAATTTTATAGGCCAGCATGGTGATTTTTGTACAATTGCTGGATTCGGAGTTTTGATAAAAGGTGTCAATTCATTGCCGATGAATAAACAGTTGTTGCTATATTTAAAATGAAGCTTCCCTCAGTTTTTGGACAGCCAGTGACTGCTTATATAAATAATTAATGTGCTGTGTATACACAGAAAATAAAATTTTAAATGCTTAAAAAATCTTTATTATAGTGACAAGAACTTTTAAGATTTACTCTCTTAGCAACTTTCAAATATGCAATGCAGTATTATTAACAATGTAATTGCCCTATTGTGCATTACATCCCTATGACTTATTTGTTTTATAATAGGAAGTATGCACCTTTTGAACACCCTTCACCCTCCATTTCTGGCAATCACCAATCTGTTTCCTGGATGTATAATGTTTGTTTATTGGTGTGTGCGTGTGTGTGTGTGTTTTGGATTTTAGATTTTTAGAAATCCTGGATTTTTAATAGGTTTTGTGTGTGTGTGTGTGTGTGTGTGTGTGCGCACACGTGTGCATATATACATAGAGAGAGATTTAGATTTTTCTAGATCAAGATTATACAGTATTTGTCTTTCTCTATCTGACTTATTTCACTTAGTATGATGATGCCCTCAAGGTCCATGCATGTTGTTGCAAATGGCAAAAATTCATACTTTTTAATGAGTGAATCATATTCCATTGAGTATATATATATGTAATATATATATATCACACTTTGTTTATCTATCCATTCATCTGCCAATGGATGTGTAGGTTATTTTCATATCTTGGCTATTGTAAATAATGCTGCAATGAACATAGGGATGCATATATCTTTTCAAGTTAGTATTTTTGTTTTCTTCAGATAAATACCTGGAAATGGAATTGCTGGATCGCATGGTAGTCCCATTTTAATTTTTTGAGAATCCTTCATATTGTTTTCCATAGTGACTTTACCAATCATTCCTACCAACAGCATATGAGAGTTTTCTTTTCTCCACTTTTTCACCAAAACTTGTTATTTCTTGCTATTTTGATTTTAGCCATTCTAACATGTGTGGGGTGATAGCTCATTATGGTTTCGATAGACATGTCCTTGGTGTTTAGAGATGCTGAGCCTCTTTTCATGTACCTCTTGGCCTTCTGTATGTTTCCTTTGAAAACAACAGGTGCTGGTGAGGGTGTGGAGAAAGGAGAACCCTCTTGCACTCTTGGTGGGAATGCAAAGTGGTGTAGCCACTTTGGAAAACAGCATGGAGGTTCCTCAAAAAATTTAAAATGGAACTACCTTATGATCCAGCTATTGCATTATTAGGTATTTACTCAAAGAATACGAAAACACTAATTCAAATGGTTACATGTACCCTGATGTTTACGGCAGCATTATCAACAATAGCCAAATTATAGAAACAGCCCAAGTGTCATCGACTGATGAATGGATAAAAGATGTGACATTTTTTATACAATGGCATGAAAAGGAATGCAATCTTGACATTTGCAACAACATGGATGGAGCTAGAGAGTATTATGCTAAGTGAAATAAGTCAGTCAGAGAAAGACAAATTCATTATGATTTCACTCATATGTGGAATTTAAGAAACAAATGAACAAAGAGGGGAAAAAAAAGAGAGGGAGGCAAACCAAGAGACTCTTAACTCTAGGGAACAAACTGATGGTTACCAGAGGGGAGGTGGGTGAGAGATGGGTTAAATAGGTGATAGGAATTAATGAGTGCCCTTGTGAGCACCTGGTGTTGCACGGAAGTGTTGATCACTATATTGTACACCTGAAGCTAATATTACACTGTATGTTAATTAACTGGGATTTAAATAAAAACTTTAAAAAAGTCTATTTTAATCTTCTGCCCATTTTTAAACTGGTTTGATTTTTTTGCTCCTAAGTTATATGTGATCTTTCTATATTTTGGATGTTAACCCTTTATCTGATGTATGATTTGTAACTATTTCTTCCATTATGCAGGTTGGCTTTTCACTTTGTTGATGGTTTTCTTTGCTGTCAAGAAGCTTCTTAATTTGGTGTAGTCCCATTTGTTTATTTTCATTTTTGCTGCCTTTGCCTTTCGTGTCAAATCCAAAAAAATCATCGTCAAGACAAGACGTGGTTCTTTCTTTGTTTCTTTCTTTCTTTCGAGAGGGAGAGAGGGGTAGAGAGGCAGAGGGAGAGAAAGAATCTTAAGGAGTCTCCACACCAGGTGTGGAGCCCAACACGGGGCTCGATCTCACAACCCTGAGATCATGACCTGAGCCAAAATCAAGAGTCAGATGCTTAACTGAATGAGCCACCCAGGTGCCCCCACATTGATGTTAATCTAAATTTGCATTTCTGGAACTAGACATGATGTATCATTCTTCCCATTTGTATTTTTCACAATAGTCTATATTTTATTTGCTAATATACATATATATATATTTTAGTATTTTTACATCTATGGTCATGAGAGATTTTGGTCTCTAATTTTCTTTTCTTGTATGATCCTGGTAGAGTTTTAGAATCAATGATATACTATCCTCATAATGGGTTGGGAGGTATTACCTTCTTTTTCTATTCTCTGGTAGAAATTTGCATAACGTTTCCAAATATGATTGTAGATTTCTTTTTCTTTTTAATTTTGTCAATTTTTATTGTCTTATTTTGAAGCTACATTAATAGGTGAATAGATATTTAGGATTATTATACATTACATTGAGCTAAATCTTTTATTATTATGCAGTGTTCCTTTCTAATAAAAATCTTTGATAATTTTTGCTTTAAAGCCTACTCCGTATAATATTAATATAGTCTTCTTTTGGTTGGTGTTCACTAGAAATATATCTTTTCCAACTTCTTCTTAGACCTATCTGTCTTTATTTAAAGTATGTTTTTAAAATTACAATGATGTAAGATGGGGATCCGAATTTATTGTTCCGCATGTTGTGTATCTGGTTTTCCCAGCACCATTTGTTGGAAACACTAACCTTTCCCAATTGAGTATTCTTGAGTCCCTTATCAAATATTGGCTGACCGTAATTGCAGTGATTTAATTCCAGGCTCTTGATTCCATTCCCTGGGTCTGCGTCTATTTTATGCCAGTACCATACAGTTTTGATTACTATAGTTTTGTAGTATAGTTTGATATCAAGAGGTGTGATGCCTCCAGCTTTGTTTTTTTCTCAAGTGACCCAGAGATAATGCTACCTTCTTACTGACCCTCCTTCTTTTGGCAAATAAAACTGTTACCTCTAGAGTTGCTACAAACATTCTGACTTACCAAGAACGTTGTACGCCTCCTCTCTACTATTACTGCAAGGACTCCTGAGAAGATAAACTGGAAACAAAAATCATGTTTATTAATACCCAGTCATGTTTATATATAAACAAAAAGAGAATTCTGGAATGCTATAACATGAAGAATATCATCTTAATTCTTTAGTGGGACCATTGAGACAATCATTCAGAAAATAATTCAAAGGTTCTGTAGTACAGAGATGGGGAAGGCATAAAGTCTCTGTTCAGTAACGTAACACATGCATTGGAAATGGAACTACGGGCACCACAAGTTGACTTCCTAGGGCAAAAAGAGTGTCAAATTTTACTTAGATTTTTTGTCAGTAATAATTTATTGATCCCATAAGGTGAATTACAAGAAAATATATCCAGTTAATGAATTTACTAATAGACAATATTATATTTTGGTGATTTCACATGCAAGTACTTTTAATATAATGTTAAAAATATTTTAGTAATGGAAAATATAATTCAGAAAATACTTAAGTTTCATTTTACATATTTAAATAGAAGATCACATTATGTTTTCCATGAGGAGCTTGCTCTGAAACTTTCCATCATTTCCTAAAACTTGTTATAAACATGACAGGGTATATCAGACACTTATTTTTTTCATTGATGGAACTTTATGCATGCATGGAAACTTCCCACAGATTTAAAAAATTAACTATTCAGTTAGTAGTAAAGGGAAGGAATGTTCTTTTCCCAGAAAAAATGGGGCCACTAACATGTCAATACTAAGTAACCTCTTCGGGTCTGGAGGATCTGAATTTGAATTCTTTGCACTTTGCTTTCTATGTGACTCAGTAGGAATTACCTACCCTTTCATTAGTTTTGCTTTTTTCATTGGTAAAATGAGGATTTATATTTTCTACCTTTCTGTCTTACTGTGTTGTTGTTGTAATAGTTACATATAGAAGAATTCACTGAGTTATTTATAGCCAGCTTGGTCCTACTAGCTTGCATCTAAGGCTCAGAACTATACTTTCTAGAATTCCTTTCCTTATGTGGCCCCTGGAAGTATTATAATGCTCCAAACTGGAAGCCACCTAAATGTCCATCCATTAGATTATTTAAACATAGTAGATTAATATAATGGAATGTTAATCAGCATTAATAATGAATGAATGACAGCTGTATCAATAACAAGGATGCAACTCACAATCCTAAATTGAGCAAAGAAGCCAGATACGAAATAATACCTACTATATGATTCTACTTATATAAAGTTTAAAAACACTTAAAAGTAATATATAATATCAGAAATCAGATCAATGATTAGGGTAGGAGGAAGAAGGGACATGAGAGAGACTTCTGAGATGCTAGAATTTTGCTAAAAAAATTTATTTGACCTGGGTGTTGATGCACTGACAAAATAATTTTGTGATAACTGAGATGTACAATTATGATTTTAGATTTTTGTGTATGTATGTTTTATTTATAGGTTAAAAAATTTAAAAACAGGATAGCAAACAATAGCACCTAACTCACAAAAATTCTAACAGCCTTAGATAATTCAGAGAATTAATATAGATGCTAATGTACCAAATCTAATTCACTGTCAGCAACTTTCTTTTGGAATATCTTACACTGAGTGGCAAAACTTAGGATTTTTCTTTCATTGAAATTTTAAGTCAATGTTTTAATAACTCCATGCAAGTGCTAGTGATCTAATGTCTTCATGATTGTAATATTATTTGAGATATTCATACAGTTGACTCCTGTTCTTCACTTAGAACCTGCATATTTAGTACTTTTAAAATTGAGTTAAGGCCCTCATTTTTGTTATCTGAGCTATGGTGGCCTCCTAGCTTTCTCAGATCTAATCTCTTACTACTTGTAGAATGACAATAGTAAAACAATCTAACCATGGCACTATCTTCAGTCAGAGTACTATTGTCCAGGGCTGTCCAATAGAAATATGATGCAAGGAATATATGGAATTTTAAGTTTTCCAGTACACACTAAGAAAAGTAAAATGAAATAAACAAGTGTTGGCAAGGATGTGGAGTTTGCGCACTGTTAGTGTTAATGTAAATTGGTACAGCCACTGTGGAAAATATTATGAAGGTTTCTCAAAAAATAAAAAATAGAAAAACCATAGAATGCAGTAATTCCACTCCTGGGTATTTACTCATAGAAAACAAAAACACCAATTCAAAAAGATATAGGCTTCCCTATGTTTATTGCAGCATTATTTACAATAGCCAAGATATGAAAGCAACCCAAGTATTCATTGATACATGAATAAAGAAGTGATGTGTTTGTGCATGTGCACGCATGTGCACATACACACACACAAACACACACACAATTGAATATTACTCAGCCATAAAAAATGGTATATTTTTCCATTCATGACAACACGGGTGGATATAGAGGGTATCATGCTAAGCGAAATAAGTCATACTGAGAAAGACAAATAGATATACTTATATGTGGAATCTAAAAAACAAAAGAAAAAAAACAAAAAACCAAACAGACTCTTAATACAGAAAACAAACTGGTGGTTGCCAGAAGGGAGTTGGGTGGGGAATGGGCAAAATCGATGAAGGGGATTAAAAGGAATTAACTTCCAGTTATAAAATAAATGAGCCACAAAGATGAAAAGTGCAGCATAGGGAATATAGCCAATAATACTGTGATGTTGTGGTGGTGACAGATGGTGACTACACTTATGGTAAGCACTGAGTAATGTACAGAATTGTCAAATCAATATGTTGTACACATGAAACTAATACAACATTGCAGGTCAATTATACTTCACTAGTAAAAAAAAGAGATTTACAAAAGTGTAAAAAAATTGCAATAAAATGACTACGTTTCAAAGGTTTAATTTTACACAAATATATCAAGAAATAAAAGTAAAATTAAAAAAGTAATGATAAACATATGAAATTTATTTTAATAACTTGTTTTATAAAATCCTACAGATCTAAAATATTATCATTTCAACATAGAATTAATTAAAAATTATGCTATATTTTACATTCTTTTTATGCATATTAAGTTTTTGAACTCTGGTGTATATTTTATATTATAGCACTTCTCAGTGTGGTTTAGCCCCATTTTGAGTGCTCAGTAGCTACCTGTGACCAGTGGCTGCTGTACTGGACAATGCAGCTCTAGTCCTGGGTCATCTTCTCTATTTTCACCCACTTCCTAGGTGATCTTAACCAGTTTGATGGGTTTCAAACATCTACCTGCCAGTGACTCCCACGCTCATAGCTGAAGCCTAGCTCTTTCTTCTGAACTCTAGATTCCATATCTAACAAGCTACTCGAGATCTCTAGTTGAATATTAAATAGATATCTCAAACTCAACAGGTTCAAAACAAACTCATTATCTTCCCTGAAAACCAGCTCTACCCACAGTCTTCCCATATCAGTTGATGACAATTCATTCCTTCCATTAGCTTCAACCCACACTTGAGCATTCCCCTTAACTTCTTTCTCTTATATGCCACACCAATCCATCAGGATAGTCAATTAACTCTTAAAATTATGGTATTTTTAACCACCCTCACTACTACCAACCCTGTTTGAGTCTCATCTGGATTTCTTCAGTAGCTTTCTAAAAGGTCTCCTTGGACCCCTTCATTATCTTTTCCACACAGCAGCCAAAGTCCTAGCCACAGCAGTCAGACAAGAAAAAGAAATAAGAAATAAGGGGCATCCATATTGGTAAATAAGAAAAACTGTCACTATTTGCAGATGACATGATCCTATACATAGAAAATTTTAAAGACTCCACCAAAACCTACTAGAAGTAATAAATGAATTCAGTACACTTACAGGATATATAAAGTTAATACCCAGAAATCAATAGCATTTCTATATGCTAATAACAAAGTAGCAAGAAGAGAAATTAAGAAAACAACACCATTTACAATTACACCAAAAACAAAACAAAACCTAGGAATAAACTCAACCAAAGAGGTGAAAGACCTATACTCTGAAAACTATAAAGCACTGATGAAAGAAACTGAAGACAACACAAACAAATGGAAAGATATACCGTGTTCATGGATTGGAAGAATTAGTATTGTTAAAATGTCTATATATTCAATGTAATCTAGACATTCAATTCGATCCCTATAAATGTACCAACAGCAGTTTTTACAAAACTAGAAACAAGTAATACTAACATTTGTATGAAGCCACAAAAGACCCTGAGTAGCCAAAGCAATCCTGAGAAAGAAAAGCGAAGCTGGAGGTATCACAATCCCAGATTTCAAGATGTACTACAAAGCTGTAGTAGTCAAAACAGTATGATACTGGGACAAAAATAGACATAGTGTCCCTAACCTCCACATTATTCAAGGGTCAACTGTACTTTTGGTTGTGTGCCACTGGGTTTTGTCACTGTTTCTATATAACAATAGATTACTAATAGTAACTTTTTCAGTGAGGACTACTTCTACCATCCAACTTAAAACAATAACTTATATCCTTTTGCTACTTTCCCAGAACCTTCATTCCCCCTTACTCTACTTTTTCTGTTTTATTTCTATAGCCTTATCATCTTCCACACTATCCCTGTTAGAATAAAGCTCTCTAAAATCTGGGATCTGTTTTGTTTGCTGATATATTTCAGGCACCAAGAACAGGACCCGACACATAGTGGGTACTCAGTAAGTACTGGTTGAATGACTAAATTTCAAGTGTATTATTACTATTATTATTAAGATTTTTACTCAGGGTTTTGTGGGGACAATGTCGCATCATCCACCACACTCTCAGACACAATAAAATTTTCTTTAGAGATTTCTTTTCAATTCTGCCAAATTCTTCTTGGACCAACAGAACAAAAAGATTTCTTTTTTCTTTCCCTACTTAAATTCTATATGTCCCACATTTCCTTAGCAATTATGCTTTCTCATTTTACTTGCCCCACTGGCAAAATAAATGACGTATAGGTAGTGGAACAGTCATCAACCATTTTCTATTTTCCCCAAATACTCCCTGTGCATTTTACTATTGTATCCCTTATCCAAGGAGCATGTAAAAAGTGTCCCTTTAACAAAGACATATTCTTATTATGAAAGAATATTACTGGTAAGAATCTAGGTTTTTTTCATACTGATATATTCCTTTTCAACTAGATATAAGAATTCATTCATTGAGATAGGGATTGTGAATTTTTTGTGTTCTATCTCTGACACACTGCTTGCTTTAAAAACAGTTATTAAATGTGATGAATAAATTAATGAATAACAACAAGGGAGTAGATTATTCACTTACACATGCAGATGACCAATATGGGTATCCTGTTACTACTGAGAGAGGAAGATATGATTTTCCAAATACATAACGTTGTGAGAGAAACAAATATGTCCAGATCAGTCCCACGCCGTGAATATTCAGACCAGTCATTATTTCTATGGCCTGGGAGAAAAGAATGCCAGTAATTACTTACTACTATTCTAGTCCAACCTTTGAAAGGAACAAATATCAAGAAAAAGTAAAGATGGAGAAGGAAGATGACAACCTAAAATGATTTTAAGATTCTCAATATTTAATTCAAATGAGGAGGCTTTCTTATCATTTCAGAGCAGTTTTAAGATGCAGTGACTATTTACGTGCCCCATAAACCTGTACTAGGAGCTTGTTTATCTACTTGGTTCAAGAGGTCATACGGCATGAGCCCTGGAGCCCTGGAAGAATTGATCTCCCTCAATATTCACCAGCGGCTATGTGGCCAACAATCCACATCTGCAGATATAGCTCTTATACCCGGCTTGGTATTTCTGACCTTATCTGCCCTTCTTTCAGCCTCCCAAAATTGGGATTTGGACTTTGATTCCTTCTGTTCTACTCACCCTCAAGTCATTTGTCACTATGGTTTATAGCAGAGTCCTCTGTCCTTTATAGAGAAGAGTCAAAGAAAGATAGTGAACCCTTGGGATTCCTGGTTTCTTATAACTCTTCCTGGGAACCATTACCAGGTGTGGAGTTTGAGGAGGATCTCTGCCCACTGAAGCCAGACCAGCTGTGATAGTTTCTGAGTCAAAGGAGGAGGAAAACTCAAAGCTTACTACATAGAGCCACACTCACTGTAAGGACTTTCAGTTGGTTTTCAGATAGATGTTCCTGAGGTGTGCTTTCTGCTAGCACAGCTGAATAAACCACCCCTCCCTATATCCCTACCACCCAAACACAGGAGTTAGCCTGAAAAAACCTGAAGTAGTTATACTGGAGTTCAGAAACTAGTATCTCTTGCCTTATGCATATTTCTATGATGCCTGAGGACACTGACATCTTTTTTCCTCACAGATCCTCTTAAACAGGATAACTTTAACTTGAAGTTTACAATAAACTTCTGTTCTGGTATGTGATTATGAGGTGAGCCAAGAAGTGGCTAGTTGGTGGGGGATATTTCTCTAATTTAGAGAGTACTCTGCCTTCCAGGCAACATACAACTATGCATTTAGTGGCACTTCTGACAGGTTGTGGCAGGGGAAGGAAGCAAGGGGACATTGGGGTAGATAGGTGATGTAGAGTTTCATAGAATACGATGAATTTGTCTGAAGTCTGAGTTTAGTGAAGGATATAGGATCTTTAAAAACTTTTATTTTTAAATAATTATAAATTCACAGGAATTTGCAAAAATAGTATAGAGAGGTCCTGTGCACCTTTAACCTGGATTCTTCCAATGGTTACATCTTATGTAACTTATAGTACAATATCAGAATGAGGAACTAGACCTTGGTATAATGTCTGCCTCAGGCAGAAACATGTTTCCTACCCCCCCCCCCCAATCACTATCAATAGGCTGGGATGACACAACAAACTCTTAGAAAATATAGAGGAGACAAGCTTCATGACATTGGATTTAGCAATGATTTTTGGAAAAAATGGATGAATTGAAGTACATCAAAATTTAAAACTGTGTATCAAAGAACACAATCAGCAGAGTGTAAAAGCAACCCACAAAATGGTAGAAAATTTTGTGAATTATATATTTGATAAGAAGTAAATATCTGGAAAATATAAAGAACTCCTACCACTCAACAACAACAACAAAAACATACAATCCAACTAAGAAATGGGCAAAGGACTTGACAATTCTCTAAAGAAGATACACGAATGGCCAATAAAGACATGAAAAGATCCTCAACCTCCTAACTAATCATTAGGGAAATGCTAATCAAAACCACAGTAAGGTACCACTTTATACCCATTAGAATGGGTATCATCAAAAAAGAATACAAGTGTTAAAGGGGATGTGAAGAAATTGGACCCTACGTGCACTGTTGGTAGGGATGTAAAATGCTACTACCACTATGGAGAGTTCCTTAAAAGTTAAACATAGAAAAATATGACCCAGCATTTCTATTCCTAGGTATATATATATAAAAGAACTGAAAGTAGGGACTCAAAGAGATATTTTACACCTACGTTCATAGCAGCATTATTCACAATAGCCAAGTGTCTATTGATGGATGAATGGATAAACAAAGTGTAGTTATACATACAAGGGAGTATTATTCAGCCTTGAAAAGGAAGGAGATTCTGACATAAACTACATCATGGATAAACCTGGGAGATACTATACTAAGTGAAATAAGCTAATCACAAAAGAACAAGTGCTACATGATTCCACGTATCTGGGGTACTAGAGCAGTCAAATTCATAGAGACACAAAGTAGAATTGTTACTGCTAAGTACTAGAGAGGAGAGGGAATAGGAGAGTTATTGTTTAGCAGGTATAGAGTTTTAGTTTTTCAAGGTGGGAAGAGTTCTGTGGAGGGACAGTGGTGATGATGGTGGCCCAACAGTGTGGATGTACTTAATGGCCCTGAACCAATATACTTAAAAATGGATTTGAGGGTAAATTTTATGTTTATGTATTTTAGTACAGTTTATATCACTTAAATCTTTTGCTTCAGCAAATCTTCTCTTGTACTGTGTTGGTAAGGATATGGGGGCATGGCCTTGTTACTGCTAGGTGGGAGTTTGGTACCCTATTAAGCCTCCATTGACATTGTGGGGGAGAGGGGCACCTTAGGGCTCCCCACTAAGCCTCTGCTGATATCACCATGGCTGGTTTGGGGTAGGGTCACCACGTTATGGCTTCCCCATGTGGCCTCTACTGACACTGGGGGGTTGGGGTAGGGAGCTCATTCCTGCTGAGATGATGATGAAGATCTTAGCCTCCCACTTAGCTAGCCTCCTGATACCACCCTGAGGAAAGAGAGGGGCCTTGTTATAGCCAGATGATGGGGTGATGGTGGAAATCTAGGTTCCTGCGTGGCCTTTGTTTACGGAGATAAGGGTGGGGCTATAGTGTTTCCTACGGTGTGTTTGGCTAGAGTAGGGCAGTTATTGCTTAAAAGTTTTCTGCTTTTCTAGGCTGTCCCTTTCTTGGATCTATGATACGCTTTTTTTATTTTTCCTTTCCTGTGCTTATTAGTGTTTTTGGTTATAGGCTTCTTAATCACTCAGTTTCGGATAAAGCAAAAACCAAAAACCAACCAAACAAATAAACAAAAAAACTCACAAAAACCCAGGAAACTCACCACCATGTCATTCCTTGTATTCCAAGGTCCCTAGCTCTTCTGCCTCCTCTGTACCTTTCAGAGTTGTCTTATATTTGTTCAAAGTTTTAGCTGTAATTAGTGATAGAAATAGGGAGAAGTGTGTCTACTCCATCTTGTCCAGAACTGGAAGTTGTAATGTTTTATTGAATGAAATGAGACCCAAACACTTGGGTATTGGTATATTTCATTAGAAGGGCAGTAATGTGGTCAGTAACAGACCTATTTATTCTCAAGACACATTTTAACTGTTCTTCTCAATACCCAGACCAGATAAGTGGGCAAAGGGGTTAAGAATCAAAATCTTTAATATCATAATATTGGGAATGAGGAAAGGAAATTTTGGATTCACTGCTTGCTTTAATGTAAACTTTTAGTTCAATTCTAGCAGAGGACTGGGTAGATCTGAAATAAGTGAAGGCATTAATAGACTTGAGATGTTGGGAATATTCTTGGACCAAGCTTTAATCCTGATGGTTTGATTCCTAATCTGGCTCTATCACCCAGCAATGTGGGTAGATAAGGCAAAGGGATATAACCTGCTACATTTGATGGGAGCTGATTGGGAAAACAGTGGCATGTCTAGGGGATGAAGTCAAGAACATAGTGCCATTATGATCACTGTCTACAAAGCTTTATGTCTGCAGCTTCTGAATATAGTTTCCACAATCTGGCCATCTCATTTGGGACCATGTTATCATTAGCTCAGCGTGAGATAATTTATAGATGCCCAAAAGGGATTTTCTACCCATTTCCAGACTCAGAGGATATTTTCTGGGAGTATAATGAGGTTGTGATGGTTTGGGGTTATTTAAATGTAGCCAATAGATTAATAATCTCTGCTTTATTTAACTTTAGACTGATATACAGCTTATCTAATCAGGCTGCATGTGGAAAATGCAGGTATTTACATAACTTTTAACTCTCAACTCTCCTCCATTTGGAAAGGTCATAAAAGACATGGTTAAAGTCTTCTCATTAGTCGGTAGTCATTTACTTGCTCAAGTAGCATTTAGTTCTTACCCCCAACAATCTTGTTTCCTTTCTTATCCACAGACGACGACGTCTTGGCATTTTTCACTAAAGATACAGAAGAGAAATGAAAGGATGAATGTGTTTCTCTTCTTTAGGAAAATATAAGGACAAATTAATATTAATTATTTTCTTGGGTAAGATACTTAAAATCAAGAGGATAATCTATTTCTAGAGCTGCTAATTTTTCACTGTTTTGTAGTCCCCTGAGAGATGTTTTTCATCAAACCATCAAGATGGCTATCTTGAAAAAAATCCAATAATTATTTCTCAAATAGTTTTATTCATTTGCCATCCTTAAATTGGACTGTAGCAAATTGTATGGGGTGGCTGTTCTGATCCATCAATCCCTCTAGAAATTACCCATATCCCCGCAATTCTTGGGGTCTGGGAAATTGGACTTCTGTTTGTTGTGCTTTATTCTCTTACTCTATGCTATTTCTTTCCAAATTAAAATCTGGTACAGGGGCACCCAACTGACAGAATCCATTCACATGCCTGTATCAGCTGCAAGGGAAGCTGAGAAATAAAGTGTCATATATTCTATTTTGGAAAGGTGGCTTCACAAGTTAGGGACCCACAAAAATGTAGGAGAGGTGTTCAATAGGTAAGCCAATTGAAACTCATAGATATCTATCATTACAATTGTGGATAATCTTTGAGATTTCTGTAGCACTCCTATCAGTTCCTCCCTAGAATGCATATTTAATATCCATGAGAATTTTTCCTGATTGGGCCAAAGGTGAACATCAAACTCAAATTGGGTCCATAATATACTCTTTCTCAGACTGTTTGAGCTGGTCTCCTAATGAGAAGATCTAAAACCTTGGGAGCAATGGTTTGCCATGCTCCACCCTAATGGACAAAATGGTAGAGAACGTGAGTTTTGAGTGTGAGATGGACAGAAAGGGCACTCAAAAACATGAAGACAGGGGAAAGGAGAAGAACTTCCTGAGTTTCTGACGGCTTTCAATTTTCTCCTTACAGTTAGTTTCTTCTGGAAAGCTGCCTGACTTCTTGCCCTTACATTATGTAAACATAACTGATCATGTATTACCATAGTTGTATCTTCATTTTGGTAAAACTAGTAAGAGATAGTTTTGGATTCCTGCAATGCAAGTCTTTTTATTTATTTATTTTTTAATGGCTTTGTCTTCTAACTTTCCTCACACGGCTTTGAGAATCTGCTCTCCAGAATCTTCAATGTCTGACAGCTTTTCTTTTTTTCTTCAACCTCTTATCTACAGCCATACCTTAAGTCTAAGACCTGTCTTCAAATCTCTCACTTACAAATTTTTCCTTCCATTTACATAAACAGGCAAATCTTACAGTCTGAGTTGCCCCTGAGAGGGACTCTTGACGCTTGAAACTCAGAAAATGTAGAAAGGTATAGTGGAAAGAATCAGACTGAAGTTCAAATGTTGTCCTTAACTAGTTACTACGTGGCCCTGCCCATATCATTTATTCTTTCAAAGGTGGTTTTCTCGGCAGCGAAGACAAAACAACACAACCAAAACCCAAAAACCAAACCAAAACCAAAAGACCCCAAGCCAGAAAACCCTGTAGGATTGTGTTGGGGAGCAAATAAGAGAATTTGGCACGACACTGAAACTCAAACAAGAACTAGCTTTGGGAATGCCTGCTTTCAGAGCGGGTCGGACAAAGACCACCAGGGCTCCTTGCTGTCGGTCAAGTGATCACAGGGCTAGAGGGGCGTGATCGTCCCTAGAGGTGGCGCCGTCAGTGCCCTACCTTTTGGCTCCTCCAGGCGTCCAGGCAGCAGCGCTTGCCCAGCGGGCGCCGCTTCTTGAGCAGCGCCCCTCATCCCCCCTCGCGCGGTTCCAACGCCGCGGTTGTGGCCAAGAGCGCGGTGTGGCGCAGCGCGAGGAGTCCCGCGCTGAGGGCCTCCAAGTTCTGCTGAGTGCTGGCTCCCAGAACACTGGCTGGGCAGGGGATGCGGAGTGGAGAGGGAGCTGACACAGACCAAGCCTTCCCGACTGTGCTAGCATGGCACTCTGACGACGGATCCGGGATGCGACCTCTCCAGCAAACAAATGTCCTCCTCTCCACTTTTCCTCCAGGTTGGCATCAGCAAAGTCCTTTCTACCTTTAATTTCCAGACAGTACAGAGGAAAGAGGACTGGTCAGCAAACCTGGGTTTGGGTCCTTAACTCTCCTTTTTATTAGATACATGAATGCCTGGGCAAAATATTTCTCTTGGCTGTTCTTTAGATTGTTTCCCTGCACAATGAGATAATCCGTGTCCTGTGTACCCCCCACATTCACACTAACTTACTCTGAAAACCGAAATCAGGTTATACAAGCTTAAAATTTGCCATCATCAGGGGCACCTGGATGGCTCAGTGGGTTAAGCATCTGCCTTTGGCTCAGGTCATGATCTGGGCGTGGTAGGATCCAGTTCCGCATGGGACTCCCTGCTCAGCAGGGAGTCTGCTTCTCCCTCTCCCTCTCCCTGCAGCTCCCCTTGCTTGTGCATGCTTATTCTCTCTCTCTCAAAATAAATAAAATCTTTAAAAAAAAAAAAAAATTGCTGTTATTAGTTCCTGACAACTAAGATGCTAGAATCCTAACTTGAGTACCATCTCCATGAGGCAGGCACCATGTAGGACCTTTTTTCTTGAACAAACAAATCACTAAACACTCTGTGTAAGGGCACTGTGTCTGGCACATAGTAGAAATGAATAAATGAATCAAAGGTCATCCACTTAAATTCCCTGGGTTTATACTGAGTCCCAGCTTACAAGAATAAATGCTTGGCTTTCATGACTAACTAAAGGCAACCTTTTCACAGGGAGCGGAAGGAACATTTGTTGAGGCTTTCGGTGTCAGGTGTTTTACATATTGTATACTTTATTGAGCAAATTATTTGTTAAGCACCACTGTGTGTCAGGTACTATTTCACATATTGAGGCTTAAGTAGTGAAGAGAATACATCTATGTCCCTGAACCTCATGGAGCTTACCTTGGAGGTAGGTATGGATGAAGGAGACAAGTACCAGTGTTAGGAAGTCAGGGAAATGAATATGACTCAGCATAGGAGACGAAAAGCATGGCCCCAAAAGGACCTGAAGTGTTCTGGATTCTAAGAAAGAAAATGCGAAGTTATGGCAAAAGCCTCCTGGATGGTCAATGTAGATGAGCACTGAGCATTGGCCATTCGATTTTGTAATATGAAGGCCCCTGTTGTCATTGACAAGAGGAGTTTTAGGGGGAAAGTGGAGGCCAAACTAACTGGAATGGATTTGAGAGAGAATAGAGGAGATAAATGGAAATAGTCAATACAGACAGTTCTTGTGAGTTTTGTTCTTAAGGGAAGGAAAGAAATGGAGTCATAGTAGAGGCAGAAAGGGTCAAGAGATTTTTGTTTTGTTTTGTTTTGTTTTGTTTTACATAGGAGAAATAATTACATGTTTATATGTTGGTAGGGGTAATCCAGAAGAGAGGGGAAAACTGAAGTCATCAGCTGAGATGAGGGCAGAGTGGGAAGTCTTTTGACTCGGAATCTGCCTTCTGGTATGCACAGACCCCTGTAAATTCTGCACTTTCTGTACCTTCTTAGCCTGAAACCTAGTGTTCCTTTGAGGGTAATACATTTTTTTAAACACTTGCTCACTCTCTGGAACCATGAATCCTCGGGTAGGGAGAGTGAGGAATGCATTTTCTAGGAATTCTGCTGAACTTGGAGACCCACGCTGTCCAGTGCAGCAACCACTGGCCACATGTGGGAATTAGACATTTCAAATGTAATCTGAGTTGACATGTGTTGTAAGTGTAAAATGCACAACAAATTTTGAAGACTTGATACGCTAAAAAGAATGTCAAAAGGCTAAATATTTTTGACATATTGGGCTAATGAAATTTATTATTAAAGTTAATTTCACTCATTTCTGTTTATTTTTTTTTAGTGTGGCTACTAGAAAATTTAAAATTACACATGTGGCTCATGTTATATTTCTACTGGATAGCACTGTTCTAGACCTTTTTACTGTTTTATAAACCTTTTCCCTCTTTCAGCTCTTCTCATCTTCTTAATGTCTTTTCTTTACATTTACATAAAATCCTAACAACTTAACAAGGCCAAAGAAGTCTATGTGATCTGGCTCTGTCTGTCTTTCCGACACCATCCTTAATCACCTTCCTTTTGGATCAATGAAGTCTAGCCACACCATCCTCTCAAATCAGCCGATCCCTTCCCCTTCTCAGGACTCCTTCTTCTATTTCCTCTGCTTGGAGCACTTGTCTTCTGACTTTAAAAATGTTTGGCTCCACTTTTTCCTGCTGGTTTCAACCTAAAAGTCACATTCTTAGAAGAGCATTTATTTCTTATCTAAAATAGTGCCCACTATACACCCCACCTCTCTTCCTATCATCCTGCTGATTTCTTAAAAAGCATTTCTTAAAATTCTCCTTTTTTAAAAAACTTATGTATCATTTATCTTCTTTATTTTTTTTTTAAGATTTTACTTATTTATTTGTCAGAGAGAGAGGGCACAAGCAGGGAGAGTGCCAGGCAGAGGGAGAAGCAGGCTCCCTGCTGAGCAAGAGCCCTGTGTGGGACTCCATCCCAGGATCCCGGAATCATGACCTGAGCTGAAGGTTGACGCTTAACCAACTGAGCGACCTGGGCATCCCTCATTTATCTTCTTTAGTTCCATCAGTTTAGGGGTCTTGTTTGTCTTGTTCACACCCAGTGTCTAAAATAAGGGCAGATACCTAAATCTGTGCTAAATGAACATAAGCAATAAAAATGGGTTATATGTATAATAGACATAGGAATATTTAATTTTTTAGTCAAAATAGTACAAATATGGCTTGGTAGTATTAGAAACTATGTTTCAGTGTTAATTGTAGGGATTAGAAATAAGTGATTAACAGTTAATTAACAGTTACTATGGTTAAAACAACTGTGAGGCTTTTTGTTTGTTTGTTTACCACTGTCTGTCTTGTCTTTAGTTTCCAACATTTGGTTCACTCCTAGTTCTGTTTGGACTCTTGTGTACTCCCTTCCATGGCCTTATATTTCGGTCTTAAATGATATTCTTCTCTAGGGTCCCTTCTATTTTTATTTTCTACAGAAATCACAATTAGAAAGATATTGAACTGAACTTAACAATTTAGTTTACAAACTTTAACTGGTTTCGTTTGTTTGACTAATTCTGTGATTTGGTTTTTCTGAGGGCCTTTTTGAGGAGCTTTACAGGGAGCTTGGGATCTCTAAGATAGCATCTGGCCACTACTTTGTAAAGTTTTATGCCTGGTGTCTTGTGGACATTTGGATTGCTGGACCTGAGCTTCTCAATGGGACATGCCATTTGCATATATAGTGTGTGCTACAATCGTATAAACAACTTCCACAGCTGAAATTCCACCTTAGAAATCTCCACTGAGTTCCTAGTCTCATATTTCCAACTTCCTACAAAATGTTTCTACATATATCCAAAGCAACTAGGATCTGACCTAAATTCACCATTTGCCTATAAAGATTTTCTTTCTCTTCTATTTCAATTAATAGCATCTCTATCCAGCTAAGTGCCCAAACCAGGGCTCTGGAGTCACTTGCCAATCTAAACAATCTCCAAATCCTTTTGATTTTATCTTTCAGATACAGTTTAAATTTTGCCTCCCTGTCTTTGTCTTCCACAATTCTAGTTCAAGTATGCATCATTCCTCCTCTGGAAAATTGTAGTAACCTTCTAACCCAGATAACCCACTTTTAGTAATAACAGCTGCTTTAGTTCCATCCTCCATATTCTAGCTACAAGGAACCAACCAAAAGTCTAATCATGATCTTATTTATTATGTTTCCAGGGTACTCCATCATTTACAGACCGAAATGCCAAAGCCTTAGCGTGTCATTCAAGTGATGTCATCTGTCCCCTGTCTACCGGTATTTACCACCTTTTCTCCACAGGTTCACCTTCATCACGTTACTTGCCATTCTGCAAATATATCATGCTTTTTTCCCCTTGGTCAGAGCAGGTCAAGTTGCCTTTGCAATATTAAGTCATTCCGATTAAATCTCTATTTCTGAATGAATCTCATAAAGTTGGGTAAGTAGAGAGATACCATTATCATTAAACATTAGAACATTTTTTTGTGTGGGTAGAATTCCTCTATTTTCCTTTTTTTCATTCAATATCAGAGTCTGAATCTTAATTTTTAGTGGCTGAAAACAGTTTTTCTTAAAATTTTGTGGTTTTAATGTCAATCCAATGGTTTGAGTTGTTGAAAATTTGGTTAATTAATAAAACTGAGGCATTATTGTCAAATTATCTCTTCATTTTTTCTTTCTCCTTACTGTTTTTTTTTTTTTTTTACCATAGAATTGTCCCTTTGGGAAGTTTTTCATATTTCAGCTACTATAATCTATATTGTTGAGTATTCCCTATTATCTGACATTTGTTATGAGTAAAAGCCAAAAGTTAGGCCTAAATTTGATAAATGAGTGTGTTTATTGATTTCCTATTCTGCCAGCCTGAAATCTGTACTGAAAGTCCCTTGTAATCCTATTTCTTCACATAATTTGAACTCTTTGTTTTTATTCCCTCTCTTTTATCAATTATTTGTACTTTAATATGAGTGAATTTCAAAGCTGGAGTTGCAATTAGTCTATTCCCATGAGAACCTGGGATTAGAACAAAAGGATTATCTTGGTATCTCTGATTTTACACAGACACATATGCAGTATCTGAAAATAGCCTCTGTTACCATCTGGTTCCTAATCCCCTCCTGCCTCCCAAAGTCCCAACCCTCAGCACTTCCCTTACCCCAAATCTTATTCACTTCCAATACTCCCATGTGCCAGAACCTGTTCCCATAAATACCCGACTCTCCATACTCTTTTGGAGCAAGGGTATAGACAAGAGCCCCCACACTGGAACCTACTATTGCCTTTGAACTATTCCTTAAGTCTGGGCCTGTGATGTGAGTTTTAAAAACAGTGGCATCGAAGTGAAAGAGGTAGATGTACCTTTGACAAGAGTTTTCTGAATGAGTGATAAAACAAGTTGAAGATAAATTTTGTCTTCCAGATTTGGAGTGGTAAATGTGGAGAGAGTAGAACTATATATAGCTTTACTAAATAGCTTCTGCACCAACTTTTCTTGGGATAATGTTTGGTGTTCTAACTCTCTAGCTCTAAAATATCTGATTTTTAAAGACATTAGAATATCTTGAATTTTTATACACAACAAATTATAAAATATAGGGATCACAGATTTCTTTTTAAAAAATATTTAATTTATTTATTTGAGGGAGAGAGAGAGAGAGGATCTCAAGCAGACTCCCTGCTGAGCATGGAGCCAGATGCAGGGCTTGATCTCACAACCCTGAGATCATGACCTGAGCTGAAATCAAGAGTTGGTTGCTTAACCAACTGAGCCACCCAGGTGCCCAGGACCATAGATTTCAATGTGCTTTTAATCCTGTGCCTGGTGATGGTGTGCCAAATGTCCTTGGTCCCAGGGGAATATATATCAAATAAAGCAGATCTGAGACAGATAATCATATCTACCTACCTCTATTTTTTTTTTAAGATTTTATTTATTTATCTGACAGAGAGAAAGAGATCACAAGTAGGCAGAGAGGCAGGCAGAGGGAACGGGAGAAGCAGGCTCCCCGCTGAGCAGAGAGCCCAATGCGGGGCTCGATCCCAGGACCCTGAGATCATGACCTGAGCCGAAGGCAGAGGCTTAACCCACTGAGCCACCCAGGCGCCCCTCTACCTACCTCTATTGTCTCAGGAGAGTGAAGACATAGAAAACAAACTTCTAATTTATTCACAGTTTTGTATAGAGTTTTTTTTTTTTTTTTTACATTCAATTATAAGCCAAACAAGCAAACAAAACAATGAAGTACACATTTACCTCAGGATTTTTCAACTTTCTAGGAAAACTCTGTAGAGAGAACATTTTCAGTTTTCCAATTATATCAATATATTAGCCCTTATAGTGGGTTTATGTCCTGATTTACCAGAGGGAAATGAAATACTGACTCTAGCAGTCATAGATGATTAATATGTTGCTTTTTATGCCCAGTAAAACTTTGTGCTCACTCCCAGATGCTGAATAGGAATAAAATACTCTTTGATAGCTTGAAAAGAAAAATATATTATGTATGTAAATGTATAAAAATACTGGGGCATCTGGATGCCTCAGTTGGTTAAGCATCTGACCCTTGGTTTTGGCTCAGGTCATGACCTCATGGGTCCTGAGACTGAGCCCCAAGTAAGGCTCCATGCTCTGCATGGAGTCTGCTTAGAGACTCTCTCCCTCTTCTCCTTCTACTATGTGCTCTCTCTCTCTCTCTTTCAATTGAATAAATCTTTTGAAAACATATATAAATGCTTAAAGTATACAATAATGTAAAATTATAGAGAGTTTGTAAAAGAGGAAAAAATACCCACAATACTATGACGGTTTTATGAATTATTCATATCAATATCTTCAGTCAGTTAAAATTTATTATTTTTATTTTTTTAAAAAATTTTATTTACTTTAGAGATAGAGAAAAAGAGATAGAAAGAGTGCAAGTAGGGGGAGGAGCAGAGGAAAGAGGGACAAGCAGACTCCCCTGAGCACAGATCCCGACTTGGGGCTCGATCCAACAACCCTGGGATCATGACCTGAGCTGAAATCAAGAGTCAGACACTTAACTGAAGAGCCACTCAGGTGCCCCAGTTAAAACTTATTATTAATAGGTATTATATATTATGTGAGATTTAAAACTTAAAAATATGCCACAAAGTGTTTGGTGTATCAGACCCGAAAATAATTTTCAGCAGAGTGAGCTGTTAGTCATTTCTCTGTGTAAGTGGATACAAAAATGTTATTTTGGAGCAAGTTATCTTTTTGGATTTTTCTCTGACCCCATATGTGTTTCTACAGATTTCAGGAAATTGGCATCTAATCTACACAGGGAAAAACATAACAGAAATTTTTGGGGGGTGGGGCACGGAGAAGACTTGACAAAAGATGCTTTTCGTAGTACTTATTGGGATGTAGGGGTGGCTGTTGAGCAGATACGGTGAGAGAATTTGTATAGAGGGCAAGGGGTATCTGAGAACAGAACTGAGATGGTGACACATTCTCTTTGAATCACAGTTATTAGAACCTCCTTGGTGGACTGATGTGGTCCCAAATTAGATGTGCTCTCAGGAAAGGACATGACAGGAGAACTCACCAGGAAGGAAGGTATCTGGATGGTGTCTTTGGGCTCAATGGAAAGGAGCAAGAGTTCTTGGAGGCCTCCCTGTCCTGTGCGAGACTAGTTTTTCAGATTCACCAATTGACTCCGTAGGTTGACATATGCTGTTTTCAATCTGAGGGACTGAAATTTAAAAAATTAACATTAAAATGTATTAAAAAGTCCTGAAGCTAAATGTGAAATAAATTTAAATAACTAAAAAATAAAATGATTGTGCTTCTGAAGTTATCTAAGCTTAAAGCTACCTTTTAAGACACTGTACAAATAGAAATACCTTCTCCTAGTCTGCGGCTTGCCTTTCCATTTTTCAAATAGTGTACATTGTTGAACTGATGTTCCTAATTTAAATGTATATCATTTTATCAATTTTATCAATATTTTTCTCATGGTCAGTGCTTTCTGTATCTATTTAAAATAATCACTACTTGCCTCAAGATCATGAGGATATTCACCTATATTAAAATCTAAAAGCTTACTGTATTATATTTTTTTAAATTGTGATAAAATATATATAACATAAAATTTATCAGTGAAACCTTTTGTAAGGGTAAAATTCAATAACATTAAATACATTCACAATGCTATATACACATCACCACTACCCATAAGCCTAACCTTTACATCATAAACTCTGTATCCATTAAAATATAACTTCCCTCTTCTCTCCTTCTAGTACCTGGTAACTTCTATTCAGCTTTCTGTCTCTATGATTTTGACTATGCTAGGTACCTCATGTAATTGGAATCATACATTATTTATCCTTCTATGTCTGACTTATTAACCGTATATAATGTTCACAAGGTTCATTCATCCTGTAGCATGGATCAGAATTTCATTCCTTTGTAAAACTAAATGCTATTTCATTGAATGTACAGATCACATTTTGTTTAACCATTCATCTCTTGATGAATATTTAGGTTGTTCCCACCTTTTGCCTGTTGTGAATAATGTTGCTGTGGATGTTGGTTTACAAGTATCCGTTCAAGCCCCTGTATTCAATGCCGTGGGATATACACCTAGAAGTGGAATTGCTGCAATGTATGGTAAAGTTATGTTTAACTCTTTAATTCCGCTGCTTTCCAGAGACTATGACATTTTATATTCCCACCAGCAAAGCACAAGAGTTCCAAATTTCTACATACTCATCACATTTGTATTTTATTTATTTATTACTAATGATTAATGATTAATTGTACCTCTTTGGAGAAATGTTTATTCAAATCCTTTGCCTATTTTTGAATGTTTTGCTGTTGAGTTGGAGTTTTTATACATTTTGGATATTAACCCCTGTCATATATGTGATTAGAGAATATTTTCTCCCATTCTGTAGGTTTTTTTTTCACTTTTTTGATAAGTGTTTTTTGATGCACAAAAGTTTTTAATTTTGATGAAGTTCAATTTATCTACTTTTTCTTTTGTTGCAAATGCTTTTGGTGTCATTCCCATTAAATTGTTGAAAAATCCAATGTCGTGAAAATTTTTCCCAATGTTTTTTTCCTAAGAATTTTATAGTTTTAGCTCTTAAGCTTAGGTCTTTGGTCTATGTTCAGTTAATTTTTGTGTATGTATATAAGGTAAGGGTTCAATTTCATTCTTATGCATGTGAATATCCAGCTTTCCCAGCACCATTTGTTGAAAAAACTGTCCTTTCCCCATTGGATGGTCTTGGCACCTTTGTCAAAAATCAATTGGCCACATATGTGAAGATTTATTTCTGGTCATCCTATTCTATTCCATCAATCTGTCTATCTTTGTGCAAGTACCACGCTGTTTTATTTTTTATTTTTTTATTTTTTTAAAGATTTTATTTATTTATTTGACAGACACAGAGAGATCACAAGTAGGCAGAGAGCGAGGGGGAAGCAGGCTCCCCGCTGAGCAGAGAACCCAATGCAGGGCTCGATCCCAGGACCCTGAGATCATGACCTGAGCCGAAGGCAGAGGCTTTAACCCACTGAGCCACCCAGGCGCCCCTCACACTGTTTTAATTCCTAAGCTGAAACGGCACAAAGCAAAGAAGTAATTACCAAATTTTGAATGTTCCCAGACCTCAAAAATAACCTCTTAGGCTTTTCTGATACCTTAGGATACATCTTACTAATGGATGCACAAGATAAATTGAGATAAAGCACAGATGCTCAAAGACACAATTCAAAGTTATGGCAGCTTGATGCTGAGATGCTGAGTATAGTTCTCCAGGGAAGGAGCTTGGCAGAGCTGTGTTTGCTGCTCAGGATGCACAATGCCTCTATAATGGCTCACTGTAAAACAAACATTAAACATTATTTTCACTTTTTGTCCTTGTTTGTTAAAGCAAAAATCTTCTTTGGATTTCTTTCAGTTAGTGAAAACAGGCATTAATGTAGGTCTTTTTTCTTCTTTCTTTTTGTAGGTCTTTTGTAAAAGTAAGGTGACACAACATGGACTTTTGAAGAGTGGGGGGAATACATGTATAATTTTGTAATGTAATTTAAAATCAGGAAGCATGATGCCTCCACTTTGTTACTTTTTCTTAAGATTGTTTTTGCTATTTGTGGTCTTTTGTGGTTCCCTACAAATTTTAGGATTTTTTTTCTATTTCTTAGAAAAATGTCATTGGAATTTTGATGGCTTGTATTGAATCTGTAGATCCCTTTAGGTAGTATGGATGTTTAAACACTATTAATTCTTCCTTCCAGGAACATGGGGTATCTTTTCATTTATTCGTACTTTCTTCAATTTATTTCATCCATGTGCTCAAGTATTCGGTGAACAAATCTTTCATCACCTTGCTTAAATTTCTTCCTAAGTATTTTATTGTTTTTGATGCTATTGTAAATGGGATTCTTTTATTTCTCTTTTGGTTAGTTCATTGTTAATGTGTAAAAATGCAATGATTTTTATGTTGCTTTTGTATCCTTCAACTTTATTGAATTCATTTATTAGAGATTTTGTGGAAACTTTAGGGTTTTCTACTTATAAAATACCATGTCATATGCAAACAGAGATGATTTTACTTCTTTTCTGATTTGGATGACTTTTATTTCTTTTTCTTGCCTAATTGCTCAGGCTAGGACTTGTGGTACTATGTTGAATGGAAATGGCAAGAGTCAGCATCCTTGTATTGTTTTTGATCTTAGAGGGAAAGATTTCAGCTTTTCAACACTGAGTATGACGTTAACTGTGGGTTTGTCATATACAGCCTTTATTATGTTTGGCCACATTCTTTCTATTCCTAATTTTTGAGAGTTTTTTTCTTTTTTAATCATGAAGGATATTAAATTTGGTCAAATGCTTTTACCTCAACTATTGAAGTGATTATATGATTTTTATCCTTCATTATGTAAATGTATTATGTCGCATTTATTTATTCTGGTATGTTGAACCATCCTTGCATCCCAAGGATTATCCCACTTGAGCATGATGTATGATCCTTTTAATGTACTGCTGGATTCAGTTTGCTAATATTTTGTTCAGGATTTTTGCATCTATGTTTAATGGGCATATTGGCCTGTAATTCCTTTCTTTGTAATGCACTTGTTTGGCTTTGGTATCAGTGTAATGCCAGCCTTGTAAAATAAGTTTGAAAGTGTTCCTTCTCTTCGATTTTTTTGAAGAGGTTGAGAAAAATTGGTGTTAATTATTTAAATGTTTGGCAGAATTCAGTAAAGCCATCTGGTCCTGGGCTTTTGTTGTTTGGGAGTTTACTAATTCAATATCCTTGCTTGTTATTGGTCTGTTCAAATTTTCTATTACTTCATGATTCAGTCTTAGTAAGCTGTAGTTTCTAGAAATTTATCCATTTCTTCTAAGTTATCTAATTTGTTGGCATATGATTGTTCATAGTAGTCTCTTATGTTCATATTTGTTTGGTATCAGTTGTAGTGTTTTCTCTTTCTTTTATAATTTTATTGAGTTATCTTTTTTCCTTAGTCTAGCTAAGGGTTTGTCAATTTTATCTTTTCAAAAATCCAACTCTTGGTTCTACTGATCTTCTCTATTGTCTTTCTAGTCTCCATTTCATTTATTTCCTTATTATATCTTTCCTTCTACTAACTTTGAGCTTAGCTTATTCTTCCTTTCCTAGTTCCTCGAAGTATAAAGTTAGGTTGTTTGTTTGAGATTGTTCTTGTTTCTTAATGTAGGCATTTATTGCTATAAATGTCCCTTTTTAGAACTGCTTTTATTGCATCAAATAAATTTCAATATGTTCTGTTTCTATTTCTGTTGTCTGAAGATACTTTTAATTTTTTAAAAAAATTAAATAATTTTTAAATTTATTATTTGACCCATTGGTTGTTCAGAAGTGTGTTATTTAATATTCATATTTTGGTGAATTTTTCATCTTTTCTCATATTGTGGATTTGTAGTTTCAGACCACTGTCACTGGAAAAGTTGGAAAAGACTTGATATAGTTTGACTTTTCTTAAATTTGTGAAGACTTTTTAAATTTTATTTTTTTTTGGTCTATGTTGGAAAATGTTCCATGTGCCCTAGAGATGAATATGCATTCTGCTGCTGTTGAATGGAATGTTCTGTATATGTCTGTTAGATCCATTTGTTCCAAAGTACAGTTCAAGTCTATTATTTCCTTACTGACTTTCTGTCTGGATGATCTGTTATCACTATTAGTATTATTGCATTATTGTATATTCTTGCCTTTAGATCTGTTAATAATTGTTTAATATATTTAGGAGCTTCAAAGACACATTTCTAAGGAGCACACGTTTGGGGATGTGAAGCATTTGTGACCATTTGTACAAGCTACTGGTTATCAATTCTCTGTACCCTTTCATTTCTCTTGGCCTATATGCAGGCCCAACTTTCTCCTAAACTTCTTGAGAGTATCAATAGTATAAATTAACTTATACTCTTGTCTCTACTTTTTCATATACTGTTATATCATTTTTACCTCCTGAAATTTAGCCCAAGATAGAAATACCAACAATTTATTATTTGCCATTTCCATTACTTATTTGACACACTTGGGTCCCTACCTTGGAACTCACTTCTCCTTTGGCTTTCATGATACCATAGTCCTCTAATTTTCTTTAATTTCTATGACCACTGCCTAGACTTTCTTATATCTTCTTTCTTGTCATGAATCTTAAAATTAGGTTTCTCCACGGTTCTTCCCTCAGCATTCTTTACTATTCACTGAGTACTTTCATTCCGGCTGGTTTTATCCATTCTCATATTAAAAAAAAATAATTGGGTTGAATTAAATATACAAAAAGCTATATATATCAATTATACAGGTAGATGAATTATCCAAAGTGAAAATCCATGTAACCCCCACCCCATTTAAGTAAATATTACCATTCTTGAGAAGCCCCCCTTCAGCCCTGTGATATCAAAACCTCTTTTTTTGGGGCACCTGGTTGGCTCAGATGGTTAAGTTTCTGCCTTCAGCTCAGGTCATGATCTCAGGGTCCTGGGATTGAGCCCCGCATCAGGCTCCTTGCTCAGCGGGGAGCGTACTTCCCCCTCTCTCTGCCTGCCTCTGTCTACTTGTGATCTCTCTCTCTCTCTGTCAAATAAATAAAATCTTAAAAAAAAAAAAAAAACCTTTTTTTGTTTTTTACTTTTTATTTTGTAGTAATTATAGACTCACAAAACTTCACAGAATTATAGATTCACAAATACGGTACAGAGAGGTCCCACGTAGCTTTTACTCAGTATCCCCAGTGGTTTTATCTTACATAGTTACAGTGCAATATCCAAACTGAAAATGTGATATTGGTGTGTAGAGTTCTATGTCGATTTTATTATATATGTAGATTCATGTAATCTCTACCACAATCAAGATACAGACCTATTCCATTACCACAAAGATCCTGCTGATGCTACCCCTTTATAGTCACGACCATCTCCTCACTGTCTCTAACCCCTGGCAGTCATTAACCTGTGTTCCATCTTTACAAAGTTTGTCATTTAAGAATGTTTATATAAATGGAATCCTATATTGAAATGGACTTTTTTTTTCTCACGAGAATAATGCTCTTGAGCTCCATTCAAGCTGTTATATTTGTTAACCCTTTATTAAGAGTTTTTGCATTTGTATTCAAGGGGGATATGGGCTGTGGTTTTTGTTGTTGTTGTTGTTTTTGTATTGCCTTTGTAATGTTCAGTCATCAGAGCGATACTGGCTTCCTAGAATGAGATGTAAAGTGTTTCCTCCACTTCTATTTTCAGGAAGAGACTGTGTAGAATTGGTTTAATTTTTCTTAAAATATTTGGTAGAATTCTCCAGTGAAACAATGTAGACTTGGCAATTTCTTTTACGGCTAGTTTTAAATTATCAATTCAATTTTTAAAGTAGTTATAGGGCTAGTCAGTCAAATGATCTATTTGAAATATATTAGTGAGTGGTGATAACTTGTACTCTTGAAGGAATTGGTCCATTTCAGTAAGTTATTGAATTTATGCATATAAAGTTGTTTGTAGGATTCCTTTACTGTCCTTTTGATGTCTGCAGGATCGATAGTGAAATATTGTTTCATATATTGTTAGCAATGTGTTTCCTCTCTTTGTCGGTTTTGCTAAAGTTTTGTCAACAACTAGCTTTTTGTTTCATTTAATCTATTTTTCTGTTTTCAGTTTGATTTCTTATTTTTTGTTTCTTTCTGCTTGCTTTGGGTACATTTTGCTTTTTTTGAGTTTCCTAATTAACATTAATTTAACTTTAATTTATTAACATTAATTTGAGGCTGTTTCTTTTTCTAATGTAAACATTAAATGCTATAAATTTCACTGTTATAACTGCATCACACGAAATTTGATCATTATCATGTGGTTCAATACATTTTTAAAAATTCCCCTAGAGACTTCTTGTTTGATATATGGATTATTTAGAAGTGTGTTAATATTCATTCTTCCTTCTGCAAAGTTACCTCTATATAGACTTCCAAAAGGTCTTTTACTTGCTTTGATCTTAAATCAAATTGAATCCCGAACTATGCAATACTTTGTGTTTGATACTTTTGCTCAACGTTAACCCATCCTATTATTGATGAGCATTTGGATTTGGAATTTTAGATTTTTTCAACTGGCATTTGGAATACTGATTCTGTGACTGATTCTATGGATATCTTGTCTTAGGTTAAACTTATGTCCTAATTTTCAGGCTATAAATCTAGGAAAGGAGTTTCTAGTATTAGATATTCTCAAACTGTTATCCCAAGTGATTTTAACAATTTATATATTTCTACATGCTGGGCATGTAAGTTACAGGTTCTCTACATGGTCCAAAAGAGTTGATATTACCATTCTTTTAATTTTTTTGTTTTCCCATTCAGCTGGGTGGGCGATGTTATGTTTTATTTAACCTATGCACTGATGATTTTGTCTGCTTATTCCATCGATTATTAAGTTGCTAAAATTTTCCCAGTATAATTGATGGTCTATTCATCATTTTAGTTCTTTTCCACCTTTGCTTTATGTATTTTAATGATATGGCACTATTTACATACAGATCTAGAATTATATCTTCCTGGTGGATTGGCACTTTTGATGAAATTTCCTCTTCATCTCAAGAATTTGTCTTGCTTTAATATTTACCCTAATACTAGTTTGTCTACCTCTGTTCTATTTTCTTTCTTTTGAATTTCTCATTTCATTTTTTAAAATTATGTTGTTATACAGTCTTTTATTATTCTTTTAGTGATTAGAGATTATAGCATGCACCCTACCTCAGCTTATTAAGGGCTGTTATAAATCAGTTCTTTAAGACAAGGACCCTAGAACACTTTACCTCCATTTACCATCTGTCTTGTGCTGTTTCAGTTCCCTTTTAAATATGTTTTAGTATGCCTATGTTATTGTTTACATGGGCACATTTATATCAGATATTTATCCTATTTCATTTTTTTTCCTTCTTCAAGTTTCCATGTGGGACCATTTCCCTTTTGTCTTAAAAACATTTACTGAACTTTTCGATTCAGTGCTAATGACTTCTGGCATTTATTGTTTTTTGTTACTAAATCCGCTGCCATTCTCTTTTATCATTGTTCCTTGAAAGTAAAATGTCTTTTCTCCTCGTCTACTTTTAAGACTGTTCTCTCTCTGGCTGGTTTTATGCAGTTTTATTATGATGTGTCCTTAAATGTATTTGCTTAGTTCAGGATTATAACCCTTCTTGAATCTATGATTTGTTATTTTTTTAATCAACTTGGGAAAATTCCCAGGACATAATCTCTTTGAATATTACTTATTTGTTTTTATCTCTACTCTCATGAAATTTCAAATATGTAGTATTAGAATTTTTCATCAAGGCCATATGTATCTTATTCTTTTCCTTCCACATTGCATTTTCTGTCATTTTTTTAATGCTTGAGTCTGATTTTTCCTTCTACTTTTTCTTTTAGCTCACTGATTTCATCAGTTATACCTAGTAGCTGTTACATTCATATATTTAGGTCTTAACTTGTTATGTGATTTCTCATTTCCATTTGATTCATCTTTGTAATTTTCATTTCTCTGCTAAAATCTTGTCATTTAAGATTTTATAATTCTATTATTTGGATCTATTGTGGGCCTGTGGTTTCTCTTGGATTTCTGTTAATTTTTTTCCTTTAGATTCTTCTTTCGATGAAATCCCAGACATTGTGTTTGAAAAACTGTAGAGATAACTTGGTGCTCAGGATAATGCTATCTTCCTCTTGAAATTTTTGCTTTGGTAGAATATCAGATTTGGAGAAGCTCACTTTAGTACAATCCATAACCGAGCTGATTTGGGTCCAAGCATCAGTCTATGAGAGGGAAGGCCCATTTTTGCTCACCTTTACCTGTTAGGATATAATCCTTGTAGGGAACACAACAGAAAATTCCAGGTGTTTATGAGCTTCTCACACTTCAGTGAGCCTGAGCTCCAATTAATTGTCTTTACAACCCAAAAGAACACTGGAAGCTCTTCTCACTTTTTTTTTTTTTTTATGTTATGTTAGTCACCATACAGTACATATTAGCTTTTGATGTAGTGTTCCATGATTCACTGTGTGCATATAATACGCAGTGATCCTGTTTGTGATTCAGAAAATGCATCTGGGAGAAAAGCTATGTCAAAAGCCTGGATTGTATCTTGTCTTCAACTCTGGAATCTTGACTCCTTAAATCCTAGCTCCCTTAAATCCTAGATCTCAGATACTCTCCAACAGATGGTGTTTTAAAATTCTGGCTTGCTTTTATTGTGTTCTTTCCAAGTACCTAGTCCTTAATTGTTGAAAATGGAAACTCATTTCCATATTTTAACTACCACCAAAATCAATCAATATATAGCTAACTTTTATTCAACCCCCAGGTAAGTATTTTCAACTGCCTAATAGATAGCTCTACTTTAATGTCTCCTAATTATCTCAAATTCAATTTATCCAAAACAGAACTTATCAGTTCATTCAATCCGGCTGTGTCTTCTACATTTTGTATCACTGTAGGTATCATTCAATCCAGGAACTGGGGAGTTAAGATTATTTTTTTCCTTTTATAGCTTATGTCTGATCAGTCATCACACCTAAAACTTACCCTCTTTTTCATTACTTAGGTCTGACTCATTGCAATAGTTATCCATCACTCTCTCCTACACTCTAGCTGTTCTTATCAAATTTATCCTTTCTAACGCATTTCCACCTAATTAATAATTTTTCCTCAAAGTAAATCCAAGCCTGTCATTCCCTACTTAAAAACTCCTCAAGGGCTTCCCACTATCTGCAGGATATGGTTCAGCACAACACAGTCATCAGTCCATCAATCTTTGACGATTTGACTCAGCAGCTGGCTTCTTACCTCTCCAATTTTCACTTGACCTATTCCTTCTTGTCATTATGTTTTAATGATATATATTTATTTTAGCTACTGGAACATACTATGATCTTTTTCACATTTTGGTTTTTGCATGAGCTAATTTCATTTGAATTGTCTTCCCACCTTCCAGTCTGCTTTGTAAACTAGGATTAATCCCCTGCTGAGAGGCTGTATTCATCATAGAGCTTTATTCCCTCTCCCTCTTATTTTCTAACAAAAGGATTATTCTCTCTTCTGTGCCACTTCAATTTTCTTCATACTTCTGTTAATATATGTATCACACTGCATAGTCTTGATTTGCTACCTGTTTGTTTCTTCCCCTAAAACAAAAACTCTTTGTGGTGAGGACCCTTATTAATCTTTGATATTCCTGACTTTAATATAGTCATTAGCACACAGAAGACACTCAATATGTGTTGAACTGATAGATATAAGCTAAGCACTGAAATTCTTAGACCCATGAAATTTTTTTTATAATATTAGATAACAACTGATGAAACTAACTGAGAGACAAAGCAGAAAATAAAAAAACAGCAGCACATTTAAGAGAGAGCTGGATGAACTCAGTGGCATGATTAATATTGCTAAGCAAGGCTCTCTGACATTCTGTTTCCTGTTAGATGAGAGGGGGAATCTGATTTCAGAACAGGTTTTTGGGAAATTCTCCTTATTATGGAAAAGCAGCTTGTTTGCTTTGAAAAACAACTGAACAGATGATCCAAGCAATGATAAGAAGTAAGAAGCAAAGGAAATGAAAGGGAAGGAAGACAGTAGAGACTTTCAGGGCAGAAAGGAACTTTAATGAGAGGAGCAGTCAAAGAAGAACAATGAAGGGATTATGAGTTGGATGACTTTTGATTCGTACTTTGTTCAGGTAGAAGCTAGTTCAGGTAGAAAAACTCATACTGAAATGTACTCTTCACTTGTAGGGGCATAAATTATTTAAAGTTTTCCTGAGAATTACACAGTATCGTGCTCCAAGTCTTTATTGCCTGTACTCTAGAGACAATCACAAATCTTTTTTTAATGGTCTCTTACAAAAGCTCTATTAGGGAGAGTTGACAGCTTCAGAGTTAGACAGAGTTGACAGGTGCAGAGTACCTAGAAAATAAATTTCTCCTTGTAATAATATATTTAAATAGGGAAAAGCTTTCTACTTGGAGCCTACAAAAATACGTGCAGAGAAATTTCTTGAATACTGAGAAGAAAAATCCAACTTGTTTGTATTTTCTTTTGCACAAAATCTGTGGGCTTTGTAGCAGCCTTGTTATACAGAGTTATCATTAGGGCCCACGTCAGGTATGAGCACCAGGAAAAATCTCACATTTCTAAGGTTTTTAAAAAGTGCTCTCAGCTTCCTCTGTAACACCTGTGAGAGTATCTTCATGATGATGATGATGACCCTGAAAAAAAAATTAACCTCTTATAAGTCATATCATGCTTCCTAAGATCATATATGTAATACTTAGTTTTTAAAAAAATAAGTGGTACTGATGTTTATAGAATAAAATGTTAAAGTGCCATGTGTCCTCTTTGTGTCCCAACTCTACTTCAAACCACTCTTTTAACTCCTACTAGATATTTGTAACTTTTTTTTTTAAGTAGGCTCCATACTCAGTGTGGAGCCCAACGTGGCGCTTGAACTCACAACCCTGAAATCAAGACCTGACCAGAAATCAACAGTTGGATGCTTAACCAACTGAGAGCCACCCAGGGGCCCCAGACACTTGTGACTTTCTGGCATACTTCCAAACTATAACAACAACAAAAAATTATTCTTGAACATGAACAGATGCCAGCACCCCAAAAGTTACCCTGCATGATATTTCCCAATTATTACCCATTTCTTCCTTCCAAAAGTAACTTGTCATTTTGACTTTTAGATAATTAATCTTTTCTTTTCTTTCCAGTTTTACTAGCTTGCATCCCTCTGTAAACATTATAGTTGGGCTTTAGTTTTGCCTGGTTTCAAACTTCATCTGAATGGAGTCATAAAGTATGCGTTCTTTGGGTCTGTCTATACTTAACATTATATATGTGAGAGTCATCCATGTTGTTAAGTATAGGTATTGTTCATTTTAATTACTATGCAGAATTTAAAGAGTAACATACCTCAATATATTCACCATTCACCCATTTGCAGTGTTTCCACTTTGGAACTATTATGAATAATATTGGTATTTTCTTGGAAGTGTATCTTAGTACATATGCACACACATTTCTTTTGGGTATATATTAAAAACTAAAATTACTGTTAGGGTATGCACATCTTAACTTTCCATAATAACGCCCCAAAAGTTTTTGAAGTTGTTGTAATAATTTAAATTTCAAGTAGGAGTGAGAGATTTCTTTTATCCATCAGCATTATCGTCAGTTAAAATTGTATTTTGAAAGTTAATCATCCTGTTAGGAAATGAATATCTCAGTGTAGTTTTATTTTAATGTTATTATTGAAATGGTTGGATTTATGCCTAATATCTTGCTATTAGTTTCCTATAGGTCTTGTGTCTTTTATGTTTCTCCTTTGCCTATTATTACTTTCTGGGTATTATCTTAATTTCTTTGTTATCTTATTATACTTTTTGAGTGTTCTTATTATTAGTCTAGGGATTAGAATGTACATCTTAATTTATCACAGACTGCTTCAGGTGCATGCTACTTTAATTCCAGTAAAATAACAGAAACTTCGTTTTCATGTAGCTCTATTCCTTCCACCTTCTTTTGTGCTATTATCATCATATATAGCACACCTACATGTTATATACTCAACAATACAGTGTTGTAATTTTTAATTTTATAAACTTATCTCTTAAAATTTCAGAGGAAAAAGGAGACAATATGTATCTATAGAACAGGGGTTGTCAAACTCTGGAATATGGACCCAATCTGGTCCACTAACTGTTTTGCAAAGTTCAATTGGCACAAAGCCATATCTATTCATCTGTATATTATCTATGGCTGCTTTCAGGCTATAAGGTAGAGCTGAGTAGTTGTGACAGATGGAATTAAGATTGATAATAACATGATTTTAAACTAAGGAGATTATTTTTGATTATCTGGGTGGTCCCAATGCAATTTATGCAATTGTCTTTTCAATCAGTTAAGAGAAGCACAAAAGGTATATTTATATTGTTTTTTTTTATAGTCATCTGCAATAATTACCTTTACTGATGCTCTTTATTTCTTCATATATTTTTGAGTTCCATCTGATATCACTTCTTTTCAGACTAAAGAACTTCTTAAGTGTTTCCTGTACAGCAGTTCTCCTAGCCATGCATTCTCTGTCGGCTCATCTGTGTATGTCTTTATTTGCCCTCCGTGTTTGAATGGTTAAATGATACAGGATTCATGCTTGACTGTTTTCCTCCAACACTTTGACGTGCCATCTCATTGCCTTCAGGCCTCTGTTGTTGCTGATGAGAAGTCATCTGTTAATCTTACTGTGGTTCTATCGTACAGGAAATCATTTTTCTCTTGCTGCTTTTAAGATTTTCTCTCTTTTTCAGTTGGTTTGGTTCTCAGGTGTCTAGGAGTGAATCTCTTTTTGATTATTCTAATTGGAGGTTATTGAGCTTCTTACATATGCAGAATCTATTTTTCATCAAATTTAGGAAAATTTTGGCCATTATTTCTTCAAGTATTTTTCCTGTTCCCTCATTTTCTGGGATTCTCATTATGCATATGTTGGTGTACTGGATGGTGTCCCAAAAATCTCTGAGGTGCTATTCATTTTTCTTCTTTTTATTTCCTGATCTTCAGATTGGATGATCTATATCATTCTATCGTGTTTGCTAATTTTGTCTTCTGTCAGCACAAATCTGCTACTCAGCCCCTTTGGTGAGTTTTTCATTTCGGTAACTGTATTTCTAAACTAAAGGATATCCATTTGGTTCTTTTTAGTAATTAGTATCTCTTTATTTATATTAATATTTATTAAAAATTAATAATTTTATCGAGGTATAACTGATATACAAAGAACTGTATTTAATGGGTGCAATTAGACAAATTTAAACATATACAAACACTATGATACCATCACCAGGATCAAGGCAACAGACATTCATACGATGAATCATTATCATCACTTTTAATGTTAATTAATGTTAATTTTTTAACATTTTTTGTTTAGTTCTTTAAAGTATTTCTTTGTGAAGCCCCACGTTTCTCCTTCTCTTCCCCCAAAAAACTGTCGCTACTGACTGCTTTTTTCAAGTTTATATGTCACCATTTCCTGTTCTTTGCATGTCGTATTTTTGTTGTTGTTGAAAAATGGATATTTTAGATAATATATTGTAGTGACTCTGGATTCTGAGTCCCTTATTTCCCCCAGAGTGGTTGTTATTACTGCCTTGTGTGACTTGCCTGTACTAATTTTGTGGGAGTCTGTATCCCTCGCAGTGTGTGGCCTTTGATATCTCTACTTATGTTTTTCATTTTTTTAAATTCATATTCTTGTTTTTAAGGCTGGTTTAATGGGGTTCTCCCCTGGTCAGCATAAGTAGGCACTCAATGACTAGTCAGAGGTTGTGCTTAAACACCACGTGAAGGGCCGCACTGTGTGCCCCTAAAGTTCATATGGTAAAGTCCTAATTCCCAGTGCCTCCGAATGTGACTCTATTTGGAGATCGAGTCTTTATAAAACAGTAATGAAGTCATAATAAAATCATTAGGGTGGGCTTTAATCCAATCCAAATATTTACTATTCTTACATGTAAAGACCATTTTTTATAATTTATACATACATAAATACAGATATATATTTATTTGTTAATTGTCTTTCTCCTCCACTGAAAAGAAAACTTCCTGATGGTAGGGATTTGTCTTTTTAATCATTGCATCCTTAGTGCCTATTACAATGCCTAGTAAATAGTAGGCCCTCCATAAATATTTGTGAAAGAATGAATGAGTGTAGATATCTAGTTTTTTTCTTTTTTTCTTGAGAGAGAAAAAGAGAGCACAGCATGCAAGAGAGGGGTGGAGAGGGGCAGAGAAAGAGAGAGAGAATCTTAAGCAGGCTCCACACATAGTGCAGACCCCTATGCAGGCTTCGATCTCATGACCCTGAGATCATGACCTGATTGGAAATCAAGAGTTGTCTTAACCAACTGAGCTACCCAGGCACCCTGATATCTAGTTTTATTTAAAGCTTGTATAAAATAATCATTCTCATAAACTTTTGTAGTACCGTGGATTATTACAGCATTTAGGGATGTTATCAAACTTGTCATTACACTTCTAGGAATCAAGTGCCTACAGAAATACTAGTCTTACATGTAAAGATCATTGTTTATAATAAAAAAAAAACTGGAAAAAAGCTAAAGATGCAGCAAGAAAAAATGTCAAAATAAATACTAAGTATGATGCTGCTAAAAGGCCTTGTTTTGTTTTATAATGAAAAGATGTTTATGATAGTTGAGAAGAATCATGTGACAAACAATATGAATATGATCACACAATTAGTAAACAAGAAAACTGTGTATAGTGTGTCTGTGTGTGTGTTTGTGTCTTTTTTGTTTAGATTTGGATGTGTGGGTATGATGAGGACTACAGTAAGAGGGACAATAACTTTTAACTCTATGATTTTACTTTATAGTTTCATGTATTATTTTCATAACTTTATAAACAGTAAAAATAAGAGAAAATTTTAAAGGAAATATTGTGACATATTCCATTTTCCTGAGTTTTAACATATTGTATCATCTCCTTATAGATTGTATGTGCTAGAAATCAGCATCTCTTGATTTGCCAGAGTAGATAAACACTTACCAAATCAATACAGCCAAAGATTGAGTATGTTAATGCAATAGAAAATTCCAAGGGGTAAGAAATCAGTAAAATCCGTGAAACTTCCCTTCCAAGTTTCTGAAACCAGAAAATAGGGAGAAATCTTGCATTATTATCTTTAATAAGTGTAAATATGTTCACAGAACAGCTCCTACTATGAGTCAAGGAAAATAGGAAACATAAATAAGCTGCTTTCACCATTCGACTTCTTTAGACATCTCTACTACTTTGCCTTCCACTCCACTTTTCCTACCCTTAATTCCCTCAGCTCATTATCTTCAGCTTCCATTATCTTCAGCTTCGTCACTCAGCATTCTTGTCTCACTTCTTACAACTCTTCATTCTCATTATTCTCTTTCATGACAATCCCTATCTGTTGGGGTTAATGTAGAGCATGAAATCATCCATAATAGCTGGCTTACTAAAATGTAACACAGAGGCTGCTGGGGGCAAGGGAAGGTTTTGGAGAAGGGCGTAGGCCTTTGGAATGCCGAGGCCTATGTGACCACTCTGCCATTGGAATGCTGTGGGGAGTTGCCCTTCCTGAAGCTTTCTTAGCCCAAACAGCTGTCCTGTGATCTAAAAGATGCACTGTCCCCTAGGCTATGTTTAGCTGAACTTGGAGAACACGCAGGTTAGCATAGCCTATCTTTCCCGTAAACAGATCCTCCTAGTTCCAGTAAGACCCCTTGTCACACATCACATGCTTGAGAAACAGTGATAAAGACTTATGATTATCCTGAAGGACCAATAAAGGTGGGAGCAAAGAAGGGCAAAGGGTCTTTGTCTCTGAGCGCTGACCCCCTTGCCTTCTCCTCTCTTTCACGGCAAAGTTTGGAGTAATCTTTCATCTGTCTGTACAGGGATTGCCGGCCATCCCCAACATCTATCCAAGCTCTTTGGTCAATAAGATTTGACTCTCTGTCTCCAGTGATAAGATGGCTACTAAGAGATTGTATCAAGCAATTCTCATGTATTAAAACAACTGTTATTAATTATAGACTTACTTAAATTTGTATGTGCGGTGATAAAAACCTCACATACAAATTGCTGTAGCATGATGTGGAAGGATGAGTAAATCCTCAAGCATCTCACTTGGAAATATACAGTGACTATGATTTTGCTGGGATAATAAAGCAGATCCCTTCTACTGCAATCAGAAAGACATTTTCGACTACGTATCAGGATGAATGATATTGGTCCTAATCCTGAAAATAAATGTAGTTTTTGTGCTGGCTGTAGAAAGATAAGAATGATATTCAGACCTGGAAATAATATAACATTACAATCTCTCTCCTTCAATTCGTTCTCTTCCTCCTTCTGTTTTGGTGGGTTTATTTAATACCTTTTATGCAAGAAACTATTAGGTGGTAGGGAGTAGATGGTAAGAATGAAACGACAAAAAATTCCTGCTTTCTTAAAGTTTATATTCAAGTAGAAAAGACAGAAAGATAATATAAGGTAACATATAATAAGGTCAAATATTTCAGAATGGATAAAAACTTGCTCAGGAATTTTAGGGGCAGGAAGTTTGCCCTAAGCCATTCATGTTCAGGAAGGCTTCATATAACGGAAGACATTGGAAATAAGAGTAAGACTGAGAAAAACAAAGGAGGGAAGCAACATTCTAGGCAGCTTTAAATTTTCATTTACTGTTTTTTTTTTTTTGTAACTTATCTTGTTCCAGAAAAAATGTAATAGCATACATTAAAAGTGTGACAAAATAATTAATGGAGACATAAAATAGAAACAATAATAAAGCTAAAATACATATCACATGACCTATGGTTTGATAATGTGAGAAAAAAAAACAAAACAAAACACGAATGCAAGAATGAACATGTTTTAAGAAAATGATTAAGCGAGTTTAACTCAAGTATAGGGAGTGTATGATAGTAACCGGAAGATAAAGAAAATACTATAGAGGGTTTGAAATATCAAGTTATCTTATCAGAATTATGATTTAATTTTATTGGCAGAAACACAATAGTAGCATTTTAGCTGGGGACTACTGGGGACCTCTTTGTTGCCAAGATTGTAAAAAGTCATTTTGTCCACATTTCCTTACTTTGTATGTGTTAGTGTTATTCTCAGACAAATTCTGCCCCTGAAAATAGCAAGATATCTGCCAGAGAAGTTCAAACAGGCAAACAACGGAGAGAGTGACTGAGTTAAGCCTAGTCCAGCATAAGTCAGTAAAGTGCCCTTTTTCTTGCTTAAGTCAATTTGGGTTGTATTTCCTGTCACTTGCAACTAGGAGATCCCTAGTTAATAAAAATTCAAATAAATAATAATAATTGGTATTTGGGAAGATAGTGGAGGGAGACGGGTGAAGGATTACATCAAGGTTTTCAGCTTTAGAGGCTGAAATAAGGGAGTCTTGCAGCACAGTACTTCCATTTTATATCTGTTGAATTTGAGATGGTGACAACAGAAGCATATCAAAGTGGAAACATCAAGCTGGCGTAATATGCAAACGATGAATCATGGACCACTGCATCAAAAACTAATGATGTACTATATGGTGACTAACATAACATAATAAAAAAATTATTAAAAAAAAGAAAATGAAGAAGCACTAAAAAAAATAAAAAATTAAAGAATAACAGGCCTGGAGTCTGGCAGATGAACAGTTTAGCAGGTATGTGCTAGCACTTTCTCTACTGACACATAAAGAAACTGAGGAACAGGGAAGTTAAGAAACTTGTCCACAGGGTCACACACAGTGAGTACTGAAGACAGTGTTTGAATAAAGTCAGTCTGGTTCTGGATTTTTCAGTATGTTTATTTCAGAGGCATGCACTTTTTGGGATAGCTGAATCTACCTGGGAACACTGATAACTTGTTGAGTTTATGGGTTTAGCCAAGCAGCTTACTTATATTAGAAAAACTGTCATGTGGAAAATCTTGTAAAAGGTTGGCTGCCTTAGGAAATGCAGGAATAGTATTCTGTAATGCCTCTAAGAGAAGATTGTAGGTTAGAGATGTAGGTCTAATACATAAGTTCATTCATGGAATTAATCACTGCAAACAAAACCGAAACTTGTGCATCTGGGAGAGTGTGAAATTGATCATTAATACTGAGTTCAGATAAATACAGACTATGATAGTTTGTAATACTGCTTGCAAAAGGTGAGTCCTGGAAATTATGCCATTATTATCTTAAACTGATGATTATAAGCTTATGAATAAGAGTGGTCAGCTAAATAATTTGATATAATCCTCCACTTGATAACCTAATTATGCCTCCTTATCTCTGCCACCAAAATTAGAACTGAAGATTCCCAGAATGAATTTCCAAGGAAAATGGAGAATTTTCTTACAATGTATAGGGAAAATCTGATGCATACTTATTTAAATCAATCCATCATTCATTACATACAATCCATTTTGGGGTACTATTTTATCTTCTCTCATCCTTTCATTGTCCTCTAGGTTTTTGTTCTTCATGCTTGGATTCCTTCCACTGATGGTTCTTTAACAATACAGTGCAGGTATAGAGAGAGAAAAGTTGAGGTAGAGGGAGCAGGAAGATTATGCGTCATCTACAATGAGTCTTCTCATTAGAGTTATTTTTGAATTGATACTTTCAAGTTGCTACTTTTTGTTTTGTTGTTCAACAATAAAGAGGAGCTCTACTCTAATATATTCTCATTTGAAAGTCTTTTGCAGCACTAATACTCTGTAATTCTGAATTTAAAGCTAACACAATTGAAACATAGTTATTACTCTGGTACAAAGTATGTGATTGGATATTTAATTAAATGGAAACAAGACAGATTCACACACATTTAGCATTTGAACACATAAAGCAAAATTCATGTGAGACACAAAAATAAGCTGTGTATGGTGATGCCTGGGTGGCTCATTTGGTTGGGCATCCGGCTCTTGATTTCAGCTCAGGTCACAATCTTAGGGCCTTGGGATGGAGCCCCACATTGGGCTCCATGCTTAGTGGGGAGTCTACTTGAGGACTCTCTCTCTCCCTCTCCCCCAACTTGCGCTATCTCTTTCTAAAATAAATAAATCTCAAAAAAATAGGCTGTGTATGAAAAGCTCTGTGTTACACCAGAAATTATCAGGTGTCTATAATTCCAAATATATGCATCAGTAGCAGAATTATTTTGTTGATTTTGGAAATGGTTTTAAGGTCTAGGATTATGCTTTTCTTTCATTAAGAGAATCATTGGTGACCCTATGCCTAATGCATAAACACTTATCACTGAAGCCTTCACATTATCTACTTGCTTTATTTTAATTGGGCATGTCAGGAATTTAAACATTCTATTAATATTTACCAAAAAAATCATGTTAAAATTACTTTTGAATTGAAACTTTTAATCAAGAGCTTACTATTTAAAGCAAAGAATTCCTTAAAGACTAATAAAAGCCTTATTTTACCTCCAAAGGCTTTAAAACCTTAGAAGAGAATTATTTGAAATTAAGATGTTCCTAAAGAATTGGTCACTTACTGCTTGTCCATAATTCCTATATGACACGGAATTAAAAGAAGACAACTCAATTGTTGTTAGAATTGATGCAATAACTGCAACAATTATGCAGAAGATGTTCATGATCAAAGCAAATGTAATCTGAAAAGAAGATACATGGTAAGCTTGTTATATTCTGAATAAACACTTAGGTTAAACAGTTTGTATTGCTGAAAAAAAATCATTTTGTCAAAACTCTGATCTAGTTTGTGAAGCTTTAGAGGTGCTGGAATGCTTGCCATTAGGATAAAATATTTTCCCAGTTTACACGAAACCCAGTTAATCTGGAGGGAACAGTGAAATATCACATCAATAAGCATCAGTCTTCCATTTGGGCTAAAAAATGTTGTATTTTACAATCTTCTGAGTCATTCTGAAGAAAGATTGTTAAGATAGGATTTGAACAAAAGGAGATCCACCATAAAATAGAAAAACAAACAAAGATGGAAAATGACTGCTTATAGAAATAAACCAAAGAAGATTCAGTGATTTTTAATCCAGGATTTTCATTCTCTACGGGAATCCATCAATATCTTTGGATATGTTTTTATCTGTATAATTGTGAGATCAGACTCATTGATTTCTTAGCTCTAAGAGTCTAAGACATTTTTCTTTCTAATATCTTACCTATATCATAGATGGATCTTCTGGACAGATCCTCTATTTTATTACAAGATATAATCCTGTTCCCAAACTAGATAGTTAGGAAAATGAAGTTTTACAGTAATATTATATCCATATATAAAGGCATTATTAGGTTCTATTAAAATTTTGTCTACTAGTAAAGTTCATATAATATTAAAATAAGGTAGAATACTAAACCAAAAAAACCCTATATTTAAATTTAGAACCTTTACATAATGATTCTAATTAATATAGAAAGTTTGTCCACATTAAGTTATGTGCTCCTAGCTTTTCACTTAATTCTTTATTTTACAAGTAGGGTAGATTCTTTCATTGTTTAGATACTCGCTAAAACTTACTTAGTTTTGTGACAAGTGATTTCTAGGATACCCAAAGCATCTCCACTTACCATGCCTTGAACTGGATGCCTTACTGCTCTTATTATGGAGACTCCTGCAATGATAAACTGGATATAAAAACATATTTATAAATATTCATTGATAATGCTCATCAACTTAAGATGTATTTTTAACAACTCCCTCTTCCAGGTCTGTTATTTTTAGAATACCAAGAGTAACAAAATATAAAGAAGTTTCAGTAGAAGGGATCAGGACAAGTTTCCATCATATAGTCATGAACTGAAACCTAAAAGCGGGGTCACTAATTACAGAAACATAGGGGAGAGTGGGCAGAATTCAGGTTGTGGTATAGACCAAAGATGACTTAAAGAGTCCTGAATCAGGGGCCAAGTTTGCTTATATCTGTGCATGCTTTCTAAACTCATTTGATTATCATTTCAAATGCTATCCTTCCTAATAAAATATAGCCACTGATTGCAATTACTGTATGCATATCCAAATGTGAAAAAAGTGGTTCATGAGTCTATTCCAAATTGTGTTTGTACAAAATATGTCTCTTGAGACTGTGGCCGTTATTAAATAACAACTGTAATTCATGTTTTTGCCTTCTTTTTTTAAGAGTTTCCATTATTTCATACCAGGTTACTTTGTTTATTTCCCAGAAGTATAAAGTTATGCCATATTGTTTGGAGGTGAGCTGCATAATTCCCTTGGAACATTCCTTTAGTCTTATCTGTTTTAGTGAATTTTACAAAGATCTAAGTCAAAGGATAATCTGTGGAAAAACAGCATTCATGCTATACCATTTGTAGGAAGATCAAATCTTAAAGCTTACTAACTCCTCCAGGATAACTTAAATTTACACACACAGCACTTCATTCTGTAATAAAAGCTGAGATTTCTAAGGAGGTACACAGTGAAAGAGCTAATATAAGTTGAATTATAAACTGGAGTGCTCTGTAGCTAGATTAGCAAACCATGTGCTTCACAAAATGCCTTTCAAAGTTCATGACAGTTTTCCATTGGATTTAATTTAACTGAAATTTTAGATAATTTATTCTAGGAGCTACACATGCTATTTTTATAACATGTAAAATTAAACACTGAGGGACATGAATCATTTATCTGGATGTTGTCTGCAAATTCACTATTGTTTTCTAAAGCAATGCTTTGACACTTGTGATATATAAAGGCAGAGGATCTCCTAGAGGCCACTGCTTTCTCTATAGTCTTCTCAAATGGTAGTCATTTTCTCTTACTGCCCTTATACCACTGTTTCTAAGTGGTGGGATAAGTGTGGGATAAGTTCTCCTCATTACTTCCAATACTTCCCTCTCCTCCAGCTTTCAATCAAATGTCATCAGATTCTATCACCCACTATCTAGCCTGGTTGAAGTCATCAATTGATGACTTGGTCACTCTAGTCTTGGTGATTTTAATTCCTGTCTCACTCTCTCTCTAACACCTCTTAGACCTTGGTTATATATGCATGTGTGTGTGTTTGTGTATATATATATGTATATATATACACACACATATATATTTTTTTTCCTTCTAATACCTTGGTCTTATGGTTCTTATTTCTCTTCTCTAATCCTCCGACCCCATCCTATCTCAGTCACTCACTCCCATATTCATTCTCTTGTGTATGTTTCTACCAATAAGTATGACATCTTTCAAATCTCAATTCCAAGTATCCCACTATGACTATTAGCTTCTATCGTTTTACATCAGGTCTCGTAGTATCACAACTCTAACAATCCTTTGAACGCATCTGCATCTATAATCAAGCCCCTCACCTCCCTGTTATATTCTCTCCTTCACCAGTTTAAATTCCATGGTTAACTATTACACTCACTTATATACACTTTCAACTCCTTTGCACTGTTCTTGTTTGATCACAGATGCACGGTTAAACCTAAATTCTGATTAAATGTAGTTCTCCTTCTCACTGAATGCCTGAACCCGTGCAGCCAAACAGGACCTGAGAAAGACACACAACCATCTTGACCCATGCCTCACTACACACATCCTGTTCCTAAAGCTTAAGCGAGCTCTTAATCTTAGTGGAAGTCAAATTACTTTTCTACAATGCATACGCTCTCTTTTTCTAGATGACTATTTTCATACTCTCCCTTCAAACAACCAACTCATGATCCAATTCTCATTCTCAGCTCATGATCTGGCTTCCTAATTCACTGACATATTTGAAGCCATAGGAAGAGAAGTTCCACAAGCTCCCAATATCCCATCTACATGTTTATAAAATTTGTCCTTTCTCTTTGCTCCTCTACTTTTCCATCCTGTTACCCACCTTGGCACTATTTATATTAAAGATGGATAATTCTTTCTTATGAGGGTTATCCTATACTTTGTGGGATATTTAGCCATATCTTTGGCTTCTGCCTACTAGATGCCCACCCCAGCTGTGAAAACCAAAAATGTCTCCAGATATCACCAAATGTCCTCTGAGGGGCCAAACCACCTCTAGTTGAGATCCACTGCTAGAGATGAACTGTCCATGAACCTATTTGTGTATTAAAAAACATCATCTCTTGCCTACCCCAGTATAGGATTCTAATAATCCCTCCTTTCCTCCATTTATTTCATATTGATTTTCCCTCTTCTGGTTCAGTCCCCTCAGTAAAAGACATGATACTTACAACTTGCTGAAACAAATAAGCAAACCTTGTCTTGACCCGAACTTCCTCCCACTACTACCTCATTTCTCAATGCCACATTACACCAGAGTCCTTAAAGGAGTTTTATTTGCTGTCTCTACAGTTCTTCTCCTTCCATTATTTCTTAAACCAACTCCAGTCAGGTTTTGCCTCACCATTCCACCGAAACTACTTGTCAAGTTTACTGCTGCCTTCCACACTGCTAACTCCAATGGTCAATTCTCAGCCCTATTTGGCAAAATAACAGAATTTAATACAGTTTATCTTTCCCTATTTGTTCGCTCAGCTTTGAGGATGCCATACTCTTCAAATTTTCCTACTACCTTATGGCTGTCTAGAAACCACAGAAGAATGCAGAATAGAATAGAATAGAATGCATTTAGAAAATGTGTGTGTATAGACTTACTGTGTGAAGAAGGTAAAGACCCTAAATATGAAAATTAGCCATGCTAATGGATATTATGGTTAAGATTCTTTGTCTTTTACATATCTAAATTCAATCCAACCTATCGTTGTCATTGTGCATTCCCTCCTGTATCCACATCTCTTGTAACAGCCCTGGTAAGTTAAAGGTACTAAAAAAACATGTGTGGAAAAAGGGAATTTTACTTTGAATAAATTACCAACATGAGATTTACTCACATAATTCTCCTGAAATCTCTGTTTAAAAACTGTTCCCTATCTTCCACTAGTGGCATGAATAGTATTTACTGAATGATTAAATCATATAAATATATTCTACTCACAATAACTCCCCATAAAGAACATCCTGTTTTGTAAGTTATAGGTTCATACGTCCCAAAGACTCCTCTAATTTGTCCCATATACAAAATCAATAGGAAATACCACATGAAAACATGAAATATGCCAATCATAATCTGGACAGCCTGTGAGAAGAAAATGATATTAGTACCGAAACCAGTAATTTTTAACATAACTCCAATAAATGTTAACTATAAGAAATATTCAATACTTGATGAAAGATAAAAGTTAAATAGCAATGCACTTACCATGTATTTTCTGGACTGGTTAGCCCCAAAAGAAAGCCCTAACCAAAAAAAAAAAAAAAAAAAAAAAAAAAAAAAAAAGCCCTAACCAGGAAGTACTGAGGTTTTCCAAATAGGAATCAGCCATTCTTGGAGCATCGTACTGTTCAATAATAATTCTAGTCAATTCTCCCATAAAAAGTTGACAATTTGATTCTTACTACTGCTATCCTCCCTACCTATCAAGTAATGTCATGAGAAGAGAATACTGAAAGTTTTGGGGAAAAATATGGTTACTACTCTATTTGGATGCAGGAAGCCATGTATCCAATATATTCTTGTATATTAGTAATTACTAAGGTTGAACCACATTTTGCATCTTTTAAAGGTTTATCTTTGCCTTCAAGGCATACTTGGTATGCATCTTTATCACAACCATGCTAGGGTGAGGTACAGTCCGACACAGAGATACAAATATCCAGAGTAGGGGCGCCTGGGTGGCTCAGTGAGTTAAAGCCTCTGCCTTCGGCTCAGGTCATGATCTCAGGGTCCTGGGATCGAGCCCTGCATTGGGCTCTGTGCTCAGCAGGGAGCCCGCTTCTCCCTCTCTCTCTGCCTGCCTCTCTGCCTACTTGTGATCTCTCTCCTGTCAAATAAATAAATAAAATCTTAAAAAAAAAAAAAAAAAAGAAGAATATCCAGAGTAGACTTGCTGGTACAAGGTGTTCCTATTGGATAGGGGATAGGTTGGTGAAGGGGAGAATTATTACTCAACTTTAATTTGTAAGAAGATAATTACAATCCAAGTAAATATGTGCCAGTAAATTTATTTCTCAATTTATATGTGAACTGATATTTTATATACTGAATCACATTTTTAATTACTCTTGAAAAATTTCAGAGGATTGGGGCACCTGCCTGGCTCAGTCAGTAAAGCATGTGATGCCTGATCTCAGGGTCATGAGTTCAAGCCCCATGTTGGTTGTGGAGCCTACTTAATTAAAACAAATAAAAGTAAAAACTTCAGAGATAACATTATTTTTACTTTAATATAAACTTTAACAGGAAGCTATTTAATGCTTTAATAGTTCCAGCTCTTTGTAAAGCAAGTAGCCTAAAAACACATAAATGCAATCAGCTAATATTAAAGATACATTTTAGAGAATTCTCTTTATAGAAAGACCATTGTTACTTTTTCAGTAATAATCTTACCCATTTTTATAGATTTAGATTTTAGATTTCCTCTGCATTGAATTTGAAAGAATGGCATTATCTTCAGAGATTCTTTGGATTTGATTGGCATAATATCCTCTACTAGATAGCAAAATCCTTGAGAGACTGAACTTTAGTTATCTCACAGTTGTCACCAGCCTCTAAAAGTGGGGACCCAGTAAATAACTCTTGAAGAAGTACATCAGAATGAAGGACATTAATTCCACATGACTTTCCCAACTCTTAAGTGAACTTGAAAAGTAGTGCCTCCCTTTATAATTGGTGGTTGTCCTATATAATACCATGAAATATCCAAGTAACCAAAGCTTGAAAAGAACTCTATAAGAAAGCAAAGCTGCTAGTGTGTGGAGAAGAACAAGATGGATTTTCTTATTTAAAAATTGTTCTGAACCTAGAGCCAACAAATGGCATTTCAGGAGGTCATAGGCCTCTTCTCCACACACAAAAATATGAGTGCAAAGGATTAAAATATATACATGAAGCTGGGGAGAAGATTCAGAGCTTCCTTCCTACGTCTGAAAGAGTCTGTAACTCCTAAGAGATTAAGAACCTCGGATGAACAGTCAGGTGGGAGAGAATCTACACAGCGGCCAAGTTCAAAGGAAAAGTTCACATTCAGTGGAAAAATTCTTTCTCTTTCAGATGGGAAAGAGCATGATCTTCATAATTCCTTGGTATTACTAAGAGATAGCTAAGCTCTCTATTTATAATTGAAGAGACAAATTAATAATCATTTTATTGTATAGACATCAATACAGTAATAGAGAGAGATCAACAAGAGATCCCTCTTCCAGTTTAAAAAAAAACACTTCTTTTTCTTTTATTCCTTTTGGGATTTATCTAGCACCCTATGTATGTTGGTTTAGCCGGTATGCTTATATCTAAGCACATATTTGTGTATGAAGAGACTGGAGATCAGTCAAAACTTGTAGAAGACAATCAGTATTAAAAAAACATTTTTTGGGTGAAGGAGAGTGGAAGATACAGGGAGATTCCAGTTATGGAATGACTAAGTCACAGAAATAAAGGATACAGCAAAAGGAATATAGTCAATGATCTTGTTACAGCATTGTATGGTGACAGATGGTAGCTATCTATGCTTGTGGTGAGCATAGCATAATGTATAGAGATGTCGAATCACTACGTTGTGTACCTGAAATTGATGTTACATTGTGTGTCGACTATACTCAAAAACAATTTTTTTAAACCCATTTTTACCCTTTTGACTTAACCAAATATGCCCCTTTCCAGATTCAAGAATAATCCTTAGTAAATTGAAATAGTGCATATTCCTGAATTTAGTCAAAGTGAAGTCTTACTTACCCCTAAAGCAAGACTATCTGCTGCAGAGATTTTTGAACATACGCATGGAGCCATACTATCAGCATTTCCTCTAGGATGATTATGCTTCTAATCTTTGGTGATATTTTTATTAGCAAACTTCTACAAAACAATACAAAACACGTATACACACTTTGCTCAAAGAAAATACTTAAGTTTGATTCTTTCCCTACTGTTTTACAACCACTTCCCCAAACTCTGAAGCAATTGTTTTTTCTTTCTGTGCCTAACTTTGTAAAGGCATCAGCTGGCATCTACCTGTTCTGAATAATGGCCTCCATAAGTGAAAAGCCTCCCTCTACAATTAAAAAGTATAGGCATATTACAGTTACTTTCTCTGAGTAGTAAACAGTGGCTCTGGATGATAAAATATAAGGAACACTTAGGAAACAGTGTTAGAGAATTTTCAGTAACGCTTTTAACAACTTACTTGCAATTCATAATGAGTTCAATGCAATTCTGAAATGCAATTCAAAATTCATAATGCCATGTTTGCATTTCAAAACCAAGTTCTTGTACTTAAATTCATCATGGGCTCATGATTTTTTTTTGTCACATTCTTGCTATCTAGTTCTTTATATGAAAGAACTTTTTCTGCCCTCAGACAACTTACCAAAGTTGCTTCCACAATCCTAAAGATTCTCCTAGGAATTCTTTTGTTGTTATTGTTTCTTTTTTCCCCACTAAAGGCTTCTTCTAGGAGTTCTTTTGTTGTTATTATTTCTTCTCCCCTCCCCCCATCCCCACATTTCTCCCTGGTGTTCAGAAAACCTGGCTAATAACTGTATCCTTTGTGGATCTGACATTACGGTTCTACATCTTCTAACATGTCATACTTAGGTCAATAACATGAATCATGCCACTTAGTCAGGTGATCATCTAATGGATGATCTTAAACCCTGAATCTTGGTTCTTTCAAAAGGCAGGTTTGAGTAAATGACCTCTCGTTCCCTGTACCCTTAAAATCTCATGATTTGATTATTTTAATGAGTCTTTGGTTTCTAAAATTGATTTTCTGAATGTCTCTTAATTCTATAAAGTACAAAGACAGAAAAAAGCTAGGTAAGACTACAAGAGCTATTGACAGTAGAGAAAACAATATGTTAAGTACAATAACTTAAGTATAAAGAATAAGTTTCATATATTAAACAGTACCTTTGAGAAATACCAAAGAAAGGGTACAGGCCTAAAGGCAACCAAGATTAATCATTCCATCATGCTTAAATAAAAGGCACAGAATTACAGAATCCATATACAAAGTAATGAGGAAGTCATATCTAGATTTCTAGTGTCACTTTTGAGAAAGAAAGGAAAACAATAAAAAATAATTAGCCCTTTTGTATATGTATAAAAATTCTCACAGTTGATAGTGGAAGCACCATGAGTGACTTGGGCAGAACATTCAGCATCACTATAGTCTCCATCAGGTCCCCACCAAAATCACCCCAGGTGAAGTATTCATTGAAGTACCAAGAAAAAACAGGTTGTGTGTGTGTTTAAAATTCTTTAGCTTAACTGATGGAAGAAAATAAGAAATTCTACAATATTATTTCTGGAATAAATGATGGTTAGAATTTTTTAGAAAAACATTCTACATTCAGTTACTCTATAACCCGCTTTGTAAAAAAAAAAAAAAAGATAACTAAAATAAAAAATAAAAATTATAATTTGTTTCTATTCTCTGGTGCTCTCATCACTAATCAAAAAGCAGCTGCAGAACATGCCCCTAGTCCTTTTCCCAACACTACCCTCATCCCCTACACTTGCCTTAAAACACGGAAATTCTGGAACAGTCACAGAGAGCTCATGTCTAGAAGCCACTTCTCCATCTTTAGCAGGGATGCGACTCCTGTGTTCAGAACAAAGTTCAAACTCTTTGGCAGGGCCCCTAAAGCCCTTCATGAGCTGTTCCCTGCCCACTTCCTTGGCCTCATCCCAGGCCCTCCCTGGGTTCCTGCCTTAATAGCTCCAACAGCACCCTTCTTCGGGAAGCCTCCTCTGCCCCAGAGTCTATCAGTACTCCTCTCCTTGCTCCCCTACACCACATCACAGTGCTGTCTAACTCTGGATGATCAAGTCCGGTTCCCAAGGCAGTGTGAGCTCCCGGAAACCGAGGAATTCGTTTCCGCATGTCCAGGGCCAGTCCTGGGCTGCGACCCAGGGACTCGCATTTGATGAAGCGGACTGGGCTGGGCGAGCGGGGGGTGCCTGAGGCCCAGCGTCTGCACAAGGACTGACGGGGCAGGAGAGGGAAGGTAGGGGGCGGGGGGCACCGAATTCTATCTCCGCGCCCCTTTTCGGCTTTTAACACGTAAGAAACACCGTAAGCAAAGCGACATCATTACCCTTCATTTTACTTGTTCAAGGTCCTAAGGATCGAGTTTCGCCCTCTTCGGTCCAGGCCCAGGTTCAGGGGGCGGAGTATCCGCGCAGGCCGGTCCCCTTGCCCAAGACCGCTCCTCCAGCACCCCGTCCGGGTCCTTCTGCCAGTGCCCAGGCCCGGATCAAGAGGCAGATCTCAGGGGGGGTGTCCTCAGGGCCAGGTCCCCAGATGCTGCCTGGCAAGCATCACTGAAGCTGCAAGGAGCCCAGGACCCAGCAGGCCCTCAGGCTCCTCAGGCCACGCGGGCCTCCAACGGCAGCTGCGGCGGCGCTGTCTTCGTGCGCCTGCGCACCCACGCCCGGTACGTGGCGGGGCGGGGGAGGGCGTGTGCGCAGACTCACTAGGGCTTTGCGGACCACGTGGTCAGACTCGCGTGAATTACGGCTTGGTATCTGGAGAAATGGCTTCTCCAAATATCCGTTTGTGATATTGGCCTTTCTGGTGCGTTCACTGCAGAGCGACCAGGATCACTGATGAAAAGTCAGTCCCTCACCGTCTCCGTCCTCAGAGGAAAATTGTAGTGCAAATGCCTTTTAGGAAGTGTATATATTGAAAAAGGCAGTTGAGTCAGTGACCAACCCCCACCCCCCCTTTTTTTTAACGTAAGAAGCCAAAGAAGGAAATTAATGGAGACTGTTTGGCAAGACACTGGAATGACTTTTTCATCCACCTGCTGAGGTGAGTTAATGTTTCAGGTTATACCTGATATCAGTTTCCTATTTGATGTGGAGAGTCGTTAAAACAATGTGTGTGAAAAGATGTGTAAAGAAGTAGCGGTAGCAGCTGGAAGATATAGAAGGGTCCGATGTTGTAGATGAGGAAGTCGGGGTGTGAACCTCAAGCAAAAACTGTGATCTTAAATTAACTGACAAGTACAGGGACTCCTGTTATGCAACTATCATGATTTACTGAGGCAGTAAAGTACCTGGAGAGCAGCCATTCCTGCAGCTCCTGAATGTTATGAAGTCTCGTTTGTGGCAGGAAAATTTTTATTGGTATTTTGGGAAAATTAAAATTCAAGCTTGTGATGTAAATATTTAGTAAGTAATCGTAAACGTTTGGGAACAGAAACTGATTTTTCTTTTATAAAGAAGTTGCCTAAATGCCACTAACACTTTTTTTCTTGCCAAAGCCAAATTACAATTATATCTTAAAGCTACCAAGATCTTTTATGATCATTTATAGTTTGAAAATCAATTATAAACTCAATAACTTTATTAGCCTCAAGTTAGCTTTCGTATACATTGTGACTCTGCAGCCCCCTCAATTAAAAGAAAAAAAAATATTTCCAGGCTGTTCTAATGCCTTTACATTTTGTATTGGTCAGTATATCACTGAATATCACTGAGCATAGTTTTAGTTGTAAGCAGTAAAGCAGTTTGGTTTCTGACATTAGGATTGTTCTTTTCTGCTTTGCCTGTCTGTGAGCAGAGCATAATCTGACAATACTAAGCATTCTATGTGCTGTAGAAGAACTCACTTGAATGTGTTTGCAATGTCAAGATTATGGATTTAGTAGAAATGAGAGTTCTGAGGAGATGACTCCCTATTGTAACTTGCTGCCCTGATTGATTGATAGTGACAGAAGAGAGCTATCTTTTCCTTTCGTCTAAGGTTTACCCAACAGTCTGTGGAAATTAGCTTGGATTTGATGATTTTCTTGGATGGGGGACCAAATATGTATTTGTGTTTATTCAGTGAGTACAAACACATCTTCATATGTATTCAGTATGAACATAGGCAAGAATAGATGAGTAAGTCAAACTGTGGGATAGGCAAAGTTCCTTGGTACTTTTTAATTCCTTTGATAATATCATAGATCAGTCAACCAATTTTGCTTTTCTCTGTCTCTATGAACTGGGTTTAGAAATTTAGAATTAATTTCATTCTAGTTTTTGTCACTGGGTTCTCAAAACTGCTTCCTTCAACCATGAAGAGGCAGGCAGTCATGGTATGACCTCCAATTTGACTTTTTTTTTTTTTTTTTTTTTTTTTTACTTTTTGTCATTTCAAGTATTTTTCCATGCAGGTTGTGTTGTTAATTTTCCTTGAATTGGTTCTAAGGACAACAAAGACATTAGGCGGATAACAAAGACATTACAAGGAAATATGCTGAGACCACTATGCTTGATACAATGTTGTTAAAACCTTCATTGGGGATCATTATAAGAACTCCATTGGCTGTAAGCCCCATAAACTATTTTGTCCAAATTGCTGTGAGGAATTGCGTTTTACTTATGCACAGGACAAAACAGATACTTCCTATGTGTAAACATCAGGTTATTTTAGTAGGGAAAATGGAAATAAATCTGTATAACTCTGGGGAAACTAAGCAATTGAGTTTATTGTAGATATGCAATATGCGTATATATATTTATATAAAATATAGTGTATATGTATATGTATACACATACTTGAACACATACACATATGTAGTATATAGTTAGCATTATTACATAAATACAGTTCTTTAAGGAAATGCTAATTAGTAGCTTAAAAATTTTTTTGCTTTTTTTTTTTTTTTTTGCATTTACTGTGTCCAGGCAATATCTTATGTACTTTACATGTGTTTAAAGATAAACTCAGATACATCAAAAATTTGAAGAGTTTGAGCAAACATTGATTCGAATTGGGCAACACCAAACTGAGAATGGTTGGAACACCTCACAAGCAGGAGCTAGGGGAAAGGTTTTTATCTAGAAGATGCGGAAGCAAAGCAAGGAAATTATAGTTTAGACAGCTGCCTTACTTGAGAGCTGTGGTTAGTTGTTCTTAAGTTTAATTTTCTCGGGCTGGAGGGCATTGATTCTGGCTTTGTTTTCAGTTGCTCATGTAGGCTCTCAAGGCATTAGAGCCACTCTGGTCTAATGGCCTCCTTGTGTAGCTGCTTTAACACATTGGCTTATCTTACTTAAACTGCACCATTGTTATTACTTGAACTGGTGAAAATACTGAGGCTTGGGGAGGTTAGGGATCTTGTTCATAGTCACACAGCTTATAAATGTGCAAGTTGAGGTTCTAACTCCAGCAATCTAGCTCCGGAATCTGTACCCTTTGCTTTCTTAGGCCTCCTTCAGGAAGAGCTATGATGTATGACCATTGCAGAATTGTGTAAGGAATACTGCTGGTGAAATTACAAGGCCTAAGGATAGTTCTCAGCTCCAGTTCTGGCTGTGTGTACTCCATTGTACTACTCTGACTTTGTTTTCTCTTCTGTCTTACAGTGTAAGTCCTTGACATTAAGCTTTTGATTGCCAGTGCATCCATTCCAAAGACAGTCCTCACATATAAATGAATTACCAGCTGTATGACACAGCTACTAACAAAACAACTAGAGAAAAAAATAAGCCACTCTACCTCCAAAGATTCCCTTTTAGAAACTAGCTCTCTGTGGTTAACATAGATAACTAATCGCTTGAATGACCCTGCTTTTCCCTTCTCATGCCCTAATTCCTGCTCTTATGTCTTAAATTCACCCATAAAGAGCGAACCCAAGAAACTGTAGGTACTCTACCTTCAACCCTAATAAAGGCAGAACCCCAGGTTTGTGCTTTCTCTCTGTCTCTCTCCCTTGCTACATGGCCCTTGGGGCATGCTGTAGACCTTCCAGGACTTATGAGTAGTTAAGTCCTGTCCTTCAAAGTTTCCTGATGGTTGTTGCTGAGGTGCAACCTACAATTACAGTAAGAACCACAAGGGTCAGTCCAGCCACATCACTTGTTCCATAGGGGGCACATCTGTGGGGGCCGCCATCAGTAGTAGGGCTCAGGTGAGGGCCTTAAGGCATTCAGGTCGATAGCATCACTATCAACAGGCTGAGACCAACAGAACTAGACATTGCAGCCAGCATTCTATGACTATATGAAGTGATATTTGGCCAAAAAGTCTGTACGAGATTATAAGTGTTGCTAAGTTCTTAGGTGAGTGGCAGGAATTGTGAAAACAAAGTCAAATTTTGAGTGAAGTTTAAACTGAGTAGGCAAAGAAAGAGATTGGTGCAGCCCACTGAGTACTGGTGAGCCAGCTAGTAGAACTGAGTAGAGGAATATGTCCTTTTTAAAAAAATTATTATTTATTATTATTTTTAAATATTTTATTTATTTGAGAGAGAAATATTTATATTTCTTGAGTGAAGTCTTTGTACTCAAACCCAGCATTTATTAGTTGTAAATAATAAGTACCTGCTTGTGGGGAGGGGCACAGGGAGAGGGAGAAGCAAGCACCCTGCTGAGCAGGGAATCCATAGTCATGGTCATTGCAGGGCAAGGAATATCCATTTTTTGAGTGAAGTCAGGGAACTGAGGAGTGGAGTAGAGGTGGGTTTAGGGAGAAGAGTGAACAATGCAAAAATATAAATTGCCTTGTCGAAAATAGTCTGGAGAGAGGAAGGCTTTGTTTGTTTTACTTGCAAAATGAAGGGAGAAAGGCAGAAATTAGCCAGTTTTAGGAAAGTGCTGTTGTCCAAGTCCACTCCATCCTGTAGGAATTAAGACACACTGGCAATGTGGCCACATTTGTCTGGCTCGCCCCTGATTTGCTCAAGTACATCTCGGTTCTCTGCAAATCCCCACTTCCAGAGTACTTCTGGGAGTCCCCAGAATTTTCACATTGTTCTGTAGCATGGCAGCCACTTTACGTCTGCATCTTTGTCTTCCCAGGCCATGCAGCTGCCATTTTCAAGAAGGCTGCTTTGCCCCAGGTGCTATCCCTCGTTGCTTCCTAAGCTCCAAGGCCCTGGGGGTCCAGCAGCCTTGCATTTTCTTCAGTCCTCCTCACAGAGCAGGAGCCTCATTATAGTCCGCGTGCAAATGAGAACACCCCTTTCTCCATGGGGATCAAGCCTGGTTTGACTCAGGCTGGGAACTAGACTCCATGTCCTGCTCTTTCAGCTTGAGCTTCAGATATTTGAACTCAAAGCTTCCTGCAGGTCTGTTCCCCTGATTCAGATCACTCCTACAAATAGATGCCTGGGTACCCTTGGCACCTCCCTCCCAGTCACCCAAATTTAGGATGAGTTTGGCCAGCATCTGCTCCATGGGACTAGGGGACAGTTGTGACTGATTGATTTTTAAAGGGATTTAACAAATGCAAAATACACTCTGGAAAAAACTTTCATAAATGTTGTGTAAGCCAGGCATGAATCAGTGATATGTGTATATCGACGATGTATTTGTAGATTCTGGAAGGATAACTCTGAACCCATGCGTTTCATGAAATCTTGACCTAAGTCTTAGAATTCAGAGTTGGTTGATGTCCTGGAGTCCTAGAAATCTAATAATAACTTATGTTTTTCTGAAGAGGGAAGACACTAAATATAGGATGCACTTGGGTTTTCCTTGTATAGCTTCAGTTATGTTTCTTGAGTGAAGTGTTGGTACTCAAACCCAGCATTTATTACTTTTATGTGAAAAAAGCATGTGTATACTGGCATTAAGATAAAGCCTGCTCTATCCTGTTTTATATTACCCCAAATAAAAAGTATGTAAAACCTTAATTTTATGTAATAGCTTAGCACAGTGTGTGGTCACAAAGTAGTAATGTATTTTTTTGAGCAAATGAATGAATAAATAAGTTTTTAGATAATCCAGAATGAAAATCCGTAGGGCCTTTAATAATTTAGTATTAGTATTATAAGTAATTTAGTGTTTAGTATTAGTAATAAGCATATGACTTCTATGCTGGGATATAATATTTCTACTCTAGTCACTTTCCCAGGTCTTAGGTCACACGTGCATTTTTAGAAAGCTTAGAAGATTTAAAACTTAAAATTAAACTTTGATTTTATTTTCACAGGAAGTCTAACATTTAGATGACATAAGTAGCAAAGGAATTGAATCTTCAATTAAGATTCTTCAATAAGATTTATTTATTTATTTATTCTTCAATAAGATTGAATCTTCAATAAGATTCAAAGGAATAGAATCTTTGTTTTTCTCAAGCACACAGCACAGTGCCCTGTACAGAGTAGGCACTCAATTAATTTTGATTAGTCAATGAATGCTTTCCCCAGTTGCATAAAAACAGATTGCATTGTTTAAAATGAATCCACTATATAAGATTATTATGCTTACAGCATAGTTAAAATTGTAGAGGTAGGCAGTCTTATTTTCTTACACTGTAAAAAGTCTCAACTTAAAATACAAATTTTAGATGGTTGAAACCCAAATCTATTAGCATCTTTTAACTCTCTAGCAAAAAGAGGAGTTGGGGGGCATATCAACTGACACTCTAGATATTGAGTTAAGGGACTCAAGGGCGAGCTTAAAAGTAACAGTAACTTTCAGGAGGCAAGTGCTGAAAGTAGTAGTAGTATATTACTAAACCCCTTTTCTCCCATCAGAGAGTTAGGTAGTTCCTTCCACATGTACCACAGGTTTACTATAGAGAAACATGTTTGTTTGCTTGTTTTGGAGCTACAGATCTCTGCTTCTATCCCAGACAATAAGAAGAGTGGGAATAATGGTTAAGAGCATTGCCTGAACTTGGGAGCCAGCAGGCCTGGGTTTAAATTCATGCTTCAGTCTTTGCTAACTGCATATCTTAATGATTTAATCTCTCTGCTATAGTTTTCTCATCTGGAAAGGATGCTGATTATAGTACTTGTTTCATGGGGGTCTTGTGAGCGTTAATTGTATTTATTTATATGTGTTTAGGGATGTGCCTAGCACATAGAGTAGGCTAAATATTAGCTATTATCATTATTACTACTACTAAAGTAAAATGAAAAATAGAATATGTTCGATGGAAATTTATTTTAAAAATCGACTTTGCTGGAAATGCTTCTCTTCCATAAAGCAAGTCTTACTTTTTAAGTTATTTGCATAGATTTATGGTATGCCACTCCTACAGCCATTTTGGGAGCACTATTTAGTTCCTAGGCCCTCAGATCACAGAGTATATGTCTTTACTTTCATCAGCTGCCGAGCTTCATGGTGAAAGACACAGCATCCCTGATCACCCAAATTGCTAAATAGTTGGGACCCAGGCAGACCAGAATTTGGAACTATGTAACATTCACCTGACATAATACATCTGCTTTCCCAGGTACAGGAATTCCATTCTTCTCATCTGCCTCTTCCTTGATTTTGATTTCTCTACCTACTCTTTCCCTATATGTTTTGTCCCATTTGGCTTTTAAAAATAATTCTCAAGCTTCAAAAATGGGTAATACTTTGCTGTTTCCAAACTGTTTTCACATAACGTTGTCTTATTTGAGCTTTACAGCAGCTCTGTGGAGAAAGGCAGATAACAATTTTTGACCAATCTATCTGTACTTTTTTTTCCTTCTCTTCTTAGTCCAGTTTAGATTCATAGTCCATCATCGCAGTAATACTTTTGACGATATCACATGCTTTTTTGCCCCTTTGGTATTTTGTCATCCCCTCTTGCAAAATCCTAATCCTGGACAAAACCAAATAGGTGCTTTATCTGGATTCAAATCTGAGCAACCAAGTCTTGCTGAAGCAATTACTTTGTTTGTGCTGTAAATTGGTGACCACTTTTTTTTTTTTTTTAAGATTTTATTTATTTATTTGACAGAGAGAAGGAGAAGAGATCACAAGTAGGCAGAGAGGCAGGCAGAGGGAGAGGGGAAAGCAGGCTCCCTGCTGAGCAGAGAGCCTGATTCGGGGCTTGATCCCAGGACGCTGAGATCATGACCTGAGCCGAAGGCAAAGGCTTAACCCACTGAGCCACCCAGGTGCCCCATGACCACTTCTATAAATGTGCCCTTGGTACAGCCTGCAGTCCTCATCTGTTTCTCTGATCAGTTTATTCTCTATTTCCATGGCTTATCCAACACTACCCTTTCTGTTCAATATTCTCATTCTACACATGGCCCCCACCTTGGGCATGACCTCACTTCTGCTTTGATGGGGATGACATGAACCATTGTAATAGAGCCTCCTACATACTCCATACCATCCCTGCAAACCTATTGATACTGCAACAATGACATCTTCCCTTCTTTTTGTTGTGTGGATAAACCACCCTTTCTCATGACTTAGGCCATGCCTTGCATATACACTTTTGATTTCTTGATACTTACACTGCAGTCATCCCTTTTCTCTCATATATTCAGTAGCTTTCTAGCGTATCTGGATTGTTCCCATTGGCTTTTAAACATGCCCATGTTTTCCCCATTTCAGAAACAAAATAGCTATAATCCAGATAAAACTCCTTTAGTGTACCATCCTTGGCCTGCTCTTTCCCCTTTGCAAATGAGTTTAATGTATGTGAAAATACTCTGTAAATAGCAGAGCTTTGTAGCTATCCAGGAGGCAGGTTCGATGAAATTAATGTATAAATACTGTGAGCCATTTTCAGTCTTCTGGTCATCCACCTCCCCAGAGTGGTAGTGGTATGTAGGTAGAAACAGTGGCAGGGAAATACACGCAGTTATCATTAGTGACAAACTAAGAAAAATCTCAAACACAGTCTTGAAAGATAAGCAATCATTGTGGACAGTAGAGGCCAGCTTCTTAAGTTCCTGCAGAGCAGTTTAACCTCATGAGATTGCATGGTGCTCCTTTTTGTTTTTAGCCAAATTCTTTTTAATGATTTTTTCTTTATTTTAGGGGGAGGGGGAGCGTGCGTGCACATGAGTGGGAGGGATAGAAGGAGAGGGAGAGAGAATCTGAAGCTGACTCCGCTCTGAGCGTGAAGCCTGACGTGGGGCTCCATCCCATGATCACGACCTGAGCAGAAACCAAGAGTCGGATGCTCAACCGATTGCGCCACCCAGGCGCCTCTCCTTTTTGTTTTAAGTGGCATAAGTGAGGTAGCCATCCTTTCTGGGAGGAGCTGAGGAAAACTCTGGTTCCGTGCGACTGGCTGTATACACATTGGGAATAACCAGGACAGGCTGGAATGAATAAAACAAGCAGTATTATTACTACAATCCTATTCCGTCCCATGCCCCACCCACTCCCCACCCCACGACTCGGGGACAAAATGCACTCCTGTTAACCCGCAATGGGACTTGGCTGACACTTGTCTGTATTTCTCCAGCACATACTCAGAGTATTTTACAGAGAAGAAGCCCAGCTCACCCTGTTGGTTTTGGTGATTGCTCGTTTGGCAAAATAGGCTGTAGTACAATTTGTGCAGAACTCCAAGAGAGAGAAGATAATCAGCATGGCTGCAATTCCTTTCCCAGAAAGCTGAAATCAGGGAAAAACATACCAAAAATTTTGACTAATCAAGACGTCTTAACACAAGCTTCAAAAATTATTGACTCATCAAATGTGCCATTGCTCTTACTCAACTTACTCCATGATCGTTTCTCTATTATCATCAAAGGCTTATTTCAGGGGAATGTGAATTAATTTTGAATTTTCTTTAAAATACCAGAAGACTTTCCTTTTCTCCACCAGACTATTTAGAAACATTAGAAAGGAAGTACCTTTTTTTTCTTTGCAATGGCTTTCTTGTTTTTATAAAAATGTTCCCTACTTATTAAAAAAAATCAAGCTATATAGGAAACAGTCAGTCATCCTTAATGTCACTGCCTAGAAATAAGCAAAATTGAAATTTGATGTCTATTATACCAGATCTCTATGTAGAGGCCAAAAGGCAGATAGAGAAATGGATGCATGGAGTGACGGCAAGAGAGGAGGCAGAACGAGAGAGGGGATGAGAGAAAGCAAGAGATAGAAACATTGTTCTCGAAAAATGGAATGGTTTTGTACTTGCTATTTTGAAGTAAAAGTATTACTTGATTTTTGAAAGAATAGAAATATGTAAATTAAGTCTGCCAGAGTTAAAAGTTTAGGGAATCCTTGAAGAAGCTGAAGTAATTTTAAACCGACAAGTTTCAATTTTAGACAGTATGAAATGAGTGCTATGCAA
>CM052884.1:87623559-87737082 GCA_028534135.1 Potos flavus | reverse complement strand
TTTTTTTTTTTTTAATCTGTACCACTGACATGCTATGGTATAACATGGCTTGACCTGCTACTTGGAAATTCCTTTTGTTGTCTCTGTGTTAAATTGAAAAATGTATACCTAGAACTGAATTGAATACCAGTTCCTGAAACCCAAGTGCTATGTCTGGGTCATGTGGTAATCACAGACTAGAGTCACTGTTTCGTAGGACAGGAATTTGAATTAAAATTTGAGGGTGCGACTTTCCAGATTAGTAAGGAATCTGACCATGATAACGAGGAAACTCAGTGTATTCCTAATTTATGTGACTCACATCCCCCTCAGACCAGGGCACGTCTTGTGAGGAAGAGGGAAGGCACATGTGTTTGCATCCATTTTATCATCTGATGTGTCTTTTATTCCCATAAGCTGAATTGTATCTTTTTCTCAAAATAAATAATAGGCATCTGAGTGTTTCTGCTGACCCATGGCAATCTTAAGTCTTCTTTCCTCTTTCCTTCCTTTTTTCCTTTCATTTCTTCCTTTAGTCACTCTAATGTATCTGGATAGTTTTCCTACCATTTTTTTTTTTTTTTTTTTTTTAATTTTCTCGTTCTTAAAATGAACAACTGTATACAGGCTTTACTTTTGTTTGTATATGGTATAGGCAAGTTTTTCTTGATTGTGTTTCTACTTAACTACGTCGGTTTTGTCTTTCTTGTTTCCAGCTTCAATTTCAGAACCAGATATTATTTTATGTTCCTTTTACTGAATGTTAACCATGCAGCTATAGCAGTGAAAGAAATGACTTAGCTGGCACTGAGCACAATTCTTGCTAATGAATGTAGACTTTGCTTTCTCTTTCTTTTGAGAAATGTCTATACTAAGACCTGCTACAAGGCCAGAGGTATTTCTGTTCCTATGGATTTCTGCCCATTCCTCCACGGTATCAAGGTGTACTGGAAGATGTTAATTCTGGTGACCTACTTTCCTTGAGGTCCTGCGGTGCTACAGAAGGGCTTTTACCATTCAGGATTTGCTCTATACTTTTTTTTTTTTTAAAGATTTTATCTATTAGGGAGAGAGTGAGTGCATGAGCAGGGGGAGGGGAGAGGAAGAGGGACAAGCAGACTCCTCGCTGAGTGGTGAGCTGGATGCAGAGCTCAATCCTAGGATCCTGAGATCTTGACCTGAGCCAAAGTCAGATGCTTAACTAAGCCACCCAGATGCCCCTGCTTTATACTTTCTTAGAATTGACTGCTTTCCACCTAAGTCGTCTTAGCTCCAGGTTGGAGAGCCTTAGTGAGACTTGTCCGTATTTTTTGGTGTCCTGCTTTTCTTAGTTTTGTTTCTGGGGAATAAAAGACAGAATTAGGAGATGTACTTTCTTCTACCACCTTGAGACACAGCAGACTCATTTGGTTTTTTACTTGGATGCCAATTTAAAAGGTGGTTTTTGAGTAATTTTCGTTTTTTGTTTTGGTATCATAGAGGATAAATTTTGTGTTCTTGCTTCTCTCCTTCTTACTTACCAAGAAGTTGCCTCATATTCTTGCCTTCTTATAAGTGCTTCTGTACACTTTCTCTGCTCTTGGGGTAACTGTCAGAGTCTATGCTTTGCCTAATATGATAATGAATGGATGATTCTGTTTTGAGAACATTCGGAGGCATGTGCTTCATTTTGAAGTTGCTTCATTCTTTGAGTTCCTCTAATAAAAGTGAAATGTCCTTGTTGCAGCCAGTTTCCCCTCATCCCATTCTTACTCTAAAAAAAAACTACACAATAACTTGACTATCTTATTTACATAGAATTTAAAATCTTTGGAAAAGTCTTATCTGGGTATCTTTAAGTGTCCTTAGGTGTTTTCCCCCATTGTTTACATGGTTAACAGTGAGACCAATAAAGGATGTCCTTTCTGCCCCAGTTCATCCGTAGAGGTAGCTCTCCCATTTTTTCTGCAGTCCTAGAGGTCACATGATCAGGAATAGGGCTGGAATAGAAAAAGGGATTTTCTACTCGGGCTATTGTACAGTCATGAGAGGTAAAAAAATGGACCCACTGTGTGAGAGTGGAGAGGAGGTACATGGTAGATCATGGGATACTTACAACTGCCCAGTAGTCTTGGTTGGGTAGGCCATTGATGCTCACATCCACCAGCAGCAGAATCACTCCAATGAAGGCAAAGAAAGCACTGACAATGTTCATTCCTAAGCTGCTTTTGATCTAATGGAGATGACGGAAAAATAAATCATATAGGAGAAAAAAAATTAAATGCAGTAAGAAACAGTTAAATGTAATGGTTCTTAATCTTTGAAATCTTGAAAAAAATTTTGAAGTTAAAATGAGTTTTCTTCCTCTGCCTTTCTGAGTTTTCATGAAAATTATTCTGTATGCAGCCTAAATGCAGTGTACTTCTGAAATCTGTAGAAAAATGTAAATAATACAAAGCAGAAGCTCATCTATTGGGATTGCCTAAAAGCCTCACACACAATAACAATTATATTCCCTTTTTAAAGTAATAAAACAATAAATAAACCATTAATGAGCATTTTTCTGTGACAAGCACTGTGTTTAAATTATCTAAATATAATATCTCATGAAACTCTTACAACCACCGTGTGAGGTAATACTACATAGCATCCAATTTTATAGATGGAAAAGCATGTATGCAAAAACATCTTTGCTGATAAAATTAGTAATTGATGAAAAACCTGGAGTCTTTCTAGGGACTAGATAAAAAACCCAGATTTAGAATGAGGAACTCATTAGGCTTTTGTGAGTAGAAGTCTAGGGTAGGGTATAAAACTTTCCTGTTTCTACAAGGAGATTTTGACACATTCTGTGCTGGGGCAGCATTAGAGAGAAGGATCCATAAATGGTCCAGAGAAAGGATGTTCTACTTTTTTTTTTTTTTTTTATTACAATAGGAGTGGTTAATTGGGATTAGGCTGATTTAGTTTAGTTTAGCCTGGTCTTTAGTCTAGTCTCTAGTCTAATGTTTAGTGTCTAGTTTAGTGTCTGTTCTAGCCTCTAGTCTAGTGTCTGGTGTCTAGGAGAAAATGAACAGCATGATTCTGTGTTCCCATTTTTCCATTCTTTCCTCTTGTGCTGGATTAAATATAATCTTGAAACTATCTCTGCTCTAGTTGTCGCTATTTCTTGGCAAATCATTTTCTTTCTCCTGTTTCAAAAGTAGACCAGGAAATTGCAAAAGTTGGAGAGCTGTAACCAAGAGAATTGAAAGACCTGTCTCAGTGATTATTTTTATAAACTCTTTTTGTGTACCCAGTTGGTGCTTTTAGTGATGATTTAACATACTGTAAAACAAAAGTCAAATCTGAGTAAAACTAGGAGATATGTGCAAATAAAAAATAAAAATACAAGCAAGGCAGAACTGAGAAATGGCAAATGAATAATAGAGTCTTTGATAGTGAAGTGGCAAGTGGGTATTTCCTGGCTCCTATATTCTGCTTTGGACTTCCCCTAATTCAGTGTGACCCAACTGAGCCAGGTAGCCTTTAGGGTAAAGCTAAACAACCTGATCTATACCACTTCTCACTTTTGTGATTAAAGAGTCAGAGGGTGGGGCTCTTCCATTTCTAAGTGGCAAGTTGTGTGGATCATGCTGGGGCACACATACCATGGAGGCAATCAATAGAAATAGTTTTGGGAAAAAGTGCTCCCCTTTGCATTTGCTGAATCCACTTTCTCAGTTTTCCTCTCCAAATCAATTAAATGAATCTTCAAAAGAGTTTAGTAAGTGGAAACATTCTGACTTACCAGACTAGGAGAAAGCTTCTTGGACGCCAGTATAGAGAAAGTACCTGTAGTAATGAACTGTAGAAACAGACACATTTATTAATGAAAGATGGGTTCTTCAGTCCTGGGAGCTTCTCTCTTTGTAGGAAAGATTGATCTATTTATGTTCATCTAGTTTCCCTCTCAAAAACTCGCCTCGTACTTCTCCATTTTTCTGGAGAAATCTTCAGAGATTGTGTCCGTTTGACTGCTCCCTTTTTTTCCTTCCCTTAGTTTCTCACGTGTAAAGAGCTCATTCTTTTGTGAGCTTACCTTGTTCTGATGATCTCTGAACTCATAGCTCAGTCTCTTGTCATTATCACTTGCATATTTTTAATCATGTTCCCCATCACCTCCTTTTGCCTCTCTCCACCCAGTGCATACATTTCCATCTTAAATGTAATTGGGAACTAAAACTTTGGCTTGTTGGTTACTGGATCAGAGTAAACTTGAGGGTATGAGTTTAAGCTGCAGGTTAAAATGGAGAACAGAAGCTCTCCCTTATTTATACCCAACCAGAGCTGTTATTTCTCAGTTTCTCAGCTGATCTGATGTGGGGCTTATCAGAAAATGAGTTCTGCATAGGCTAGGGGTAGCTGTCCTCAATAAACTGAGAAGGAGAAGTGTTCTAGCAGGCTACTCACAGAGATGCCACCCCAGAATGGATATCCACTAATAAGAGCAAAGGAAGCAAATCCCAAAACTTGTCTATAAACGACGTTCATGAAACCTAAGATAGTTCCGAAACCAACGTGCATCAAGCCAATCATGATTTGGATTGCCTGCAAAAAGAAAACAGGCATTTTAAAGTTGCTTCTTCATTTACAGTCACTAATGAGACATTACTGACATTGCTGCTGCTGTGTATTTATTGTCCCCTCTGTCAAGATCCACGAATGTCCTTTAGGCATACATACCTTTCCAGCAGGAGGTGGGCCGTGAAGATTTTGGCATACACTGGCGCCAGGCCCTCAGCGTAGGCCTCGTTTGAGGTGTTTGGGTGGCTTGTAAGGGTGGCCCAAGGAGAGATCTTCAGAAGGTGCTACTGGTTAAGCATGTGTTGGTGTCCCTGGAGAGCCTCTAAAAGACTCTTTGAAAAAAATGCTTTAACTGTGACTTTGATGGCTGTTTCAGATGGACCTATTCTCTGCTTGGGAGATCCCAGTTATGGGGAATATATCCATGAAGGAAGTATCAATGAGTTTATGGGGCATTAACTGCATGTTCGAAAATAGTCTAAATACTTCACATTTATTGTTCCATGTAATTTTCCCAGCAGCTGGATAGAGACACAGAGATGCCTGTTTTAGTCTTCTCAGGCTGCTATAAGAAAATACTGTGCCACCCTCTGGGTAGCTTATAAACAACAGGAATGTATTGTTGTTCTAGAGGCTGTACAGGCTGTACAGGCTGTACAGTTCTAGAGGCTGGGAGGTTCTAAGTTCAAAGTACCAGCATGGTTGCCTTCTCGCGAGGGCCCTCTCCCTGGTTCCTAATGGTGCCTCCTCATTGTGTCCTCACATAGTGGAGAAGGGCTCAGGATCTCTCAGGAGCCTCTTTCATAAGCCCATTCATGAGAGTTCCACCTTCATGAACTAATAAGTATCTCCTAAAGGCCCACGTCCTAATACTATCATTGTTAGGGTTAGGATTTCAACATAGGAGTTTTGGGAGGTCATTCAGAGCATAGCAGTGTCCATACCATTATTGAAGGGCAGATCTGGAAAGTTAATACAGCAAGTTGATTCCAGAACCCATGTCTTTTAAGTATTAAATATGGCCTTCCCTCAGGCTCAGCTCCAGCTCTTCCATGAAGTTGTCTTGATTATATTAATCAATTAAGCTATTTTTTCTCTTTCTAAATTTCTGTTTTATCTTATGATGTAAATTAGACATTACTTGGTTTTGTACTCATTTATATTGTTCTTTTTTTTAAATTGCAGGTATGCAAATATTTTCTTATTGGCCAAGACATATTCTCAAAAACAGGGGATATATCTTTGTACCACTTAGAACACCTTCTTTCATCCTGAGTAAACAGATTTGTGAGAGATAAGTGCTTCTAGTTTGGGCCAGAAGCTAACTGTAGATTTACCATTTGTTTCTTCCCAAGCTTACAATTTATCTGTCCAAGAAGACTGCAAATTCAAACATTGCTGTGTTTATTTCTTCGATAACTTGCTATTGAATACAGTTAAGTTATTAAGTTGAAACAGAATTGGAAAAAAATCACAGCTTCCTAAATAATGCTAAGAGATTAATATTTTCTTTGAGTAATTAATTTCTTTGAGAACAATAAAAACTATGAACCTTCTCCTTGAAAAACTCTTGTTACACATTCATACATACACACACAACACTTTTGCATCTGACTTCAGAGGTGTCCCGGGCTAAGCCAGTCATGGATCTCAGTTGAAGAACTCCTGGCATTAGGCATTGTAATCGGTTGTTACAAGCTCTTCCTTAGAGCAGCAGTTCAGTCATCTGGCCACAAACTTCTTACTCTCATCCTTGACGTCATCTTGATGGCAGTTAGATACTGGATTAATACTGGCTTACTTTTCTCCTAGTATAACGCTGGCTCTACCATTTACTGACCAAACTTGCCTGCAGGCCAGACAGTGATTTGGAGTTTTGGCCACTGAACCACTTTGAGTTCTGAATCAACTAGGGCAGATGCTCCCCGTCCTACCACCTGAGGCCCCTGCATTGTTGTGGTGACTGGGAGCTACTAATAGCATAAGTGTACAACCTCCAGGGAGAAGAAGTAGCTTCTGCCAGCTGGAGCTTTTAAAAATAAAACGGCACCTGTCACTTTAAAGTGCTTTTCTTGAGTACCTCTTTGTTCCCAGGGAGAATGCCCCAGTGTTTCCCCACTCCATTCAGAGTACAAGCCAGCACTTCTGTCCTCCAGGCCTCACAGGGTCTGCCCCCCACCCCTCCTCTGCCCTCCTTGAGGCTACACCCTCCCTCTATCATACTGTTCTACTTTACTGTCTCCTCCCAGTTCTTCAAACACAACACCCACATTTTCCTCCAAAGATCCTTCCAACTTTACCTGGAAGCTCTTGCCCTGACATATCTGCATGGCTTGCTCCTCCCTTCCTGTCTTTGCTCAAATGTCATCTTCTAAGCCTCCTCTGATCAACTTGAAATCGCTACCCATACCCTTCATTGCCTGGTACTAACCAGCCCCTTTTCCATTTCTTTATTCTGTCCACATCATTTATCACCTTCTAACACATCATGTACTTTAGTTCTTTTTTATGTGTGTAGTCTGAGCCTGCGATTCTCATCTAGATGAGGGCAGAGATTGTGCCGTTTTGTTCTCTGTAGTATTCCCAACACCTGTGTGGGGTAGGCTTTGTGGGGTACTAGTTTGTCCCTTTGCTCAGTGGGAGCAGGGGATTTCCTTTCTCTGGCAGGAGGAGGATCGAAGGGGCCACCCGCACAGCCTAGATCTGTCTGCTAGAGAGGACAATGCTTATTTTTACTTTTCTAAAGTGGTGAAACTTGAAATAGGTAGTAGGATGGCTGGACCAGTTTCTGGTACGTAATGGGCACTCTAGAACTTACTGAACGCTCTAGCAGAGAAGTTAGAACTGCACACGGAGAGACAGTACTGTGTCATGGAATTGTTAGTGGCATGAATGAGGTATCTGGAAAGCACAGCAAAAACGAACAGTTCTCTCTGTGCAGGTGGAATCTTCATCTACAAATAGGGCATGTCTTACAATTTACTTACGTAAACAAGATTGTAAGTGTTTGACACGCCCTTTGTGGAAGTCGCATGGCAGTTAAGTCATAACGTCTGCACAGGCCCTGGGTGAAAGTCACAGCAGATGGAATGGCCGTGAATTCTTCCCCACCCAGTTTCCCCAGACTGCCCATTTATAGTCACTTCTGTTTTTAAGGCAGCTGTCAATGTTCATTTTAATGCGAATTCACCTATATACACAAATAGGCTTACAGCTAATCTGAGACGGGATTGAGGGTGCCCAAAGTGTCCTTTGCAGAAGTGAGATCAAGCTAGAAGTAGTGGTTTTCCATAGTGTCAGTGTTACTGAATCATCCTGCTAGAAAGAGTCCTTTGTCACCTGTTAGAGTCTTGCTTGAATCTAAAAGAAATTAAACTCAGGGTAAAGTCTATATGCAGATGAATTATTTCTGCCTTAAAGGGATACAGTTTCCAGAGTAACGTTCAGAACTTTTTAACGATTGGATGTGGGTCATGAGATCATAAACTTCTCTCCACCTATAAGTACAATATAACCTTGCAAATGCAAAATTAAATTAAAATTCTCACAGTAGGTAGACTTACCCCTAATATCTTTGCTTCTTCTCTAAAGTTTGTGATTGCTATTTCTGTAGCTGGGTTTACCACCTGTGTATTTCCTTGGCCTTGTTGATTGTTGGTGATGATTCCTGGAGACCCGAAGAAGGGAGGCTGACCACTCTGAGCTTGGTTTCCCAGGTGTATGAAACCCACAGGTTGTTGAGACCCAGGAGCCATGATGTTGTTTGGTGGGTAAGGACTGAGTATGGTTTCATACATTCGGGGCTGGGTTGTTGGCTGGGATGACATCATTGTGTCCTAAGTGTACTACAAAACATAACAAACTGATTAATTTACCCACAAAAAAAGTTAAAGAAAATCTTGTCAAATGTCAAATACTATGTGAATACTATAGAGCAAGTGAGCAAATAATGGGCAATGGCGACCGATGTAAACATGAACCTCATTTGACCTTGGAATCTATATACCCTGTAGTTCAAAGCAAGTGAAGGGGGGAAGATAGGAGTAACTTTATTTTCCAGTTCCTATTTGATTTGGTAAAATATTTGTATATATTAACCTTCCCTGAGTTTATTGCATCTGAAGGACAACAGAGGGAGGGAAGAGATAGTGGTAGGCAGAATAATGCATCTTCCCTCCCCCAGAAATGTCCACATTCTAATTGAGGAAGCCATGCGTGTTGGGTTACATGATGGGCACGCTGTGAGGCTCTCCTCCAGGGTTGGGGAATGGCCTGCACCTTTCCAGGCCCTTTAAAACTTGGGAGTTTTGAATCCCAGCCTCCGGCCAGAGATAAAATACAGTAGCTCTGTGGTGCCAGGTGCGCTGATGGCCCAGGAACAGACAGGTTAAGGGCCGGGAACTGATGAAAGCCCGGGCCACAGGAGATTGGTTGCTTTTCCGAGAGGGCCTCCTGAACAGCAGTGACCGGTAGTTCTGCTCCCTGGGCCAAGAGGGCTGGGTGACACCATATTCTTCTTCCTCCACTATGCCCCACCCCCCAGCACAGTCTGACTTCAGAGAGAAACACAGTGTCTCCAGGGGAGCCGGAGTTCCCTACACTAAACCCCGCTTCCTGGCAGGGGCATCTTTACAAGGGCAGGTCAGTTTGTGAGCCAGCCTAGCGGGCTTCTCCCTCTGCATCTACCAAGTCTACTGATTAAAGAGTGCTCCAAAATATCAGCATTTGGTTGCAATATGACCAGACTTGCTTGTTTTTTTAAAATTTTTTTTAACTTTGTACTGGACCACTTTCTTACACCATACACAAAAATAAACTCAAAATGGATGAAAGACTTAAATATGAGACAGGAATTGATCAAAATCCTAGAGGAGAACACAGGCTGCAACTTCTTTGACCTTGGCCACAGCGACTTCTTACTAGGCAGTTTCCAAAGACAAGGAAACAAAAGCAAAAACAAAGTATTGGGAGCTAATCAGGATAAAAAGCTTTTGCACAGCAAAGGAAACAGTCAACAAAACTAAAAGTCAACCTCAATGGGAGAAGATATTTGCAAATGACATACCAGATAAAGGGCTAGTATCCAAAATCTGTAAAGAACTTATCAAACTCAACATCCAAAAAACAAATAATCCAGTCAAGAAAGGGCAGAAGACAGGAACAGACCGTTCTCTAAAAGACATACAAACGGCTAATAGACACATGAAAAAATGCTCAACATCACTTGGCATCAGGGAAATACAAATCAAAAGCACGATTAGACACTACCTCACACCGGTCAGAATGGCTAAAATGAACAAGTCAGGAAACAACAGATGTTGGTGAGGATGGGAAAGAAGGGGAACCCTCTTACACATTTGATGGGTATGCAAACTGGCGCAGCCACTCTGGAAATAGTATGGAGGTTCCTCAAAAAGTAAAAAATAGGGCTACCCTTTGACCCAGCAATTGTACTACTAGGTATTTATCCAAAGGGTACAAACATAGCAATTTGTAGGTCACATGTATACTGATGTTTATAGCAGCAATGTCCGCAATAGCTAAAAAATGTAAAGAGTTGAGATGTCTTTCCATCGAGAGATGAATGTATAAAATTGTGCTATATGTATATAATGGAATATTACTCGGCCATCAAAAAGAATGAAATCTTGGCCTTTTGCGATGACGTGGATGGAAATAGAGGGTATTATGCTAAGCAAAATAAATCAGTCAGAGAAAAACAAATACAATGTGATTTCACTCATATGTGGAATTTAAGGAACAAAACAGAGAAACAGGGGAAGGGGAAAAAAAATAAGATAAAAACTGAGAGGGAGGCAACCCATGAGAGAGTCTAACTATAGGAAACAGGTTTGCTGGTGGGGAGGTGTGTGGGAAATGGGGTAACTGGGTGATGGGCATTAAGGATGGCACTTGAAGTAATGAGCACTGGGTGTTATATGCAACTGAAGAATCACCAAATTCTACCCCCGAAACTAGTAATAAGTATATGTTAACTAAATTGAATTTAAATTAAAAATTAGAAAAAAACTCAAAGTGGCTGGTAAGAAGATCAGATAATCCTAATTCCTATTAAGCTGTTGACACTGCCCAGCCTATGGTAAGGTCTTCATAAAAGGTAGCTATCCTTCTGTTATCAGAGCCCAAGGGCTAGGTTTCAGAAGTGGATATAGGCGTATGAAAAGTTTATAATAGAGATTGGACTCAAAAGGTCAACGCCAACACCAAGGAGATACGAGATGAGAGCTCAGGGTATAGAAATTAACCAGAACAAGATTTTTCTTGAGTTTTTTTAAAGTATTAAAGCAATTAAACATTTTCTGCATGTATGTGATCTCATTACCTCCTTTCTTTCCTGTTGGTTATTGTCATTTGTTTAATTGAGAAATTTAATATGAAACCTATGGCTTCTCATTTATTTATCAACATTTTTAAATTTAATATCTGCTATTTGCTTTCTGGACTAAGCCCTATCCTATGGGTTCCATATAGAATCCAGATTATTAATAATTTATAACGATTATGCTAGTCTCAGTTGCATTTTTACAGGGTCACGTTCTGGTTTTATAACAAGAATTTAAGAGCTGAACCAGTCTTGATCCTTTGACTTTATACCCAAATGACTTAATGTGTAAACAGCTCTGCTGGTTACATAGTTTGGCACAGAGGGAGGGAAAAATGCTTGCAGGAATAACTAAGTAATTATCCCATTGAAATGAGGATAATCCTGAAAATGATGGAAGAAAAGGGAAACCAATGAATAGACTGTTTTCATTGATTGCCTCTATCTTGGAATTATTTTCTTGACTGTTGGTAAAATACTTACTATCAGTTGTCTTTTCATCTAAACATTAGAGCAACTGTAATTATTTTTAAACCTAAGAAACACATCAAAAAATACGTCTGATGAGATCAAAAGGACAGGACTGTCACAAATAAAAATTGGAATAATTTACTTTATTCCAGTTTCTTTCTCCCTCCCTTCCAAATGAATTTCACTTTTAATAGTATAGGGTGAAGATGACTGCTATCTTTGAGAAGAGGTTTTAGCATACAGGGTAGCATAATACCAAATCATTTCTACAGTGTCACCCAAGTACATACATGAATAAAAATACCAACTTAGTGAAAATTAGTGCTATTCCCCACCTATTTTTGGTTTTTTTCCTCCATAACAAAGCATCTTAATTAAAATATATTACAAAAGCAATACTACAGTGTTTTTAGTCCTGTGGTAGCCACACTATCATCAGATTGCTCACATTGGGACATTCCTTCCCCTTATTGATTAATATTCATAGAATGACATACTTTTGAACCTTCTATGTGTCACCTCTCTTAGCATGAACTTTTGATTTTTTTTTTAAGATTTTATTTATTTATTTGACAGCGAGAGAGCACAAGCAGAGGGAGCAGCAGAGGGAAAGGGAAAAGCAGGCTCCCCACTGAGCAGGGAGCCTGATGTGGGGCTAGATCCCAGGACTCTGGGTTCATGACCTGAGCTGAAGGCAGACACTTAACCGACTGAGCTACCCAGCTGCCCCGATTTTTAAATTTTTTTCTTGAAGTATCTTTTACCTGTGTTATAGCAACTGACATTCTTTTTTAAAATTTCTGTCTGGTTTTTCGTTTCTCCCTTGTTTCATTTCCTGTTTTATCTCTCTCATGATTTCTTTTCCCTCGTTTATCTACTTGGCCTAACTTAAGAGTCAAGATTTGGCTTCATCCCTCCAACCTAGAGAGTGGGATGCTGCAGAGAACCCACACAGAGCAGCCCTGCCATTTATGCCCATTAATTTGGGTGAAGAGGTAGATAAATAAGTCAGTAGACTTACTCTGTTCCTTTGGCACCTGTCTGCTTTCTCTTTCTCCAAGTTCTGTGCTAGTTGGAAATGTTTACCTGGGTATTATAGGTACTTTTTACTTCCTTGTGTCAATCCAACCTGTCTCCTATCTTTATTTAATTCCAAAGTCCTTCTATCCTTGATGCTCTTCCACCCGAAGTGGATGCATAGTCCAGTTGTAACCTTTGTAATATGCTTGCTGTGCTTTCACAGTTTCATCCTCTTTCCCCTGGGAAGCCTTTTCTGACACACCCAAACACTTAGGTACTTATTTTCTTCAACCCCTTTGTACTTTCTGATACTTGTTAGTGCAACATCATACTGCATTTCAATGCCTTTTAAGTTAGATGAATAAAATTGGAAAATGTGGATAATAAAAAAGAAGAGAAAGAAAAAAGCATCCATACTCCCACCACCCACACATAATGATATTTTCATTTAGATTTTTAATCTTTTGTTTGTAAATATATATTTTACAGGGAGACATTTATGATTTTATGAAATCACCAAATTAGGATCATCTTGTATCTAAGTTTTATAACCTGCTTTTGTAGCTTAATGTTTTATAAGCAGCTTTTCATGTCAATAAACACGTAAGTGTTGTAATTCTTAATAGTGGCATGCTATTCCATTTTGGGGAAGTGTCTTATTACATTTCAATTCCTTATCTTCAGGCCTGTCTCACAGATGGAGTGAACACCTTAAGGGCAGAGATACTTGGGTGGGGGTCAGTGTCCCGTCCCTAGCCCTGTGTATTATACATGTCTCAAACATGGTAAGATCCATTAAGTATATGTCGAATGAGTTAGTAGAGTGAATACAGATTCCTTTTCCATATTTTCCCCCCTATATATACTATTAAAGATTTTCTTTCTCTTGTGGTTTTACGTTTTTATGTATTTTTCGAAAATGGAAAAATATGTACTGAAGATTTATTAATGCTGTGAGCTAGAAAGGTGACAATTTCAGACAATAGCATTGCTCAAAGGCTAAAGGTGAGTAAAGGAACAAGAAATCAACATTGTTTTAGAAAGACCCCAGAGTCATGGTAACTGACTGGCAAGTATCTCATGATTACTATGATTCATGTTATCCAGACAATGGAAGAAGAAAGGTGAAAATAAATGGTGGTTTTTTAAACCTAGAATGCCCTCTCTTTTCCTGTGGCCTTCCAGACCCACTTCCATGCAGGAAATCTTACTTCATAAGACTTCTGCATTGTTCTCTCTCCTTCCTGTTCTCCTAAGTGTGTGGTTGGTGCTGTTGGTGATGTGACTCTTTCATGTATTATTTTGATTCTTATTTCTTCAACCAATCTCTCACTTCCAAGAGGGCAGGAGATAATCGCATCATTTCATAATCTCTCGTGTGTGACTAGCTTAGAAACATTTTTGTAAAACTGAGTATAACAGTAAAGAAAGGTGACATGTTACTCGTTAAACATTAATTTTTGAAATAAACTGCTTACTTCGTTTTTTATAAGGGAAGAGAAAGCTTCTTTTCTTAAGTCAATATGGAACTCATTCTTCAGAGTTCAGAGCTCTAAAATAAGGCCACCAGGAAGTATAAGTATTCTAGAACGTGTGGTTTGTACCTTCAGTGATCTTATCCAAGAGCTGAGAGGGAGTTGTACCCATGGTGGTATCCTGTGGGATTGCAGTTCTATGACCTACAACTGAAAGGATTTCCAGAGAAAGTATGGAAATTGTATCAATAGATAATGACACCCAACTAAAGAAGGGATGTTTGATAGTAGTTGCTATTATTATGATAATGTAGCCAACAGTTATTAAAGGCTTATACTTTGACATGCCTCATTCTTTTTTTTTTTTTTTAAAGATTTTATTTATTTGACAGAGAGAGAGAGAGATCACAAGTAGGCAGAGAGGCAGGCAGAGACAGAGGGGGAAGCAGGCTCTCCGCTGAGCAGAGAGCCCAATGCGGGGCTCGATCCCAGGACCCTGAGATCATGACCTGAGCCAAAGGCAGAGGCTTTAACCCACTGAGCCACCCAGGCACCCCTGACATGCCTCATTCTAAGCATTTTTCGTAGACTAACTTTATAAAACTGAGTCATAAAGATGTTAAGTAACTTGCCCAGGATCATACAGCTAGTAAATGCTGAAAATCAAGGCCCTGCAAATACCACTTTTACATATGTTGTAATACCTGACTTTCATAGCAAAATTGAACTGCTGTCTATAGTAATTTCTGTAGAAAACTGAGCATCAGCCCCTTAAGCATGCAAATATTTTCCTTTCAACACATTTGGGTGGAATTCTTTTAATAGGTTCCCTACCTTAAGGGTACTGCCTAGAGTAACCAGGTCATAATCTGAATTTCTTTTTTTTTTTTTTTTAGGATTTTATTTATTTATTTGACATAGAGAGAGAGCACAAGCAGGCAGAGAGGCAGGCAGAGGGAGAGGAAGAAGCAGGCTCCCCGCTGAGCAGCGAGCCCGATGTGGGACTCAATCCCAGGTCCCTGAGATCATGACCTGAGCCAAAGGCGGTCGCTTAACCAACTGAGGCACCCAGGCGCCCCCTGAATTTCTTTTGTCAGCTGTTTTCTTGATCCCTTACATCCCTTTGTTTCATAGAACGAAATTAAGATGCTGATGTGTGAATTGCTGAGTTATATTTTGTTAATATTCATTCTCAAATCAAAGGCTAACACACCTTTCTTAAAGAATTACTTCTCTTTTACCAACAAGATAATACCCTTGCTGTTTTTCTATGGATTTTTCAGCATGATTTCAAGTAGTCTCATGTCATTTATATCAATTATATTAATTTCTTGGTCAACTAAAAGTACACCCCTACTCCATTTCTCTAAAAAGTGGACAGTATTGCATTTAATTTTTCTTGCCAAATCACTATCTCAAGTTAATAGCCCATTTCACTGACTTTATGTTGTCACTGGATTATCATTTTAGAAGTACATTAATCTGTGCCTATTGATTTCTCAAAAACCGGAAAACAGTGAGAGGAGTGGTATGGCTCTTGTGAGAGAATGCCATGCATATTCACAAGTATAGTGTCTTTCTTATACCGCATCTGAGCAATGCAGCCTAGCTGTTACCGGTGGCTTCTTTGTATTGCAGAGTGGTTAGCTGTTTACTGTTTTCTCCTGTTTGTTTCTATATAAAGACACATTGTCCTGTATTAAGAGAAATTGCTGGTCAGTTTATTAAATTGTGTACATCCCAATCTTCTAAGCTTTGCACATAAGTAACTGAGTGAACTTCTATGGCAAAAATATTATAGAGCAAATGATTTGTTCTTTTAGTTAGTGAAATTTTTGCATGTGTATATTTCCTAGAACTCTATTGTATTCCCAGAGATCTGTTATTATAATTTAAATACAATGAAAACACTTCTCTAGTTAGCTTTTCTAATAAGTTAAGTCATTATTTTAGAAAATTTCAAGTCTGGGGAAGTTGCAAAGCTGGATTCCTAAGAAATGAATCAACAATCCGATTTTAGACAAGATCCAGAGAGGCGTGGTCTGAGCTTGATTTTGTGCGGGTATGAGGCTCCACCGTGTTTCCAGGGGTGGGGTGGAGTAACAGGACCACTGGCCAAGGGCACAGCCTTCGAGCTCAGTGCTTCGCTAGCTCTGAAGAGGACCATTAAAAATTTTTTCTTTTCAATCCATCGAGAACTAACAATTTTGGAAAATATGAAAAAAAATGATTTACTAGGAAAAAACAAAAAAGAACAATTGAAGCCAGTTCTTTTGTTAGAGTCAGTAGGCATAAAATTTTAATAAGTATAGTCTAAGCAGACATAACATAGGAAAATAGAAAACAGTCACAAGTATGAAAGCATTGATTCACAGGCAATTAATATTATATAGTACATAACTTTTTGTCTTTTCAAAATTGTAGCTAAATGAAAAGTTACAAAGTAAATCACGAGTTCTTATGTTAAAAGTCTATACTCATGCTTAGAATGAACATTGTGTAAACTTTTAGTGAAAAGTTTAAAGTTCCACATTTAAATGTATTTGTTCCCTACTTTTTATTTGGTTAATCTAAATTGGATTGAGGCAATGCTACTTGAAGAGGATAACGTATTTTTAAATTATTTCTATGTTTTGTTTTAATAATATTCAAGAGTAGAGAAATCAGTCACACAATGGTATGTTGACAGGAAAAGGAGAGATTTTAGAATATTTTCAGCAAATGCAGGATATTTATTTTAACATTCATAATAAGGTAAGTGATGTCATATTTTCAAAACACACCTTCAACCTATCAGTAGTCAGTTCCAGTAATTTATCCTGTAAAGTTATAGAGTAACTTTTCTTCTTCTGATTGAAAAAATGGATTCTGGAAAGGTTAACTTTTGACTTACGGATTTTTTTTTTTTTTTTGAAAGATATCTTATTTCAGTGAGAGAGAGAGAGCGCGCGAGAGCGCGTACTAGAGGGAGGGGCAGAGGAAGAAGGAGAGAGAAACTCAAGCAGACTGTGTGCTGAGCCTGATGCAGGCTCAATCTCATGACCCTGAGATCAGACCTGAGCAGAAACCAAGGGTCGGACGCCCAACCCACTGCGGCATACAGGTGCCCCTGGACCTTCTTTTGGTGGGATATGGATAGGATCAGAAGGTGATTGGTCATGGCTTTTTGCAGATATGTTAACATCAAAATCATCCACCATTTCCTTGCTAGTTATTAAATTAGATTACCTGCCGTCACTGTTTGTAATCACTGTGTTTTTCTAACTTTCTGCCCTTTGCTTTTGCCCTTTCATCTTTTCATTGCAAAACATCTTGCAGTCCTCTTGGCATAGAAATATTCAGATTATTCCTTTGCAGGGACCTGGGTCTGACTGAGTCTTAGGTCCCTAGGAGCCAACCAGGACGAGGGCAGTCAGTCAGAGGCAGAGTGCACTCTTGGATGGATGCATGGGGCTTCCAGGGTTGTGGCTTTTTACAAGGCTTAGAAACTGTGTTTGTGTGGTTTCTGGGCCTGTGTGTGGCCTCAAGTGACAAGTGCAGTACGAAGTAATTGACATAATGGTGACAGATTTCACCACCAGATGTCCTTCGTGGTTAATCTTTTTTTTTTTTTTTTTTTCCATTTCACTTTTAATTCTTTCTGGAATATCAGGAAATTAGTTAACTTGAAACCTTGGGAGGCAAGAAAACATGTCCTTGTCATGGGGTTTTGGAGTATAGGTGAGGTTTGGTAGAGTGGAGTCCAGAGCTGACGACCAAGAAAGAATTCTTGAGATGTCTTTGGTGCAAAATGGTGGTTTATTAAAGGACAGGGACAAGACCCCTGGGCAGAAAGAGTTGCTGCCTCAGGACTATGAGTGGTGGCTGATTATATACGAAGGGGTTGGGGGAGGTAAGGAAAAAGGGAGGTTTCTGAAAGAACTTTCATATGCTAACGAAGACTCACAGGATATCGGAGGCTTTGCCATTGTCAAGTTAAGGTTGTTTACCCCTCTATAAGGCATTAACATTAAGATAGTTGGGAACTTCCTGGAGGAACATTACACTCTGCCCCTTCAAATATCTGTCAATGGGCTGCAGATTATAAGGACCTTTAACTGTACCTACATTTCCTTCTGGAAGCTAGGTTATTGATAGAAATGCTTTGCTCTTGTAGATTGCTAAGACATTTGTAAGTTGAGGGAGACTCTTATCTTGCAGGATTGTGATCTCTATAAGTTTAACTATTTGTTTTTCCTTTCCTTAGCTTTAGGGCAGCTGGGAGTGCACGAGGGATGTCATATCCGGGGGAGGGGGTTATAAGCGGTCAGCTTCTGCTTTGTCCTCAGCTTGTCTTCTGTTCCCTCATCACTTGTGCTTCTCCTCTGACGTTGTGTGATCCTACAAAGTGATGAACACTTGGGAATCTTACAGCAGTGCTTGCACCGTATGTCTCTTTGGGTGGAATTTCTTGATCCTAAAGAAAGTATTTGTCTACTAAAGGCCTTGAATTCTACTAGGTATGGATTAATTGCTTTTGTGATGCTAGTCAACACTTGGAAAGTAGTGAAGAACAGAGCATGTTTTAAAATTCACTAGATGTTTACTGAGGGCCAGTTCAGCACCAGATACTGCCTTACGTTCTGATGAGTGAACGGGACAGACAGTCCTTTCACACCCTGAGGGGCTTTCACACCCTGTGTCTTTTAGGGGCTCCTCTTTCTCCTTTTCTGCATGAAAGTTTCAACTGAGCCGGCAGTCTCAAGTTGCCTAGGATAGGATCTTCTCATCAGAACCCTCTGGTCCATGGCATAAGTAAGGGTAAAGGCTACAGACGTTATCAGATACTTGTATCCTCTTCATGTAAAGTTGGGGGATGTTTCTGAAATATTAGTACCTTCCATTTCACCAGTGGACCCCCATTTCTAACATGCCGCTGACGTAGTTTGGGGATGTTGCTGAGAAAGAATTCCTGAGACCTCTTTGGTGCAAAAAGGTGATTTTATTGAAGCACAGGGACAGAAAGCTGGGGCCCTGGCATTGTGAGGAATGGCTGATTAGATACTTGGGAGTTGGAGGGGGTAAGGAAAAAGGGAAGTACCCAAAGGACTTTCCTATGCTAAACCCCTTCTGGTTATTGGAGGCCTGACTAAAGCTAAGGTTGTTTTTTCCTCTAGCAAAGCATTAACATTAAGATAGTTGGAAGTTTCCTGGAGGAATGTCACACAGATCCCACCGGGGAGTTGGGGTGGAGGTTGCAGGATGTCAGCTTGTGCTTTGTCCCCAGCTTGCCTTGTGCTCCCTCAACACCAGTGCTATGATTTTCAAGAAAAATTATGACATTTATTGCTCTAATTAGCAGTGTCTAATGTCAATCACTATAACTAATTGCCTTTGAAGAATGGATTTCATAATTATAATGCCCGTTAACATCACCATTTTTAATTTAAATGGTAGCTACATTGGTGTCTAGCTTAATGCAGCTAAAAAGTAACCATTATTACATTGCACTGTAGTGTTTGAATTATGGATAATGTAACCCTAGGCTTTACCCACAGAATGGATCTGAAATGGGGTTCAGAATTTTTATTTTATTATTTATTTTTTAAAAGATTTTATTTATTTATTTGACGAAGACAGAGACAGCAAGAGAGGGAACACAAGCAGGGGGGAGTGGGAGAGAGAGAAGCAGGCTTCCCGCCATATAGAGAGCCCAATGCGTGACTCAATCCCAGGACCCTGGGATCATGACCTGAGCTGAAGGCAGATGCTTAACAGCTGAGCCGCCCAGGCGCCTTGGGGTTCAGAATTTTTAATAATCATTCCCAGTTGAAGGGAACCACCATATTTTGAGAATCACTGGATTATTATAGTAGAGGAAGCATAGGAAGCTAGAAAAAGCTATAGAGTCAGGTAAGCAAAGTAAATAGTTTTCATTCATTGAATACTATTTAGTAATAAAGAGTAATAAACTGCTGATGCATACAACAACTGATGAATCTCAGGGGTATTATGTTGAGTGAAAAAAGCCAATCTCAGAAGGTTATATACTATGTGATTCTACCTACAGTCTTAAAATAACAAAATATGTGTGATGTGGAACAGACGGTTGACGGGGTTAACGATGAAGATGTGCCTGTGAAGGGATAACATGGGGAAGTTTGTGGTTTTGAAGAGTTCTGTATTCTCAAGGGAGTGTTTTTGGGATGGTAGAACAGTTCTGAATTTTGACCGTGGTGGTCATTACATGAATCTAAACGCATGGTAAACTATATACACATAAAAATATTGCATGTAAAAACCGGTGAAGTAAGTTCTAAGGTTTATTAGTTAATAGTATACAAATGTCAGTTACCTGGTTTTGGTAATTATACTGTGATTATGGAAGAGGCGAGCATGGTGGGGAGGCTGGGAGATGGGTACCCAGGAGCTTTTGGACTATTTTACCAACCTGTTTGTGAATCTAAAATGATTTCAAGATAAAAAGTAGAAACAAATAAAAAACAAACCTAGGTGGATGTGAGGTTATAAATGTAAAGGTTAAAGATGGCGTTTGAGGGGCACCTGGGTGGCTCAGTCAGTTAAGTGGCTGCCTTAGGCTCAGGTCATGATCCCAGGTCCTGGGATCAAGTTCCGTATCGGGCTCCCTGCTCTGCGAGGAGCCTGCTTCTTTCTCTTCCTCTGCCTGCTGCTCCCCCTGCTTGTGAGCTCTCTGTCAAATAAATAAATAAAATCTTAAAAAAAAAAAAAAAAGATGGTGTTTGAAAAGAGAAAAGTAAGGCCTAGCCTGGGGTGGGATCTAGTGCAGATACCCTGTGTTCAGATTCCTATTTTCCCTCTTTCTAATTGTGATCTTGGGCAAGTTAGCCTTTCTGTGTTTCAGTCAGCTCATCACTGAAAAGGGGAAATAGCAGTCAGTATCTATGCCAAAGGCTTATCGTGAGGGGGAAATGAATATGTATGCAAAACACTCTGTACAGTGTTTGATACATAGGAAAGACTCAGAGACTTTTCTTATTTGCTTGGAGAAGTGGGGAAAGAACCATGGGGGTGGGGGTTGTTAAAGTGGCTGTGGGAACGCGGTCAAGTGCAGGACCCCAGAAACGCCCTGCAGGGACAGGGGAGGTGGACAGCCTGGCCTGCCCATGGAATCCATAGGAATACATAGGTGGGACTCGCCTGCTGGCTCAGAAGTTAGAGACAATAGGATTAACTACAGTAGTGATTTGAACTATCTCTCCCCTCTCAGAAAGTTTGAGCCAAGAGAATAAAAGCTAAAGTACTTGGAACTGATGTTTGGGGGCTGTTTGGAGGAAAGGAAAGTTGTGTAGAAGATAAAGACATACTTTCGTTCTAATCCAAGTGCCTTGAGAAGTTAGTGCTGCTGATGGAAGTTATGTCAGAGGTGATTTCACTAGGTTCTTAAGGAATAAGGTGTAATGTAATTATTCAAAAAGGATTGACTAAGAACTAGGGATGCTGAGGGGAGTGGAAAAGCTGATATCCTAATGAGAGAGTCAGTGAATGGAAATCAGTGAAATATGTGGTTACTCTGCAATCCAATCAGTTTGTAACAGAAGAATTCACAGTGCTTAGTGGGGAAGGATTTCACCAAGTCATCCTTGACCCTACCTTTGAACAGGACTTCCTCTGAGGTAAGCGCTCTGTGGATCTCTAGGGCTGAGAAGCAGTCTTTGATTTAAAAGCATCGGCCTGAGAATGTCACTTTGGCCAATACTGGGATCCATTAGTGGCCTCTAAATTCTCTCATTGACTCTCCCCCAAAAGAATCAATTAAAAAGGATAAGTGGCCATGTTTGGTGGTCTCCTTTCATATTCTCCCCTGAGTTTTTGAGTGGGAGAAATGCAGCCCACCCTCTCCCTATGTTAGAAAACAGGGGTAGAGACGTGGGGGAACACAGGATTGGCCAGCTCCTCTTTCCATCCCGTTGGACTTCCCGTTCACTCCCCCCCTCCATGAGTTATTGCTTTTTGGCGTAGGAGATGAAGGAGGTGCAGTGTGGGCCTGATCTCTTGATTATGGGGGGAGGACCCTGAGTTTTCTCCTCCATGATCCTTCTCTGATTTTACAGGATACCCCCAAGCATACCTTACCTTTTCCATTATTGATAAAAGATTCTTTAAAAAAAAAAAAAAAAAGATTCTTTTTGTGGGTTTAGTCTCTTATAAAATGTTCATGTTTTTCAGACAAAGCAAAAGAGCTTCTGTAGAAACTTGATTTCTGCCAATTATTGGAGGTAGGATATTTCAGAGATAAGAGCCATCATTTAAGTGTAAAGCACATAGCCAAACAAAGAAGCCACCTCTTAGAAATTTTCTGTTTCAGACATCTGCATCCATCTGAGTGAATATCCAAATCTAAGCTGCTTTTTTATTTTTAAAAATATCTCTAGAACTTCTATCAAGAGCCACTCATATATCTAATTTCATTGAATCTGTCACATCATTGTTGGTAGGATGCACTGTTATTTTATTTTATTTTTTTTAAGTGCACTGTTATTTTATAAAACACTAAGGAAGTAAAGTGGTGTCACTTAACCTGTAACGCTGTGAGATTTCAAAGATGTTATAATGTGAAAAAAAGGTGAATTGTAGAATGGATAGAAGATGGTGCATCCTTAGAAGGAAGACAGATTTTCCTTCTTAGCCTTGAGAGACAGTTAGAAGAAAGGATGAGGAGTTCGTCATTAGCATTGATGTGTGAATCCCAGCGCCCCTCTTACTAGCTCTGTGACTTTGAGAAGTGACATTTCTTTAAACTCCATTTCTTCACCTGTAAAATGGGATCACACCCACTACAGTTGGGTGGCGGCGAGGAATAATTAATTTTCTGGTTGTAATGCTTCTACCCTAAAGCCTGTTACATGGTGTATATTTAACAAAAAGCAGTTTCTCTTCCCCTTATTTAAACCAATGTATTTCTTGTATTAATTTAAATCCATTTCCTCCTTTCAGTCCTCTCATGTGCAAGCATAGTTCTAAACTGAGATGTCTTATAGAGAGCAGCCTTTGTTCCAGCAAAGCTTCACTCGTTCTTGCCATTGCTGTCCCCTTTGCTCTTTGTCCTCATTCCTGCCCTGCGGGTTGAAATGTACACTTCAGTGATTCATTACCTGACTGATTCATCATGGACTTCAATGATTCACTACCCAACTGAATCATTACGTGAACTGCTCTGCATCTAGACATAAGCAAGATGAGCTCATTTGCTTCTGGATGTCTCATCTAGTCCTTGGTTTTACCTCCTCTTAAGATACTTTTTGCTTCCATTGTAATCTTTTATTGCCTGTAAAATCTCTTGCAGCACCTCATTCTTTGCTGAATATCCAAAAAGAGCAATTCTGATTTCTTCTATGATGGACAGTAGCTTGGCTCAGCAAGGTTATCCCCCCTATTCCGTGTCTTCCTCTTTCTTAGGTAATACTGTAGAATGCTGTTAAATATTGGCTTCCCATTTTCTCTTTTTTCTCTGATATTTTACTCCTGTCTTCTTTAACTCATTGTATCTTTCCTGTCACCAACTCTACTCTCTTTTTAAATGATCTCTTCGTTATCTCTCTTATTTCATTTATTCACAAATTATATTATCCACCTTTAAAGGTGCCCCCTCTAAAACAAACAAAAAAAAAAACAACAACCACCACCAAGAAAAACAAAGAAGCAAAAAGAAGGAAAGAAAAAGAGAGGTAGAGAGGGAGGAAAACGGAACATAGCTTTATTCCACACTATTTGGGTCTTATGGTTTGTTATGTCTGGCATTTCTACTATATTTTAAATATTTGATATTATTAATTTACTAAAAGCATAAACAAAGGTAAAACACATTTTAGGCAAATAAAAGGAAAAAGGGAAATTGAATTAATATATTAGAATGCTATTTCATTTCACTAGCAATAAGAAATTATCAAGATGACATACAATTTTCTGTTTAATGAATTAATAAGGAAGAGAGTATGAAAGAGAGCATGGTAATTTATTAAAATTATTATACATCTGTCTCTTAGGGGGATAGTACATCTTATCTACAAACTGTAGAACACATTGTCATACATGAAAAATATTGAAATACCTTTGATTCAGTATTTTCACTGACTTCTAATGCAAATTTCTTTCATAAATGGATAAAAGAAGAATAAAATTGAACATATTTTAGTAGTTAAATGAGAAAACAGATACCTAGATATATAGACAGCTAGGTGGAGTGTACAGCCAGAGTCAGCTGTAATGCTCACCGACAGGATAGTTGGGTAAAATAATTTTGGCATTTCTTGTGATGGACTATTATATAGCCATTAAAATAAGAATATGGAAAGATAAAAATACATACACGAAACCCATTATAGGGGCGCCTGGGTGGCTCAATCTGTTAAGCCTCTGCCTTCAGCTCAGGTCATGATCCCAGGGTCCTGGGTTCAAGTCCCGCATTGGGCTCCTTGCTCATCGGGGAGTCTGCTTCTCTCTCTCCCTCTCATGCTCTCTCTCTCTCTCAAATAAAATCTTTTTTTTTTTTTAAAGAAATTCATTATAAATATTATATAGAGATAAGAGTGTGTCTCTTGATTAATATGGATACAAGTAACCATATAAGGAACTGCTTTTCAGCCATCATTATTTAATAGATACTGTTTGAGGACCTTCTCTGTAGCACACACTCTTACGTACTGGAGGTTCAGTGATGAACACTGCAGTCAAGTCCCAGCTCTCAGGCACTTGTGTTCTCGGAAGGAGAAATGAACAAATAAAGGAACATCAGATTGTGGCAAATGAGCGCCAGGCAGAGAATTACAATGAAGTGGAAGTATCTAGAGAACAAGGTGAAAATTGGGTGATCAGAAAAGACCATTTAATTTTATGTTGTCTTTTTTCCCCATCATTTCTTCAAAACTCTTTTTTTTTTTTAAAGATTTTATTCATTTATTTGACAGAGAGAGAGATCACAAGTAGGCAGAGAGGCAGGCGGGGGGGGGGGGAAGCAGGCTCCCCGCTGAGCGGAGAGCCCGATGTGGGGCTCGATCCCAGGACCCTGAGATCACGACCCGAGCTGAAGGCAGAGGCTTTAACCCACTGAGCCACCCAGGCGCCCCATTTCTTCAAAATTCTTGAAGTAATGTCTTTATGACGAAAAAGGGTATTTTAGAAACTGCTTAAAGTAATAAGAAGTTACCTAAATTCTTTTATCTTAATTATTTGGATTCCACAGAAAGGATATAGACCAGTGGTCCTCAAACCAAAGAACCTTAGAATCACGTGAGAGTTTTTAAAATTTCAACTTTAAAAGAAATAAAATGCATGTGTTTGCTTCATGTAATAAGTTTAAATAAAATTTTCTTGTGAAAATCTTGTGTCTTGGATTGTTCCTGCCATCAACTTAGATTCACTGCAGCTGTTTCCTGCAAACGTAAAAGCATAACTTTAACAAGTTTCATTTCCTGTGAAGATGAAAGCACAGAGTGGTGGCTGGATCTCTCGACACCTCTTTTACTGCAGAAGCTGTTGAAAAATGGTGCCAGAGTTATTTACATGATGAGAGCTTCTAGGGCCCTCGACTTCTCTTTTCCTTCTTCTCACCTGGTTCACCCGGAGAACTATCGCTCTTGTCACTGATGCTGCAGCCCATGGCTTTGTTTTGACTGTACTGCATGTTGGTTGTTCCTATCACAGCTGAGAGCATACTGGTTTGAAGATCAGGAAAACTGTGAAAGCCACCCACAATTGTAAGTTGTCAGAACGTAAGCTGGAAGTGATACAGCTGAGCCCCAGCTGTTAAGTGAACGCAAGTGTCCACACTTGGCCACGCCCTCTTCACCACTCAGTAGTGGCGGCAGGTTAATGCATCTGAATGACGTGAACCCCACAAAGGCAGGAATTTTTGTCTGTGTTGTTCACTGCTTATAGCCTCATCACTTAGAACAGTACAAAGCACATAGTAGGTGCTCAATAAATGCTTGAATTTGTTAAATGAATGTAGCCTCATACTTGTCTGTGCCTGCAGGTTTCAGGCTGCCAGCATTCTGGGTAATTCTCTCCCTGCTTCTCTCTCATACCACTGAATCATCTCTCTCCTTCCCTTAATGACTAAAGATCCCAAAGCAGATGCATTTATGGTTTAAATGTTTTCCTGCCACATTCACTTTTCAGTGAATCGCAGTGTGTCTTCTTTCCTGAATACCCCTCTATGACTGTTTCTTCTAATGCTGCTGCCAGTGACCTCCTGATTCCTGAATCCAGTGGCCTCTACTCAGTCCTCGTGCTTTGGGACTTCTCAGCAACACTGCCCTGCTGCTTCCTTGCCCTTTGAGACACAAGTCCTTCCTCAGCTTCAAGACAGGATACTTTCTTAAGTCCCTCTCCTACTTTTCTGGACATCCTCAATTTCATCTTTACTAATTTCACTTTCTCTGGCAGCAGCTAAACGTGGGCATCCCGTACAAAGTGTCACCCTCCCCCGGGAACTCCCATTCATTAACTCTATCATTTTTAAGTGACTCCTTCCTGCAGTTCCATTTTTGGTACTGTTCTCCCACCTGATTTTTGCACTTGGACTTGCAGGTAGTTGTTTGCATATCAGAACAAATCTTTAGTCCGTAGTGCGAAATTCTAGAACCAGTCCAGTCTGCGCTCATGATCCGGTTTCTGTGCCTACAGTTTCTCAGCTTCCCATCTCATGCCCTTCCTACCCCTGTCATCCAGAGTTGAGGGAGATCTTTGATTTCTTCCCTTTTATAGCTAATGAAGTCCTTCACATCCATTAAGTTCTGTCTACTCCAGAATATCTTTAAATACTCACCCCTTTTTCTGGTTTTTAACTTAGGTCTACTTTCTTATTTATTCCTGTTGTCTCACTTATTTTCTGAACTACTAATTGTAATTTCTTGCTTCCTGACTCAAACACTGCCAGTGATTCCCTAATGCTTCAGAATCCAAGTCCAGATGTGGGGGGCATTGAAGATTCTGCATACTGTGATCCCAGCCTTTTTCTATTGCTTTGCGTCTAATTACTCACTAATTTAACCAAAACCCTTTTAGGTGATTCTGATATTGCCCCTGAACACAACTAGAATGTTTCTGTTTTCATCCTGTGTAGGTATTGTCCCACCTACCTGGAATATTTTTTTCCTTATTCTCTTACTATAGAATTTCTACCTATTCTCAATTCAACTCAAACCCCTTCTATTCCATGAGATTTTCTTGTGATACTCTGAGCCCTCATAGAGCTCACTCAGTTTCTTAACACTGCTGAGCAACTATTTTGCGCTATGCACTAGGCATTTTACTGTTGTTTAGTCCTTCCCAGCCATCTTCTAGCTCTTTTAAAATTATGTTTATTGGAATACATTTACACACCATAAAACTCACCCATTTTAAACGTTTTTAAATATATTCACAAGGTTTTGTAACCATCACACTATAAATTCCAGAATATTTTTATCACCTCCAAAGGAAACCTGAATCAATTAGCAGTCACCATCCCCTTTCCCCTGCTCCCAGCCTCTGGCAACCACTGACCTCGGTTCTGCTCCTGTCAATTTTCCTGTGACGCTCATTTTGTATAACTAGAATCATAAATTTGTGGCTTCTTGTTTCTCGCTTCCTGTACTTAATGAGGTGTTTCCAAGGTTCATCCATGTTGTGACATGTACCTAAATATTGTTCCTTTTGATGGCTAAATAACGTTTTATTATATGGATACACCACATTTCCTTTTTTCATCAGTTAATAGACATTTGGGCTGTTTCTGCTTTTTGTATACAAGAACATTTGTGTGCAAGTTTCTGTGTGATTGTATGTTTTCAGTTCTCTTGAGAATATACCTATCAGTGAACTACTGGGTTTTTTAGTAACTTTACGTTTAGCTTTGTGAAGAACTGCCAAATATATTTTTCAAGGAGTTACACCATTTTATATTACCACTAGTGGTATTATTTGAGGGCTCCAATTCCTTCAAATACTCACCAACTCTTGTTACTTTCTTTTTGAATATAGCCATCCCCATGGGGGTGATGTAGTTTCTCATTGTGGTTTCAATTTGCATTTCCCTAGTGACTAATGATGCTGGGCATCTTTTCATGTGCTTATTGGTAATTTGTAGGCTTTCCTTGGAGAAGTATGTATTCAAATCCTTCATCACTTTTTAAATTGGGTATTTGTCTTTTTAATTGTTGAGCTGTAAGCTTTCTTTATACATTTTGGATACTAGATTCTTATCAGATACGTGATTTACAAATCTTTTCTCCCCTTTGGTGGGTCGTATTTTCACTTTCTTTATTGTGCTGTTTGAAGCACAAAAGCCCTTTTTTTTTTTCTGAAGCACAAAAATTTTTGATTTCTATGATGCCCAATTTATTTTTTCTTTGTTTGCTTATGCTTCTGATGCCATTCCTAAAAAACCATTGCCTAATCCAGTGTTGTGCAGTTTCCACTTATGTTTTCTTCTACGAGTTTTCTAGTTTGAGCTCTTATGTTTAGGCCTCTGATCCATTTTGAGCTAATTTTGTTTGTGGTATAAGTGTCCAATTTCATTTTCATGTTATTAGCTTTTCCACCACAATTTATTGAAAAGATTATTCTTTTCCCATTGAATTTTCCTGAACCTCTACTGGTTTCCTTTTATTTTCCCCATAAAATAAATTTTTATTGTATGTTTTTATTGAAGTAAAATTGACATACAATATCCTATTAGTTTCAGGTGTATGTATAATGGTTTGGTATTTTTATGCATTATGAAATGACCTCAAATTAGTGACCATTAGTCACCATATAAAGTTATTACAATATTATTGACTATATTCCATTTCTTATGCTATACATTACATCCCCATGCTTATTTATTTTATACCTGAAAGTTTGTACCTCTTAACCCTCTTTATTGATTTTGCTCCTCCCTCCCCCAACGCCTCCCCTCTCTAGTAACCAACAGTTTGCTTCCTGTATCTGTGAGTCTGCTTCTGTTTTGTTTATTCGTTCATTTTGTCTTTTAGGTTTCACATGTAAGCGAAACCATTTGGTATTTGTCTTTCTTTGTCTGACTTACTGCATGTAGCATAATACCCTCTATGTGCATCCATATTATCTCAAATGGCAAGATTTCATTTATTTTTTATGGCTGAGTAATATTCCAACACACACACACACACACACACACACACACACACACAACACACACTTCACATCTTTCACCATTCACCTATCAATGGATACTTAGGTTGCTTCCATATCTTGGCTATTATAAATAATTGTTCATTGAACATAGAGTTGCATGTATCTCTTTGAATTGGTGTTTTTATTTTCTTTGGATACTCAGAAGTGGAATTGCTGGATTGTATTGTAGTTCTATTTGTTATTTTATTTTAACAGTATGGGGCTTGAACTCAAAGCCCTGAGATCAAGACCTAAGCTGAGATCAAGAGGCGGTTGCTTAACTGAGCCACCTAGGTGCCCCTGTAGTTCTTTTTTAGTTTTTGAAGAACCCCTATACTGTTTTCCATAGTGGCTGTACCAATTTACATTCCGACCAACAGCGTATGAGGATTCCCTTTTCTCCACCCTCACCAACACTTGTTTTTGGGGTTTTTTTTTGTTTGTCTTTTTGATAATAGCCAATATGACCTGTGTGAAGTGATATCTCATGTGGTTTCCATTTGCATTTCCCTGATAATTAAAGAGCTTACTGCCTGTGTTTTTTTCTGTTAGTTTTATGGTTTCAGGTCTTACATTTAAGTCTTTAACCCATTTTGAATTTATTTTTGTATATGGTGTAAGATAGTGGTCAAGTTTCATTCTTTTGCATATTATTAGCTGTCCAGTTTACTCACTTCCATTTATTGAAGGTACTCTCTTTTCCCCATTCTTACATTCTTACCCCCTTTATCACAGATTAAGTGACTATATAAGTGTGGGTTTATTTCTGGACTTTCTATTCTATTCCATGGATGTTATGTGTCTGTTTTCGTGCCAGGACGCTATTGTTTTGATTACTATAGCTTTGTATTAAACTTTGAAATCAAGGAGTGTGATAACCTCCAGTTTTGTTTTTCTTTCTCAACATTTCTTTGGCTATTTCGGGGTTTTCTGTGGTTCCATACAAATTTTAGGACTCTCTGTTCTAGTTCTGTGAAAAATGCTTTTGATGCTTTGTTGGGGATTGCACTGCATCTGTAGATTACTTTGGGTAATTTGGACATTTTAACAATATTAATTCTTCCAGTTCACGAGCACAGTCTATCTTTTCATTTATTTGTGTCACTTCAGTTTCTTTCATCAGTGTCTTACGGTTTTCAGAGTACAGGTCTTTTATTTCCTTCGTTAAATTTATTCCTAGGTACTTTATTTCTTTTTATGCAATTATAAATGGGATTGTTTTCTTAATTTCTCTTTTTGATAGCTCATTTTTAGTGTATAAAAATGCAACTGATTTCTGTATGTCAAATTTGTATCCTGTGGCTTTACTTACTTCATTTATTAGCTCTAGAGTTTTTGGTGGAGTTTTTAGGGTTTTTTATATCTAGTATCATGTCATCTGTAAATAGTGATAGTTTTACTTCTTTCTTTCCAGCTTGGGTGCCTTTATTTCTTTTTCTTGCCTAATTTCTGTGGCCAGGAGTTCTAATACCATGTTGAATAAAAGTGGTTAGACTAGGCATCCTTATTCCTGATCCTAGAGGAGAAGCTTTCATTTTTTCATCGTTGAGTATCATTTTAGCTGTTTGTCATATATGGCCTTTTTAATGTTGAGGTACATGTCTTTTTACTTTTTTGCTTATCATTTAATATGTACATTTTTAAATAACCTCTAAATCACCCCTAAAATTTTTGAGGGCTGGGGGCTTTTCTTATCTTTTATGTATATACCCCTCTGTACTTAACAGTATGCCTTACCCATAGTAGGTGCCTGGTGGATATTTTGCTAATGTCTCTGTCTCCAACCAGATAGTAAGCTCTAAGAGGAGAGATCTCTGCTTATTTTTGCTTACCAGTAGGCTGAGATCAGCAGATATTTTTGGATGTATGAATGAATGATTTCCCAATGATGAGTTTGTGTCTTAGTTTAAGATTTTTGTTCTTTCTTGCAGCAGAATGCATACTAGGTAAGAGTAATTTTCTCATAGTAAGTCACCAAGGGAAGAGGTGAGTAAAGGGTAAACACAACTCCAGAGGAAAAAGCTTAAGTTCGCTTTGATTTTGCCACCATATGTTTCTATCATATTCAATTTTTATTGCTTGGTCCTCTTCAGTTCAGAACACACAACCAAGTTTTGAATTAAAGGAAACCCCTTTAAGAACTGTAGACTTGGGGTGCCTGGCTGTCTTGGTCAGAAGAGCACACAACTCTTGATCTCGGGGTTGTGAGTTTGAGCCCTATATTGGGTGTAGAGATTACTTAAATAAATAAAAATTAAAAAAAAAAGAAGAATTTTAGATTTAGGAGAATTTCCAATTTCAACCTTCCCCATCAATGTTTTAGATTTTGCATCAAGAATTTAAAACATATCTGTGTGTGAACTCATGCTAAATCAGTTTGAAACTGCCATTTCTACGTATTGAATCGTTGACTCTTCTCTTGTCAAAGTGTAAAATAATTGCCTGGCTTGATGTCATTATTTCCTGTAGACAGACTTTGACAATGGTTGAAGTATAAAGCCATATTTTGAATAATGAGAGGAGGAAGTGTGTATCTTGCTCGTGTCTTCTGCAGCTCCAAACATGATTTCCAAAAAAAAGAAAAAAAGACCCTTAGTACCCAATTATAGAGGAATATTCAATTATTCTATATGGACTCAATGAAGTACTAAGTTGCAAGTAAAAATAACTTATGAAATTATATATCAATAAGGAAAATATGTATGATATAATACTAAGTATAAAAAGCAGATTATATAGTGATTGCAACTAGGTACAATTATATATTACTGTGAACTGGGGTGATCAACTTGGTTTGCCTCTGACTATCTGGGTTTTAGCACTGAGAGTTCTGCATCTCAGGAAGTCCTTCAGTCCCAGATAGACTGGGAAGGTCAGTCACCCCATTAGGAACAAATTGCCAAAGGGATAATTGGTGAGAAATCCTAGCAATTACTTTCATTCTTCTTTAACAATAGATGTTAGTGTTGTCTCATAAGGAGTTACAGGAGGTCAGTAAAAATAATTATTTGAGATTAATTATACTTGAATAAAAAATATATATAAAACAAAATTCTTAAAGACACAATGGATTCGGAGAGGTATTCTCATATATATTTCAGAAGTGGAGAAAATAAGATAGAGGTGAGATCTTGTCTTCTTTGAAGGTTTTCTCATTAATTGTTTTCCTCTGGTTTGCCACTGCTCTTGTCCCTTTCCTCTAGTTTAAGGCAAGAGTGCCTGCCTCATATTTTAGCCACATTCTGGAGTGATAAGTGGGAGAAATCTGTTATTCAATTATTAAATTTTCCATGAAATTTTTCCTCATAAATCTGGGTGTGTAAGAATACACTGGCATAAATAGTTGATGTCCTGACATCACATAGTTCAAACTCAGATTGAACTTATGTGAATATGAATTTAAAGCTATAGGAGCTTCCCTCATGAACTGACATCACAAGAACAGAGAAGACTGGGTAAACACCGTGTTGGAATCATTGGTTTCAGACAGGAACACAAATATAGTTTTATTCATTTAAAGCTAATTTCGGGACTTTCCATAGACAGAGAAATGTCTCATCTCTCTCTCTCTCTTTTTTTTTTTTTTTAATCACAGTAAATATCTTCTATTGGTGGTTCCTAAAAAAGTACAAATATCACAAAGAGTGGAAATTACTTTGTTTACAAACCTACCAGAATCTGGCAGCACTTAACATATAGAAAATGCTCAATGTAATCGATAGATTATAGTAACATTCTTTCTATGTAGGGCACTAGTATGTCTGAATATAAACAGGAATTGAGAAGAAAGGTAGCTATTGCCTGAGATTTGGCATTGTAACTAATTATATTATTTTCAAGCATGATCTTCTTTTTTGAGAATGTCTGTAGCACTTAGTGTCTGCATTATGTAAGATTATAGTAAGATTTTACTAACAGCTAAGTATATATTAATGATGTAAGTTTTCCAAATATCGTGAATGACTAAGTCTTTTTATCCCCAAGGAGTGAAACTTGATTCCTGACTCTTGTGTCTCTCTCAGCACCTATTTCATGCTGGTTAGAAGCAGGTGCTTATTAAAATCTGTTGACTTTGCTCAAGTAGTTTATGCAGGCAGTTTTTATAGGATTTGAGTAAGAAGATCTGGGTATGAAAGAAGGCTGTCAAAGTTACTAGCTGTGACCATTGACAAATTACCTTTGCTTATTTATAATTTACTTAGCCTTTTTGAATCATTTGTAAAATATGGATAGGGCTTTTTTTTCTTGATTATGGAAGATCAGATGTAATTATTTGATAAACTACTTTGTGAACTAGAAATTACTCTACAAATACAACTGTTGATTATCATTTAAGATTTGGATACTCATTACGGCATTTTCTTTGATTCTTTCTTCTCTTGCCTAAAGGCTAAATGTAGGTAGACAGTGCAACCAAGAGCCCTAGAGCAGGAGTTAGGAAAAGTTAAGACAGATAGAGACATGTCCATTTATAAGCTGTGCTGTTTGTACAAAGAACGGGTTGGGTATTGGCCACTTAGAGCTTCCCTGATGGGTGTGGACACTCTAAGAATGTACCACAGTGTCAGCCCCATAGAAAGATAGATGGAATAGTTCCTTATTGCACCTCATTATTACTATTTTTTACTTTCCTCAAGACAGTGGTGCAAAAGAGACTCCACAAAATAGGTAGATGTGGAAGGAATTAAAAATAGTTTCGGGATGGCCTGGAGCCCACATTTATCTTTCTCATTAGGGGCAGAGATGGAATTACCACACTGACCACAACTACAAAGCCTTATCTGAGGAAAAGGCTAGTGAGAAATCATGTGGTGTAACACCTAGTGTGCCTCATTGTAATGTAAGTAAGCTGCCCCAGACAGGAAACATGCCGGAGCAGTCGCCTGCAATGGCTGTATTCTCCGCATGATTGAGAGAGTGCGAGCGTGAGCTAGCTGTGGTCGCTCCATGCAAAGGCCAGAGAGACAGATGGAAGATACTTGCAGAAGGCCTCAGGAAATAGGGGTGGATATGTCTCTTGGAAGCTATGAACACTAGTTTCTAATGCCTAAGAAAAGGAAACAGAAAGGAAAAAAATCATTTAAGGAATGCTGTCATTTTCTATTGGTGAAGATTCCTGATCCTGGGGAGGTTCTGGAAAGTTTATTTCCATTTGCTCTTCTTCTTCTTCTTGGACTGGAATAATTTCAATCTCTTCTTCATTCTTTGGTTGGGAAGATATTTCAGTCAGCTCAACCATGTCGTCCGTTGTTTCAATTGGCTGTTCTTTTTTTTCTTCAGCAGCTAACAGGACAACAACATCCTAGGACACAAAATTAAATGTTTCTTTACCTTTACCATTGGCACATTTGTCAACAAACTCTACCTCCTGGTTTTTATGCTGTTTATGCTATTTCCTATAGGCCTCCAAATACCAGGATTGATTTCCCAAGGGGTCAAATCACTTATCAAAGCTCATCTTCAAGGTCAGCAGATATTTGTCACTTTGCCTGGGATGATCACACAGTATTTGCGTGTGATCACAAAGAACACTGCAGTAATTGAGGAATTTAGATTCTAGTTTTGATTTGCCTTTATTGGCTATAACCTTGGGAAGAAGGTTGTTTTCTCGTGAATCCTGTTTTTCTCATCTGTAAAATGAAGGAACTGTGATGATTTCTAAATTTTAATCTAACAGTCTGTGGTTCAAAGCAGTTGATAATCCGTCACTGGGATATTCATCTCTCCCTATTGTGGAGTCTCTTTGAACCTGTTGTTTTGGAAATGGGATTTGATGAAAAGGTGCAGATGCAGGGGAGGGAATACTGAGAAATGAAGTGGAAGAACCAGTGCTTTTATCAGCCTTCAACCTTCAGCCATCCAACTTTTACACGTTAAGTGTGGAATCATGAAATCAAGATGGGCGCGTGGAGTGAAGCAGAACTCAAGGTTAATGAGTGCACATATTAGAGGACTGTATCCTCTGTCTAACCTTTAGACTTATTTCAAATTTCAAGATACTTCTGCCTCATCAGGTATTTTGTACTTTCCAGAAATCTGCCAAGACCATTTTTCATGAAGCTCCTAGTCTCAAAGTTATATTAGATTACATTCTCCATAAATCATTTTTTGTAGACACGATTTCCTAGAGGGCGTTGGACGGGGTGGCTCCTACTTACAGATTTAGGTTTGGAGCACAGGTTTTTCCATTCATTCTCAACAATGCCAGCGGTCACAAGTTTCTGGAAGAAGGTAAAGATTACCATCACAGCAAAAATGCCCTGAAGAACAAGAGAAAAAAACGAGGACAGAAATATAATAATGGCTTAAAGAATATGGTTGGTGCTCAGTCAGTTACTGTTCGCTAAAATTAAATGATTAAAAGATCAGTTCTTTAGGTGAGTAATGAGCAGCCATAAGAACTAGTAGTATCTTTATAACCCTAACCCCTTAGCACAACAGCTGGCACACCACAAATGTTAATGCATGTTGCTGATGGAAAAATAAGGCAGCGGTAATTAGTTGAAGAATCAGTTCTATGTAGGAAAAATTAATCACTGAATCCCAAATTAAGTTGTATCCAGCTTTAGGTGGTATCACAATAAAGGGAACCTGTCTATACTTGGAAGATGCATTTTCCCCTTTCAAACTCTATACTAAAAACTCATTGAGGCAAAAGATGTTCATAATAACTTAGGTACTTCTTCAGTGCTCATCTTAATCATACTAATAATAATTAGCCACTGATAATAATAATAATTAATGTTAGAGCAAACACATAGCACTTTCTGTGTACCAGTTCTAAGGGTTTTGCGTATGTTAACTTATCACTCAAAACAGCCCTACTATTTTACTGTTAATTTCCCCATATTACATCTGAAGAAACCGAGGCAGAAAGTGGTTAAAATTCTTGCCCCAAACGCTAAACTTCTTCCCTGAAAAGAAACCCGATTTCACACTTACCAAGAAAACAGATCGTATGCTGTCACAATATTGCATAGACAGAGAGTTTTTCTCAGCGGGATTAGCCGGCTCACAGTTGTGTATGTTAATATATGGCATGGAAACTTTAGTAAGATTCAAATTCTCCATTTTAAAAAAATGGGAAATGGTAATATTAAATATGTCCATGATCAAAAAGATTATTCCAGAAATAGCAGCAAAGAGGCTCAATGAGTTCATTATCATTTTCCCTTTGGCCTGAAATGGAGACATGAAGATTTGTTAATGGGGTTTGATTTCATTTGGGCAATCTAAGCTAGGAAGGAATTCTAGATCTCATTCCTCTGACTCACAAAGGCAGTACACTTAAATCATACTAAACCACACTTCTCTTAATGGTTTCAGTGTCCTTGTCACTGTAATGTGACAACCTTCATCTATTACTTACGTTCCTTCCTTGGACTTCCCCATGTCATTTTACCCCTTCACATCCAATCAGTTTATCGAGAGAAAATTCTAGGAGTCATCCTAAATTCTTCTATTTTGTACCCTCGCACTTCCTTTCACTGCCACTGCCACTGCCAGCACCGTGGTAGGCATTCAGCAAATACCGGTTGAGTAAGTGGATATAAATAGTATTCAGGTTATATCCCTCTGGATAGGATGGTAGAGGGAAGAGAGGGAAGGAGGGTCTTCTATCACAAGGAAGTGAAATGGTTCTGTGGATGTAGGGAGGGAAGGAGCAGATAGAACCCTCTAGTCTGTACCAACAGGTGGAAACAAACAGTGGCAAGAACACCACTACCTGCTCCCTGTTGACACAGGTTGCGTAGGTCTCATTTCCAGGTTTGTCATGAATAACATCACGGCAGCTTTCTTTTGCTTTTGGGGATTGAGAGAGAACTCAGTGCTACCGTGATCCCAGAGGTCTTTAAGGGCTTTTGTTTTCAACTGAGAAAGTAGGTATTTCTCTGATGTGGGGAAAGAAGGACATACGATTACTTGCCAAACTCTGCCTGCGGTTTTTGTCCGCTGCTGCCAGGAGTGATCCAGAAATGATATACTGTGAAAAAAGAAATGGTGGGTGGGGAAGGCGTGGGGGACATGGGAGAAGAGGCAGAGAGGGAGAGAGGCAGAGAGGAAGGTCACTTTTCGCATTGAGAACTGGTTGTAAAAAAGCTATCCAACCACCTTCATTAAACTCTCCAGCCATTTTTATAGTGTTCATTCATTTTTCAGCAGTCTCATTTCTCCTTTATTCATGCTCAACTATATTCATTCTATGCCTTTTATTCAACTAAGTGGGAAGCTGTGACTAGGAATAAACTAAGACCAGAGGCAGAACTCACGCTTTCAGGTCAATGAATACTAACAACTGTGAATTTGGAAGTTTTTTTTTTTTAGTTTTGGTTTTGTTTTTGTTTTGTTTTTAATTTGTGGAATTTCTCTTTGGAATTCACAGTGATTTAAGTGACTTTGATGCCAATGAGGAGTGAATTGGTGTGGAAGGAAATACTTGGCCTGAAGGCCATAGGCACTCTGCAAAAATGTTGGCTGCTACAGGAAGTGATGGCAATTATTTCTCCTCTTCCTTGTCTACCATGCAGGCCATAAAATGGAGGAAACTCTTGTTTTAATTGATCTCTCTTTGTTCTGAAAATTTCAATTCTGGGCACATCTTTGTAGTAGCACCTATGGACATGTAATGATGGTGTAAACATGGCTGCCCCATACCACACCCAGACAAGGTTACAAGCTTGGAAAACATGTACATGAAACAGCCATAAAAATTGCTGCTCTCCTGATAAGCCAGAGGAGGTTCATCCAGAATGGGACTGATTTTACCACCTGTGACAATAACTACACGGAATTGTAGGAGGAAGGACCAGGTGGGAGGAAATGGAATGCCCCTGTGCCTTCCTGCTTTCTGAAACACCATGCTGTACAGTCCAAATGTTTAGTGCCCTTCTCCCCCATCTCCATATTGACTTTGGAGAGGTCCCGCTTGGGACAGTCTTCCTTCCCTGTTTAGATCCAGGTAGGGCATCTGTCTCTAAATTCCCATGAAGTGTGACCACTGACTTTCAATGGGTTTCATGCTCAATTTAGTCAACCTCTCTTCCCACTAAATTACTTTAACCTCATAACCTATTTCCCAGCCATATACTTTCCTCAACCTTTTTGTCTGCATCACTTCCCAAATGGTTGTTAGTTTTTACTCACCATAATGCCTCCCCAGAGAGGGTACCACACAGTTAAACAGATAGGTGCATAGATATCCGTGTGAATCATCAGGAGGCCGCCTAGGGCAATGTGGAAGAGCCCATTCATAATCTGGACAGCCTGGAGAGAGAATGGGGGCACTGATGATGAACTGAAGTCATCATCAAGTCAGAAAACAAAGGTAAGGCAGGAAGTTCTGGCTCCTGACTTGGGGTTGCGAAAATTGCCTGAAGGAAGTGGCGAAGGTACCAAGACCTTTTCTTGTTCAGATCCATTTTCCCCACCACCTGGGGCATTTCCAAGGCAGATATGTCTGGGATGCTGGTGACAAACTTGGATGGGAGACCCCTAAATATGCAAACCACAAAGTCAAAAGAAGATAAATCACTGTGGTAAGTTCTCTGAACATCCCTGATTTGGCACATTGTGCCAGACATAAAGAACACCTTGGGTTGGATCATTCTAGTTGGATTGCATTCTCTACCTGGCCTACAGCATATGCTTCTGTAGGCCAGAGAGTCTCTAGGATACAGAATGGAGTGCGGCTGACTTACCCCCAATGTCTTTGATTCTCTCATGAAGAAGTTTTGTGTAGGGCCCACCACTGAAGGCATCCTTTTGGGAATTATTTTTTGAACAGGATGCATGGCAGTAGGGCCTTTCATAGGATCTGCTTGGAAAGTTCCACTCATTGAATTTCTGGATGTTGTCATTTCACCCTCAGAACTCCTAAAAATAAAACAAATAATAAAATGGGGAGAGAGAATAAGATTTTCAGCAGTCTTTTATCTTGTCCCATGCACCTGAATACTTTTCTCCATATTCTTTCCATGAGTGTCATTGAGGGAAGACTTGGCCTCATCCCGGTGGCTTCAGGTCTGAGGCAAAGCATACTGCTATGTTTGAAGACAGGATCTGAAGGGGGCATCTCAGGCAAGGACCTGTGGGCCCAGGGATCCCTGCCAGGATTCTTGACAATGATGTTTGGGGCACACTTTATCATTGTAGAGAAATCCATGCTCATCTGTCTGGATGTCCTGTGTGTCTCACATCCCTGGATGCTTTTCTTACACTCTCATATTGGAAAATGTATTTTGTCATTGACTTGTCCTCATCCTTTTGCTTATCTGCTTTTGTCCATGGACATCATGAAGGAGTAGAGTGAGGGCTGTCCTTAGGGTCAGTAGGAGCTGATTCCAGTCTTCCTCTACCACCAACTCTGCAACCTCGAATAAATCACTTTAAGGAGGCTCTCTAAGGTTGTATGTTAAGACTGTGGCCTCCTGAGACGGGTTGCCTAGGTTCAAATTGTAATTATGCTATTTGCTGTGAAACTACAGGCAAGTTCTTTGAATTCTCTGGGCCTCAAGTTTTTCAACTGTAAAATGGCAATAATAATTCTTGTCTTATAGGGTTTCTCTAAGACTTAAATGGACTGATGGTCTGTGCGTGGCTGATATCTTTTCATTCAGGTATAGCTCAAATGTCAGCTCCTCAGAAAAGCCTTGGTCGAATTCTCATTCCACAGTGATCCTCTTTCTCAGCATCCCACTTTTTGGCTTCGTGGGACTTACCACTATGGGGAATCACCTTGATTATTTGCTTGCTTGTTTATTGACAGTCTCTCCCCCCAGAATATAAATTCTGTCAAAGCAGAGACCTAATCCCTCTTGTTATGTGGATTGAGTAGTTTCTTAACACTGCTGAGGAAATAAATGTATGTAAAGCACCCAAGTCTGGATAATTATTACCTGTTTTTGTTCCTATTCTAGTTCTTAGTATTATTAGCTTTAGGAGCATTAGTTTCTGTTTTTCCCATTGGAAAAATGAGACCAGTACCCCTGTCACAGACACATTGTGAGAAATCAGTAAGTTCGCATATGAAAGTGCCTCATAAAAGGGGAGAAAGTAGGAAGTGCTGTCTGGTCTTAGGATTCACTTTTATTCATTTCTGAAGTTAGACAGTGATTATTACCAAGACTCTTCCCAGTTCTCATGTTGTAAGACTGTTCAACTTTCTTCATCTTGTGCTTCCTTTCAGCATTTATTTGTTTATGTCAGTTACTTACATGAATTCTATTGGGTCTTTCCTGGGCCCTGGAAATCTCTCTTTAGTGACACATCTTTGGTCTCGTCTTTGTCAGCTCTAAGTCATGTAAGGGGCCTTGGAGACCAAGACCATCCGTCCAGCCTGCTTATCCTATTGAAGTCACACCCAGCTGGCTGCCTGTGGGTGTGCTGTGGGACAGGTGCTTGGGAGTCGCCCAGGCCTCGTGTTTGCACCCACTTTATAGTGACAAAGAAATATCATATCTGGAGTTCATTTAAGCCCCACAAAGTGGACAAGGGATGAATTGTTGCTTCTATTTTGTAGAAAAGGTGACATGGACACGGAATAGTTAGGTCACTTGTTCCCAGTTACGTGACTCCTGGAGATTGAGAGTGAGGGCTTGGACCTGTCTAATGAGGTATCTCTGGCTCTTTTGGCCCCTGTGCAGAACACGGGTTCAGCCCTTCACTTAGAAATCTCTCCCCTCTTCAGATGGATGTGCTGTTTGAATGACTAGAAAGCAATTGAAAGCAGAATATTTGTTAGGACCATGACTGAAGGAAAGAGAGGGGTCTTTGACTGGGTGCTTTGCACTTGATTTTGCTTCACCTCTCAATTATCAGGTGTCATGTGGTCTTGGAGGTTTCGGTGCTTTGCACCACAAACCACCCAACAAGATCACTGACGAAAAGGAACGTATTAATATAGCCCACAAAGGAGTTTATAGACTGATTCTTATCACCAGGCAGAGTTTTTGGAGCTGGTTAGAACCTCAGAAACCATTCTGTTCATTTGACAGATGAGGAAGCTGCCGTCCAGGGATGGGCTGTGGCTTGTTACAGACCTTGCACTCGGTGACAGCCGAACCAAAAGGCAGTCACCATGACTCTGAGGCTGTGCTTTTTCTGCTGCCTCGCAGCCAGACCACGTAGTTCAGCTCTTTACTGAGCTCCCTCTGCATGCCTGGGATATCCTGCATCTAGTCCAGGCCACCCACCGCCTGCCTTACTAAGTAGGCATTTTGTCTTTTTTGCAGATGTGGAAGTGCAGGCCCAGTGAGGTTAATTTTCCCATTGGTAAGAAGGGAATGAGCTGGAGCCCCCACACTCCTCTCCAGAGGGCTCTTTTTAGTAATGACAACTTCGAGAGCAAAGGTCATCAGTTCTCTGGACAGAAAGATATGACTGGACTGGTGTTGTTTTAATTTCTCCTTATTTTTTCAACTGTCTGAGGCTATGTCTGTATTACTGGTGAGATAAACCTATAAAAGCAGGTCCTACTGGGGCATGTCCGCAATGGCTAGTGGCAGTAATGACCATTGGGGAGAACTATTTTATCGCAGAGTTCAAATTGATGTCTCACTATGGCAACTCTATTTCTATGAAGGCTTCGACACATATTACTGTAAAATAGAAGTTTATAAACACAAACATACCCGTTTCAATATGCTACTTCATTTTTTATGGAAATAATCTCTCTAAAATATATACATATTTTTATCCCAGGGCATTGTAGACTAGGTAATGAAATTTTTATTGTATGGGAATATATAAAATTAGAACATTTACTCCTAAGGATATCATAGATTCCTGCAGCTTTGCCCTATCATTGTTTTTTAACTGTTCACAATGACTTGAACAATGTCTAACACACAGCTGTGCTCAAAGTCTAGGTGGTACATTAGCAGGGGTTACTGGGCACATTGGTCAAAATGTAACCACGGTAGGATTTTGTTTTCACTGAGCTATACTTCCATCAGGGTTCAGTTGATCAGACACTGCCCCATTTTATTACAGTGACTTCTGCAAATCTTTTTTGGTTTTTAAAAGGCACCACTATTTCCGTGTGCATCCGCTGCAGAAAATCTCACAGCCTTTAAGGGTTCCGGTTTAAATAATGACTTTTAGGTCCAGTAATTACATCATTTAATGAGAAGTTCAAAGCTGCATAGATTTTGTCACCTCAACTTCCTCCTTTGCCACTCAAAATAGTTCTGCATTTTTATCCTTTCTGGCCTCATGCACATATTATCTCTGAGGAAGGATGTTCTGACTTCCTTTCCCTCTGCTTGTGCTCCTCAGCCCATCTCCTTCCACCAGGACGTCAGTCCTTCAGAGAAAGTGGTTCTTGTATCGTCAGTCTTTATTCGTGGTGCTGTAGCACAGAAAGTGCTAGTCCCAGCTCTGTTGCTTGCCACTTTTGTCATCTCACTATTCAAAGGATGTTTGAGAACATGAGATGATTTGCAATTTATAATGTACTAAACAAACAATAATGATTATTATTGGAAACCGTTGGATGATTAAAATGTGCTGCACAATGTCCACAATAGCCAAACTATGGAAAGAACCTAGATGTCCATCAACAGATGAATGGATAAAGAAGATGTGATATATATATATACAATGCAATACTATGCAGCCATCAAGAGAAATGAAATCTTGCCATTTGCAACGATGTGGATGCAACTAGAGGGTATTATGCTGAGCGAAATAAGTCAATCAGAGAAAGACAATTATATGATCTCTCTGATATGAAGAATTTGAGAGGCAGGGTGGGGGTCATGGGGGGTAGGGGGGGAAAATGAAACAAGATGGGATCGGGAGGGAGACAAACCGTAAGAGACTCTTAAACTCACGAAACGAACTGCAGGCTGCTGGAGGGTTGGGGGCTAGGGATAGGGTGGCCGAGTTATGGACATTGGGGAGGGTATGTGCTATGGTAAATGCTGTGAAATGTGTAAGCCTGATGATTCACAGACATGTACCCTGGGGCAAATAATACATTGTATGTTAATAAAAATAAATAAAAAAAAAAAAATGTGCTGCGGTGTCCCCATTCCCAAAGCCCCTTCCTTCAATCTAGCAATGTCCCCAGCCACTGCCTAGGGTCCCGCCCCTTACCGCCAGCTTCTTCCAAGTTCGTCATTCCACTCTGTTCCTCCACTTCCTCACCACCCACTTACTCCCCATGCTTCGCTGCCGGTTGCTGTCAGAGCCACTCCATCGAGGCCGCTCTGTCCGAGGCCTGTGCTGCAGAGTCAATGGTCTTTCCTCAGGCATGACCGCTCAGATGGCTTTATTCTGTTCCCCTGTCCCCTAGCTTAAAAAGCAGGAGCCATGTTTCTCTCCAGCTCCTTCATCTCCATGTTCAGTCAGTGGCCAAGTCCTGCCGCTTCTTCCTCTGTAAAGTATCTTATCTTGTGTGCGGACCATTTTTTACTTCCAATGTCACCCCATGAGTTTGATTCTCGTTTCTTCTCCTGGTTTAGCACAAAAATCCTACTCTTCTGCCTTTGGTCTTTCCCTTGTCTGATCCATCTTCTGTAGGGCTGCTAGACGAGGCCCTGAATCACCACTTGAAGGCCTGCTCGTCCTGAGCTTGAACTCTTTGTCTGGGCTCTTACTGCCTCCTGGAGAAACCCGTACCTGGCCCCCCATAGCCTTCACAGCGCGGCTCTACATCCCTTCTGAAGCTGCACCCCGCCGCTCGCTGCTGGAGCCACTTATCTGGACACATGTCCTGCTTTCTCCTTGGAACCCTGTCCACACTGAAATGTTCCCCTCCCGCCCCCTCCATGGCCAAACTCCCCATTAGACACATCACCTGAGACTGCCTGGCATGACTTCTGCAAAGCCCCCAGCTCTCTGCATTCCTTCCTTGTTCCCAACTGTTTTCTTTCTCGTGAGCTAATACTGTAGCTCCTCTAATGGGGTGTACGTTTCTTAAGGTATGTCCTGCGAGGGCTAGATAGAGAAACTGTTTCCTATGTGTACTATGAGCTCAATAAATGTTAAACCGAACTTTTTCCTTACGGAGCATTTATACATAAATGCTCGGATGCCAGACCAAAAGGTGATCATTTCATCTCACTTGATGATCTGTGAGATCAAACCATTTTGTGGGAAATGGGAAAGGTAATCACATTATATACTGGTTGTAGGAAACAGTTATGATGTGGCTAAAACTCATCTTTGTGGCCCTTCCTTAAGTCTTCCTCGTCTGCAGTGCCCACTCTCACTATAGGCTTCTGTGATAGATTTGAGGTAGGATTTTTGTGTTGAGTTCGATGTCCTCCCCAGTCCCGTCCAGATAATGTTACCCTGTGATGTTTAAGAACATCTCAGGGTATTCACATCTAGCGGGATATCTTTGGAGACAAAAGCATTCAAAATGAGAAGTTGAAATATTTTCATGATAGCCATGGCTGATTATTTTCTTCTTTAGAACCAGGTGGTTCTAAGAGCTTTAGGATTTTGGCTCGTTTAATCTTATATAAAGCAGTTGGTAATACCACTGCTCCCATCTTATAGGTGAGCAAACCAAGGAACGTAGAGGTTTGTAACTTGCCTATAGGCTTGTAGGTGGTGGAGCTCCAGTTTGAGCCCAGGAGCTCGGTAACCACGCTCTTGTCTACGTGCTGCAATCTACTGCTTTTGTAGACTGGTTCCTAGTTCATTGGCCAGGTTCTCTCCTGAGAGAGGGGAGTGGTTAAGGGAGTGGGTGGGCAGCAAGCCCTAGTACCCCTCCTCAGATTGTGACAATACCAGAAAACCTGACCAGGGAAACCCTTAAGTGAAAGCCGAGAATCTCTAGTCTCTAGTTGGGATGGTTATATCCAACGCTTTACCCGTCACTCCCTTTTAGTCGCTTAAACAAAGCAAACTGGTTCCTTACCTGAGTGTCCCAGGCCTTAGGGTGCGTGGCTGATTCGGATGCTTGCTGCCGGGTTCACTTCCACTGCTGGTGTCTCACGTACCCAGGGGTGAGTGACATAAGGCAGGTCTGGGGCCTCTCATAGATACCAGGTGACAGGAAATCAGTGGCTTCTGCTACCTTGGCCTTTGCCCCAACCACTTTGGTTTAATGCACACTTACCAGAGCCAAAGGATATACAAAAAAGTTTCTGCCTTACCAGGAGGTTTCACTTCTTGAAAAGGACCCCAGGGGACTGCCTGGCGTACTTTACGCTACCTTAATTAGAAGAACTTTGCAGCCCCCACCCTCTAAGCAGGTGCGGATGGTGGGTCCCCAAGGGCAAGAAGGGCTCTAGAAATTCTCTAAAGATGGGCTGTTAGGACTTTCACCTTTTTACTTCACTTTTAGGAGTGAGTAGGTGGGATGAAGGCATCCAAGCAGAGAGATTCAGGAATCATTAAGCTCAGCCGTTTGTGAGTGTTGTAGTTATTCCTCTCCAAATATTGTCCGCATTTACCCACACTTAGGGTTCTAGTGGAACCATGTATGTCTTGTGTGGGATTTACTAGAAATGGCCTAAAAGTATACTTTGGTGCTGTAGAATACATCCTCAGAAGCTTGAGGCAAGAGTTCCATGTTTTGGGATACAAACTGAAGTAGTCCCTTTACCTACAACCCCTGCCCCCTTTTCTTCCATCTGTCTCATTCCTGTGTTCCCTCTCTTTTTCAGTCTGGCCTGGAGCTATGCCACTGCTAGATCAAGTGAGGGAATGGAGGAAGCCTGTAGCCAGGAAAGTATAAATATTTGGGAAAGGAATCGAAGAAAGTTTTGTCCAAAGATATTGTTTCCCCTGCCCCCACCATATACAACTTTTATGTTCATATGTTGGATTTTTCATTGCTTTTAATTTTCTTGTCCTTCATGTTATTAGAGACCCAAGGCTATAATTAGGTAGTTGCCTAATCTAAAAGGCTGATATATGGCAGGTCTCTCCTCTCCCTCCTTCTGTCCCTCTCTCTTTCCACCTCTCTCTCCCCCCCCACTTCCTTACTCTGTTCTCTGTTTCTCCCTCTGTCTCTCTCTACGACAGTTTGGATCAGAGGATTAGAGCCGATGGGTTGGAGTAGTTCTGGAGGGGCAGATCTTGGGGCAACATCAAAACAAATGCCATCTCCCCACCATTGAAACAGTTCATTAGTGGAACAGGCTACCATTTGAATAGAGAACTTGGTGTCATCAAGGATACGCGAGTAAAAGTCATGCAGTCACCTCTCATAAATCTTAAAGAGAAAAGAGTGGAAACATAAGATCTGCCATCTATTTAAGCTTCAGTTGATCTGCTGGAGTGCTTGACTGTTGGTGACAGGGATGATAATTACAGGGGATCTGAGCTGTGGGTGATTGTGAGGCCTGAGGTTGGAGTCCAGGAGGATGGGTGATCATGGGAATGTAGTTGGCGTGGAAATTTGGCAAATGCCTGGCATCAGTGAGGCTTGGACTGGGCTCACGCGACCTGAGTTTTCATATCCTTTTCTCTGTGTAGGCCCTGTTTTTCCAAGTCTGTCTGAGTGTTTGCTACTGTTTTTTGTGGCCAGTGAGATCAGTTAGGTAGCTCTTGGGTGATTCCTCCTGAATAAACTTGAATTTGAATTTATGTAAACAAACAAACTTTCACTTTGCCTTTGCTGGTTTGGATTGATTGTGTTGAAATCCCCACTGCAGTCTGGATTTGTCAGTAGCACTAACTGTGTTCCGTATTTTTTTTCTCTGTAACATTTGAGGATATTAGGTTAAATATTTACACATTTAAAATTTCTCTCCCTCTTGTCATTACGCAGTGGTCCTCTTGCTTCCAGATGATGATCTCTTTCTTAAAGTCTACACAAAAGTGTATTAACTAAACTTTAATTTAGTTCATATTTGCCTTTCTTTTATTCCCCCTACCTCCTAACACTCCTATTTTTTTTTTTTTTTTTTTTTTTTTTTTTTTGTCTTTAGAACATTTTGCTTCTCCTATGGAAACTGCATTCTACATCATAATTACTTGCATCCTTGCCTTACTCAGTTTTTGGTCTATGTGTCCCTTGAAAGTGGGGCTGGTTTTTCTGATTGCTGTGAGAGAGATTGTGATTCTGCTTTAGTTCTTTCTCCCATCCAGATGATTATCACAATGCCATCCAGTATCAGGAGAGGTTTATAATTTATGAGGTCTTCCTTCTGTTCTGAGGGAGTACTTTAAATTTTTAACAGGCAAATAAAATGAGTCACGCACCTACTTCTATGCCAGGCACTGTCCATATAACACCTATAGTACTGATTTCATTTTATAATTGTGAGGACTAACGATCAGGAAATGAGGGAAACTGACCCAAAGCCACAGATGTGATAAAAAATGATGCTTAGAAAGCAAGAAAACCTCAATTATAAATTTAAAAGAAAACCTACCATTTACTATGTGATTTTGAAGTTCCAGGCACTGATTAAATTAGTTCGCATTTCATTTAAGGCTCATGGCAAACCCATTAGGTAGGTATTATTGCATTTCAGTCTAGGAGTTTAAAGCTCACAAAGGTTAAATAACTTGCTCAAGTCACTAAGCTTTAAACCACAAAACTGACATTTAGACCCCAGGTCTGACTTAAAAGCCCTTACTGTTAGGTGATGGGGATTCTCACCCTTAAATATACCCACACATCTCACCCTCACTCAGCTGCCGGATATTTTTTATCAGAACATGACTCCACTGGAAATAAATTTTTTAAATAACTATTTTTCACTAGAATCTCACTCCCCTGCCTCCTGCCCTCACATATGTACCCATAGGCCTTTCTCCTTCCAGCTTATGGCAGAAATGAAAACCCAATAGTTTATCTCCTTGCATATGCTAAGTGTTTTCTATGCCAAAGGAAGCATGGGATAATGAGATTTGGAGTTAGGCATCTTGACTCAAATCCTGGTTCTAAATCCTACTCTGTTTTGTGGTTTCAGAAAAATCAACCACTTTGAGCTTCAGTTTTCATGTCTGTGACACAGGCTAGAGGTACCTACCTCAGAAGGCTGTCCCGACAGCTGGGATGACAGAAGGAAGATCGGGGGGTTCAGTCAGCGGAAGGAGACATAATGTAAGGCAGCCGTCTCCCTATGCGGCCTGGGAATCTCCCAGAGTCCTTGAGGCTCTTTTAGGGTGTCTGTGACCTCAAAACAGCTCTCATAATAATACCAAGACTTTGGTTCCCCTTTCCGCAAGTTTACAGCAGTCATCTCCACAGGCTACAGGACGTGAGCTATCACATCAGACTGAACGCAAAAGCAGTTTTCAGAATCCAGTTGCCTTCTGTTACGCCAGAGAGAAGCTCTGCATTGGAATCACCTAGAGATCTTTAAAAACTATTGATGCCAGACTCTCACCACATTCTTTTTTTAAATTTATTTTTTATTATGTTCAGTTAACCAGCATGTAGTACATCATAAGTTTTTGTTGTAGTGTTCAACGATTCATTTTGCATATAACACCCAGTGCTCATCCCAACATGTGTCCTCCTTAATACCCATCACCCGGTTACCCAATCCCCCCACTCCCTCCCTTCTGTAACTCTCACCACATTCTGATTTAATTGCTATGGGGTGGTATCTGGTGCATTTGGGGGTGGCAGGGGGTGTGTGGGTTATTAAATTGCCTCGGGTTATTTAAATGTGCAGTAAAGTTAAATTGGCCTTTGTTTTTCAATGGGTATAAAGTTTTTGTTATGCAAGATGAGTAAGTTCTAGAGATCTACTGTACAACAGAGTACTTAGTTACTAATGTAGAATTGTACACTTTAAAATATGTTGAGAAGATAGATCTCATTTAAGTGTTCTCAACAAAAAACAAACAAAATCCCACAAAAGAGCACAAGAAAATTTTGGAGCTGATGGATATGCTCAGTTATGGTGATGGCATCAGGGGAGTACGTATACATTAAATGTGTACATTTGTTTGTAAAGAAACTATAACTAAAAACAACTACAAGAGAATGTTAAGTAAGCTAAAAAAGGAGATTTGTAAAACTATGTATCAGAGCCACTCTTCACACTCAATTTTTTTTTATTTTGGTAAATAACAGTTATGTTAATAAAAGGTTACTTGAATTAATGTATAATGAGTCTTCAGTAATTTTTTTCGGTGTGTAAAGGGGTTCTGAGACCAAGAGTCTAAGAGACATTGGTATGTTGTTGTAGGGATTAAGACCCCGGGCTCTGGAGCCAGGCGGCCTATTGATATCATGGTTCTGCCATTGTAGGCTTTGTCACCTGGGGCCCTTTGTTTGCCTTCTCTAGGCTTCAGCTTCCTTGTCCACGAACCGTGTATAATAATAAAATTCACCTCTTAGACTTTTTGTGAGGTTCAGTGAGTAATACACAAAAAACACTTAGCACGGTGCCTGGAATGTTATAGTGGCTTTCACCAATATATGCCCTCCTTGTTACCATTCTGGTTGTTATGAGTGGCTCACATTGATGATCTTGTAGTAACAATGCAAAATCTGTAGGCCAAGCCATTCTTCCAGCCAACTCATTTTTCCACAAGCCATGGTGTAGTAGTCACTAGGTAGTCTTTTGGAGAAATCAGTAGGAGATGTCATAGACCTGGTCACTCCACACCGTGCGCTTTGGTTCATTTCTCTCTTTGTCCAGTGGCAACACTACATTGCTGCCCTTGGGTTCAGCGCATGCATGACTGAGAGAGGAGGTGGCACCAAGATGACGATGTGATTTGGGGAGAGGAAGAGATGGCATTGCAAAGAGGCAGGATGTGTTTTATCGGCCAAAATGTTCCCAGACCCTACTCTCTTAAGTCACTCCCCTTTGCTTCCCACAGTTGCCAGCCTTAAGAGTCTATGTTCCTTCTGACTTTTTCTCACAAACATAATTCACCTGTTGATGATATTATAGCATGTCTTTATTCCCACGGTGATATTCAGCACCATTAGTCACACCAATAAAAGGGTCTCCTCATAATTGAGAAAGACAGAGAGATGAAAAATTCAATAATGCTGAAGGCCATCAACATAATCAAAATTCCCTGTAACAGAAGAAGAAGAAGAAGAAAAAAAAGAAGAATCATGGTATTAGCACAATAATGGTTTTTCTGAAGCCAATGAGGTAAAAGTGCCCAGTTAAGAAAAGCTCTCCCACATGTCTCAAGTATATCTGACGCTTAGGAAGCCATATAATACTAGAGGATCACGAGAGCGGCAGGGAAGCACAGCACAGCACGGGACAGCACGTTATTTCCTTAGAGAAAGTCAGGCAAAACAATCCACTTTCTGTATCATATGCCGGAATTGCCCCATTTCATGAATATATGCAATGCAAAGAAATAATTTCAAAAAATGGTCTGTTGAAGGAGAAAGGTTAAGAAATAGGAAAAAAAAATAGAAGCAGAACTAGAAAAGGAAAGAAAAAGAGGCGAAAAACCCTATAGGTACAGACAAAAGAGGAACATGTAGAAAAAGACATACGGAAAGAAACATAGGCGAATAGTACCATCTTCTGTTCTTTTTATCACGGCTAGAGACCGTTTTCAGATGCTTTGTAGCTTGGCAACAGAGAACACGAATAGAATACACACCTTGTTAGGAGCCCAGAGGCTGGACACACAAGTGTTTTGCCAGCGAATGTTTGTGAAAGTTTGTGAAAGTCGATATGGTTAACATTCTGTCCTGCCACTGTATCTATCTACTTGTTTTGAGTATAGGTTGAAATATTGTTTACTTTAGAGTCACATTGTTTTTAATGGCCACAGAATAATATCTCATGGTATAGTTGCCATAATTCATTTATTCTTTAGTGACGGGAAATAATTTCTTTCCTTTTCCTCCTCTTCTGTTGCATTTGTTCATTCTTAACGCTCTGAATGATGCTGCAATAAGCACTCTTGTACACATGCCCTTATATGTAGATGTTTAATTGCTATGGAGATAGCTACCTGGATATCTTTCATATAAGTAAATGCTTCCTTGCTTTCCAAAATGGTAGTAACATTTCAGATTTCTGCCACCGATACGCAGGAACATCCTTTTCACCATTTCCCTACCTTTGATAATTTTTATAACTTTAATTTTTGCCAGTCTAATGAATGTATCTTTGTCCACTATTAATTGGCATTTCCCTGACTACCAGTGAATTTGAGCAGAACTCTGAGTATATTTGGCCACCACATTTGCATTTTTGTAAATTCCTTCCTCATAATCTTGTCCATTTTTTAAATTGTGTTCTTAACTTTTTGTCAGTTATATTCGTCCTTTGTGTGTAAAAGCATTGAAACTGCTATTATCTGCTTTACAAATATTTTCCACTTTTAAAAAATATATATGTATTTTACCCTTTTTTTATTTCCAGGTCAACATTTATTATACATTCCCATCACCCCAGTAAGTCTGCTTGTGTCCCTTCCCAGTTAGTTGCCTCTCCCCATCCAGAGGCAATCACTCTAATGGTTTCTAACACCATTTAGTAACTTTTCCTGTTCATTTTTGTATCTGAATTTGTTTGTATAGTATAGTGTTTGTTTGTTAGTATAGTGGACTGAGATTCATCCATGCTGTTGCATATATCAGTGGTGTTTTCTTTCTTGTTGCTAAGTAATATTCTGTCGTTTGAATAATCAGTTTCTCTAGCCACTCTTTGTTGGTAGACATTTGAATTGTGCCTAGTTTTTAACTGTTATGAATAGGTTTTCTGTGAACATTCTTGTATATATTGCTGAGACATAAAATAGGCCTGGTTAATTTTGATAAAAACTACCAAATAGTTTTCCAAGGTGGTTGAGCCATTTTACATTCCCACCAAAAAGGTGTAAGAATTCCATTTGTTTCACATTCTTGCCAACATTTGGTTTTGACAGTCCTTTTCATTAAAGTTATTCTGGTGTGCATACAAACATTATAATTTTGAATTTGCATTCCTCTGGTAACTTGAGCACATTTTTACATGCTTACTGGCTGTTGGCATATCTTTTATTGTGAAGTGCTTGTTCAAGTCCTGCTTATTTTTTTGGTCTTTTTATTATTAATATTCAGGAGTGCTTTATATATTCTGGATATGGGTCTTCAGTCAGATACATGCATTGAGGAGATCATCTGTGCCTTGCCTTTTCTTTTTTTAAAATTGAAATATAGTTGACATGTAACATTGTGTAAGTTTAAGGTGTGCAGTGTGTTGATTAGAGCATTTTATGTTGCAGTATTATTACCATTGTGGCATTAGCGAACACCTCTCTCATGTCATGTAATTATCATTTCACTTTTTGTGATAGGAAAAATTTAAGATCTCTTTGTAACATTGAAGTATATAATACAGTATTGTTAACAACAAGCACAATGTTGTGCATTAGAGCTCCAGAACTTTTCATCTTCTAATTGGAAATTTGTATTCTTTGACAAACGTCTGTCCAAATTCTCTACCCCACAGCTCCTGGTAACCACCATTCCACTCTGTTTTTATGAATGTGGCTTTTTAAGATTCCACATGTCAGTGATATTGTACGGTATTTGTTTTCCTCCATCTAGTCAGATGAAGATCTCATTTAGCATAAATCTTCAAAGTCCGTTCACCTGGTTGCAAATGGTAGGACTTCCTTCTTCCTTGTCGCTGAATAATACTCCATTGTAAATGTACCACATATACATCAGCTTGTTTCCATGTTCTGGCTATTGTAAATAATGCTCCAATGAATATGATGATGTTCATATCTTTTTGAGCTAGTGTTTTCTTTTCTTTCTGATAAATACTCAGAAGTGGATTTGCTGGATTATATAGTAGTTTTATTTTCAATTTTTTGGGGAGAGGGTCCTCAAAATATGGAGGCATATTGTCTTCCATAGTGCCTGCACCAATTTCCATTCCCACCCCTAGTGCACAAGGGTTCCCTTTCCTCCACAACCTCACCAACACTAGTTATTTCTTATCTTTTTGATAATAGCCTTCTAACAGATGTGATATTTCATTGTGGTTGTGATTTGCATCTCCTGATGACTCATGATACTGAGCATCTTTTCATGTACCCTCTGTTTACGTCTTCTTTAGAAAAATGTCTATTCAGATCCTCTGACCATTTTTTGTTTTTTTGCTCTTGAGTTGTACAAATCCTTTATATATTTTGCTTAGTAGATATGTGATTGTAAATATTTTTTTCCTATTCTTTAGGCTGTATTTTTATTTTATTGATTATTTCCTTTGTGGTACAGAAGCTTTTTAGTTTGATGTAGCCCCACTTGTTTATTTTGCTTTTGTTGTTTTTGCTTTGGGTGTCAAATCCAAAAAATCATTGCCAGGATGAATATCAAATAGTTTACTACCTGTGTTTTCTTCTGGGAGTTTTATGGTTTTAGGTCTTACATTCAAGTCTTTGATCTATTTTGAATTAATTGTTGTGTATGGTGTAAGATATAGTCTAGTTTCATTTCTTTGTGTGTGGCTGTTTAATTTTCCTAATACCATTTATTGAAGAGACTGTCCTTTCCCTATCATATACTCTTGGCTCCTTTGTTGTAAATTAATTTACCATATATGATTGGGCTTATTTCTGGATTCTCTATTCATTTCACTGATGTGTATGTCTATTTGTATACTAATACCATGCTGTTTTGATAACTATAGCTTTGTTTTTTTTTTTGTTTTTTTTTTGTTTTTTTTTGTTTTTTGTTTTTTTTTTTGATAACTATAGCTTTGTAGTATAGTTTGAAATTAGGAAACGTGGTGGATTCAGCTTTGTTTTCTTTCTTTCTCAAGATTGCTGTTGCTATTTGGGGTCTTTGGTGGTTCCATAAAATTTTAGGACTATTTTCTATTTCCGAGAAAAATGCTATTGGCATTTTGATGGGGATTGCATTAAATCTGTAGATTGCTTTAGATAGTATGGACATTTTAACAATATTAATCCTTACAATCCATGAACAGGGGATATCTTCCCATTTGTTTGTGTCTTCAATTTCTTTCATCACTGTCTTAAAGTGTTCAGTGTACAGTTCACCTCCTTGATTAAATTTATTCCTAAATACTTTGTCTTTTTTGATGCAATTGCAAATGTGATTGTTTTCTTAATTTCTTTCTCATAGCTCTTTATTTTATAGATGTGCAACTGATTTTGTGTATTGATTTTTGTATCTTGCAATCTTATTGAATTCATTTTATTAGTTCTAATAGTTTTTTTTTGGTGGAGTCTTTAGGGTTTTCTAGGTACAATATGTACTCTGCAAATACAGATATTTTTACTTTTTCCTTTCTGATTTGGATGCTTTTTCTTTGTTCTCTTCCCTTCCTCTTCCTTCTTTTTTTCTTTCTTTCTACCCCAAATTGCTCTGGCCAGGACTTCTTGTACTATGTTAAATAGAAATTATGAGACTAGGCATCTATTATACTAGGGTATAATAGACTAAATACATCTATTGTCTTATTCCTGATTTTAGAGGAAAATCTTTTGGCTTTTCACTGTTTAGTATCATGTTAGCTGTGGTCTTATCTTATATGGCCTTTATTATGTTGAGGTTTGCTCCTTTATCTCAGTGTGTTGAGAATTAGATTTTTTCATGTTGAATTTTGTTAGATTCTTTTTCTGCATCTATTGAGATGGTCATATGATTTTCATCCTTCATTGTGTTGATGTGGTATATCACATTTATTGATTCATGTATGTTGAACCATCCTGTGCATCCCTAGAATAAATACCACTTGATAATAGTGTATGAGATTTTTAATATACTATTGAATTCAGTTTGCTATCAATGCGTTGAGGATTTTTGTGTATATGTTCATCATATTGGCTTGCAATTTTCTTTTCTTGTAATGTAGTTGTCTGGTTTTGGTGTGGGTAATCCTGGGCTTATAAAATGAATTTGGATCCTTCTTTTCTTTTCTTTTCTTTTCTTTTTTTTTTTTGAAGAGTTTAAGGATTGGCATTAATTCTTCTTTAAATTTCTAGTGGAATTCACCAGTGAAGCCATCTGGTTCTGGATTTTTCTCTTTTGGAAGATTTTTGATTACTGATTCAGTATTCTTACTAGTAATTACTGTGTTCAGGACTAATTTGCCAATACCAATTGTTTTCAGTTTTCGTTAGTCCAATATCTTTACTTCAACTTTACTTTTAAAGAACATTATCACTAGACACAGAATTCTGGATTGGCAGTATTTTATTTTGGCAGTTTAAAATGTCATTCCACTGTTTTCTGGCCCCTATCAGGCCTCCAAGTGAAAAGTCAGTTGGAAGTTTACCTTTGTTCCTTTGATTGTAATGTATTCACCCCCAACCCCACCCCAGCTTCTTTTTACGTTTTGCTCTTTATATATTCCCCCCCACAAAAATTTGAGAATCATGTGCTTTATGTAGTTTTCCTTGTATTTTCTTGTTTGTGGCTCATGTCTTGTATTTGATTCCTTTACAAAATCATTAGCCATTCTCTCTGTGAGCATTGGCCTGTGCTACATTTTCATTTTCTCTCTTGTAGTTCTTCAGTTGTATATAGGGCACATTTTTTCTGTTCTTCTCCATATGTCCCTTATGTTTTTTCTTTCTAATATTTTATATCATTTTCTTCTCTTGGGCATTAGTCTTTGTATTTTTCGCTGATTCTCTCCCTGTGTGCTTCTGAAGTGTCTAATATGCTGTTTGCCCCATCTGCTGAGGGCTTAGTTTCAGTTCCATAAATTCCAATGACTTCTTTCTAATGGGTGTCAGTCTCTCCATAATATTCTCTGACTTGTTCTCTTCTCTCTTGGACATAACAGCCGTGTTTATGTCAAGTTTATATCTGATAACCCTACCACTTGGGTCACCTGTGATGGGTTTCACTCATTGGTTTATTTATTTTTTTAATATTTATTTATCTTAGAGAGTGAGAGAGAGAGTGGGGAGAAGGGCTGAGAGGGAGGGAGAGAGAAAATCCTGAAGCAAACTCCCTGCTGAGCATAGAGCCTGAAGAGGGCCTCAATCCCAGGACCCTGAGATCATGACCTGAGCTGAAATCAAGTCAGACACTTAACCGACCGAGCCACCCAGATGCCCTGATTATTTTGTTTTTGGTTTTCAGATGTTCAGTCCTATCTTCTGGTATGACTAGTTTGTTTTATTTTACACTTAATAATAAATGTAATATACAAAAAATGGTAGAAATTCTGAATTATGTTATCTTCCTCTGGGGATGAATTAATTTTCTTCCATCAGACACTTTAGAGGAAGGTTACCACGATAAAAATAATTCAAGGATGAATTTCAGTTTTGCGAGGCTGGTCTGTTTCATTTGTCCTTAGTTCTAGGGTGTAGTCTTTCTTCAGAAGCGAAATTTGGGGGTGTTTACCAGACTCCACTACGCCTCTTGGTGGACTCTGGACAATGTGTGTGTGTCTGCAGTACTGCATGACTGCTGAAATCTCTTCTTGGCCTTTTAGCCTCTTAGCTTCCTATCCACTTAACTTCCGAGCTTTGCATCCTACACATCTTAGGTGTCAGCAAATAACTTGTGGAGGAAAGTGATGGAGAATTTTGGGTTTAGTTCAACGTGTACAATTCTTACAGGATCCTTGCACTTTGAATCCTGGCTGCCATGGTTTCTTTTGTGTGTATTCAAACAGTTGGAAATTTTTTGTTATTTTAATAAGCTTTTAATAAAAGTTTTCACTAGAGAGATACTCGATATAAATTACTCTGTCATAACTAGAAAAGAAGGATTTGTATATTTTACTATTCCAGTAAACCAATCGTTGGCTATTTTGGTTATTTTGGCTGTTTTGATCCTTTCTAATGTGTGTATAATTTATTTATTTTATTTTTTTACTAATTTCAGATCTTGTCATTATATATTAATTCCTTTGTTCTTCTTTCTTTGGGATAATTATCTCTCCTTTAATCCCTGAGATTAATATTTGGGCCATTCATTTTCAAGGTTTCATATTTTATAGTTTCTACATTTCCAAGCTATGAATTGCCTTAAAATTATTGCTTTACCTTCTGCCCTCAAGTTTTTGAGCTTTCATTTCAGAACATCTTTGGATTCATATTATGATTTCTTCCCTGATCCAATAATTATTTTGAAGCCTACTTCTTAATATCCAACCACACAGGTTGAAATTATTTTTATCGTTTATTGTTTTATTGCATAGGATATACACTAGTACTTCAACCCTTGGTATTAATCTGGAATTGTCATGTTTACCAATGTGTAGTCCTCTTTTGTTGGTATGTGTTATAAAAATGTGTATTCTTCATTGTTCGGTATAATAGACTAAATACATCTATTAGTTCTAGTTTTTTACTTTTGATGATACCATTTAGTATTAAAACATATCAAAGTCTAAAATCCTTCAAACTTTCACCCTCTTCTAAGGGAAAACTCAGGTCCTTAGCAAAGATAAATAACAAAAACACCATTTGCTCCCTTCTCTACTTATATGTTAATGCTGACTGGTATTTTAAATATTTTATTTTTAATCTCAATATATATTATTATTACTGAATTACCCAAGCAGTATTCACTTGTATTTGTCCACACATTTATCACGTTCTTTGTTCTTCATTCCTTCTTGCATCTCATTGTGCTATCATTTTCTTTCTACGTGGAGTCCATTCTTTATTCCTTTAATTCTAGTCTACAGAGGCAAGCTCAATTTTTGTATCTCTCAAAATTCTTCATTTCACTTTGTTCTTGTAAGATTTTTTCTTCTCTTTTTTCTGTTTCAAGTTTTTATTTAAATTCTAGTTAGTTAACATATAGTATAATATTGGTTTTAGTAGTAGAATTCAGTGATTCATCATTTACATATAACACCCAGTGTTCATCACAGCAAGTGCACTCCTTAATCCCCATCACCCACTTAGCCCATCCCCCACCCACCTCCCTCCAGCAACCTTCAGTTTTTTCTCTATAGTTAGAAGTCTGTTTCCTGGTTTGACTCTCTCTTTATTTTCCCATCTTTGTTCATCTGTTTTATTTCTTAAATTCCACATACGAGTGAAATCATATGGTATTTGTCTTTCTCTGACTTATTTCACTTAGCATAGTACACTCTAGCTTCACCCACGTCATTGCAAATGACAAGATTTCATTCTTTTTTATGGCTGAGTAATATTCCATTGTGTGTGTTTGTGTGTGTATATATATACACACACACACACATCACAATAATGGGTAGTGAATGATAGGTTATTGGTTGGCAGTTATTTTTTTCAGAACACTGAAGATATCATTCAGTCTTCTGGCTTTTATTGTTGCTTTTGAGAAGTTAGGTAGCAGTCCAGTTGCTTCTACTTTTTCCTTTGGTAATTTTCATAGTTTTTTTATTTTTTATAGTTTTAGTTAAGATTACTGAGAATTGATAATGAAAAGAAACCATGATTTGAAAAATAACCATACTTTGACTCAGCAAATTGATAAAGTGTACCAAAGCATGATATGCAAAACCAAATATCTAAGTTCAAGGTTTTAACATGAAATGTCTCAGAGCTTTATGTTCAAAATAAGGCCACGGAGAGATGTTTTTATGGTAATTCCATGTGAATTCATGTTTTAAAAAAATTAGACCATTGAATGTCAGCGCAGCTCATCTAGTTTGCAAATCTAACCAGTTCCTTTCCAGACTACTGTTACTTTCCCCTAAAGTTACCTTATGACTCCTCCAACTGATGAAATCCAATAAATGCCCTTTTCCCTTTCCCCCTATTGTGTCTGAGACCCTATGCTCTCCCTTGATTAGAAAATTTAGTAAATTCAGATTTTGACTGCATTGATTTTCCTGGTGGTCTTTGAAGGTGCTAAGGTGCTAAGGTCTAAGCACCTTTGAAGGTGCTAGTCAGACTCCTCACGATTATGGTTCTTATCCTTTGACTCATTTAGTGCCTATTCCACTGACTGCGTGTGAGCAACCCTGTCCAGGGATTGCACATCTATGTTGCTGAGGCGAGTCTAGCATTTTTTATCAGGTAGGGTTTATTTTATTTGTCCTAGGAATTAGGTTTCCCAGGACTTTTTCATTATCCCTTCACATCTGTTCTTGTTTTCTTTTCCCTTGATAGGGTAGAGTGAAGAAAAAGATGGTCTGCCAAAGCTTTGCCACTAACCATCCTGTCTGTCTGCATTTATCTATATTTTTGTGTATCTATAAGAATAAATCCTAGGAAAGGAGTTATGTCTTGATAGCTAGCCACCAGGACTAATAAGTAAAGTGTTTCTAGGACCAATTATCTTGGATTAGTCATTAAAATCTCTTAAGAAACTTCTCCAGTCTTGTCTATATGTAGGAAATTGGCTGTAGGAGAGACTCTTCTTCATGTATTCCGCCTGTTGGAGGCTGCTGATTTCTTGTGTCAGCAGGCAGGGGTGGATTTTCCAAGGCCTTCATTGTCCCTATTACCTACTTACTTCCTGGTAATTATTGACTAAATTCTCAAAAATTCTGTGTTATATCTCAGTGAATGATTTGACATTCGTCCTGATAACCCTTTTTATATAATAAATTTGGCAGTTTTTCCCACTAACAGATATGGACTACTTTCTTTGTATCCTTAGGTAGGTGATTGGTTATTTTGGAGATACCATCAGGGAAAGAGTACACTTGTGCCTTGTTGGAGAGGATCTTACTAAAACCACCACCACCATCACCACCACTACCTCACTTATTACAGACATTAAGCTGTAGTCCTCTAGAAACTTTACAAAAATAAATGGTCCAAAAGATAGGACAGCTAATACACATGTGGTCCAAGCTCCTCAGAATTAGGAACTAGACAGCTTCCACTCAAGGTGACTGGAACAAAACTACCCTCCCTCAAAATGACCAATGCCATTGATGGTGATGGGTTTATACTCTTGGCTATTTTATCACCTCTATGCTAATTCAAGGTTCTAGATTATTGGTAGGCCACTCTACTAACACAGCACTACCAGGACAGCCTTCTTGAAAATCTGTATTGTTATATTCCTTCATTCACTCATGCTGACAATAAGGGACAAAAAACTCCTGAAACTGATCCAAGAAGAAATAGGAAATCTAAATAAACTAATAACAGGTAATTAAAAAAAAAAAAAAAAACTTCCCACAAAGAAAAGCCCAGACCTAGGAGACTTTACCAGTGAAGTCTTCCAGATGTTTATGGAAAATTCAACATAATTTTTCTCAAAATTTACCAAAAAGTATAAAAGGAAGCAATATTTTCCACTCATGTTATAATGCCAATATTAACTAGACACAAAAAACAAATGTATCACAAGAAAAGATGATATAGGCCAATATCCCGTATAAAGATACAAAAATCTTTAACAAAATACTAGAAAATTCAATCCAAGAACATATAAAAAGAATTATACAGTATGACTGAGTGGGATTTATCCCAGAAATGTAAGGTTTATTTAACATAAAAATGTCCATCAGTGCAATGTACCATAACAATAGAATAAGGGACAAAAATCACATGATCATCTCAGGTGATCCAGAAAAAGCATTTCACTAAATTCAACACACATGGAAAATGTGTTCAACAAACTAAGAAGAGAAAAAACTTTCTCAGCCTGATCAAGTCCATCTAAAAAACCCTCAGCTGACATCATACTTAATGGTGAAAGACAAGATGTTTTCCTTCTAAGTACAGGAAAAAGATGAAGAAGGATATCTGTTCTTGCAACTGTGATATTTTACTTCTATGAAGACCCTTTTCCTTAGGTGATTGATTACTTTCCAGCTTTCTTGACAAATTTTGATGGGTCTTGTTGACTAATTTTCCATGTAGATTTACCTCTTTTACATTCCCTTAAACTAATCATAGTGATGTTTTGGGAAGAGCAGAAATAAATGCCTGTTTTCAGTATATACCATGTTTTATCAGAAGTCCAGTCTAAATAGTCAAGCCAAAACCAAAACCGTAAAAACATTCCACTTAGGATTCTAATGTATATCTGGGACTATGAATTACTACCATACTGCTACACCTGCATTTTTCTTCCTATATTACTCTACCTTTTATGTTATACTCATTGTTGTACATGTTTTATTTTCTCTACTCATCTGTGAATTCCTAAAGTTGGGAGTTGTAATGTGTTTATTTTTCTATTCCACAATGCCTGGTATAACCTGTCAGATACTATGATTTCTATAAATGTTTGTAAATAAAAAGAAAATACATGTGTCTGCAACAGTATTTGGAATTTGCTGATTGGATGCTAATAAATCTTTATGATTACACTCATTACTCCTCGCCATAAAAATGCAGCATACTTACAATGAATAGGGTAGAAACAGCCTGACACTGACTAATTGTTTCAGCATAGCCACAAAAGAAGTGTCGATCTAGAATGAGACCAAATGTGAGGAGAATGATTCCAGCTATTGCTGCCAGGGCACTAAGAGAATTCATTATTCGGCTCAACTTCACCTGAAAGAGATGAAGACCATAACACTGAATCTACAGACAAAAAGCAATGGTGGGGGAGATTGGAGGGAGGATTTTAGTCACAGAATTGCAATGCCACAAAGCAGCTGTGTGATCATATGTGAGACACTTCATCCCTTCTGGCTTCAGGCTCTCAGCCAGAGAATGAGGGAATCCAGTGAACTTTTAATAACCCTTCCATTACCCACAATCTGTACTGAAGTTAACTCCCATTTAGTTGGGGGGAGGGGTGCACACTGGACAAAAGTGGTACTTAGGCATAGCCACATCGCACTGCACTTTGATGCTCTGATAAAAGTCATGGCCTATTTACATTTTTGTTTTAGGACTCTGTTTAATTAAACATTGTATTTTTTTGCAATTTTTATTTCTTCCAAAAATTTCAAACCTGCAAGAGAAGTCCTGTGTTGGAAATAATTTATTGGTTTGTTAGTATCTCACATTTTTGATTCCTTGAGAAAAGTAAAAATATTCTACTTATAATTTATCTGTAAGTGAAACTTCTGCATTCATTAACAATGTATTATTTATTTTGGACTTCTGCTTATAAGGTTTATTTACGTATTTTTTTAATTAGGTTGTCTTCACAGTGTGCCTATCATGTGAGTCAAACTAGTGCCTTTTGAAGTGTTTGGCATGACAGAAAGAATGAATGAATCAGTTATTGGAATACTGAGACCCATATTACCAATTTGGCTTAGGAACTTGGCTTTTATTCTATGCCTCAGTGTTTTCATATATAAAATAAGAAACTGGCTGACCTAGAAAACTCTTCTGGCACTAGTGTTTTATGATTCTATGGACAAAAGACTGTTGATTGGTATCAGTACTTGGCAGTTTGTGGAATTATAGTGGGTTAATGATTTTTCAAGTTCATTTTCAAAGCTAGAATTATTTCAAAGTTATAAATTTTTAGTGAAGGGGAAAATATAACTCACCAGAGTTTTTGTGGTTTTTCTTTCCAATGCAATTAGGAAGGCTCCAGAATTAATGAACTATTAAAAAGAATAAATATTTTAGTGATGGGCTTGCTTAACTGATATTAAAGAGTTATCAGAGAATAGACTTCTATGTGTTTCATTAACATGCCTACCTTCCTAGTTCACACGATCCTTAGAACAGTGAGCAGGGTGAGATGCCTGATAAAATTGTCCACAAATGAGTAGTGGACAAAATACTGAACTAGAAATTAGCTTTAGCCTTAACTATCTGTGTTTGAACATGAGTTGTTTTTGTTTGTTTGTTTTAGCTTTACTGGGCTTGTTTTCTCATCCACCTTCCTTTTATAGCTATTGTGGACTGAGCTTTGATATCATTCCACACTGGTGTCAAATCAGTTCACAGCCAATAAAATCAGATTCTGTCATTCTTATAAGAAACGTCCTTCATACTCATTTGCAATCCAGTGTGTCCTGCCAGCTAATATGCTGGACATTCTGAAAAAAAAAAAAAAAATTCCAAGAATTTTCATAGAGGTGAGTCTCATGTAGTTGCATCATTATCTGGTAGAAATTCCAAATCGGACTACAACACATGCATTTTTAAGTTTCCAGTCCCACTGCCTAGTATTTCTTCAGCCTCATCTCTTCACTCTCACTCCACTCTTATAGTTCTCAGGATAGAAAGTGTTCTCCCATACCTTGAGCCTTTTATTCATGGTTCTCCCTTGGCATGCAGCAAGATATCCCTACCCCATATGCCCAACCATTCCTTGCTCTCTACCATTCCCCACCGCCCTTCCTCTATATGTGCTCTCATCCTGATTAACCACCCATCCTTTAAAACTCAGCCAAGCTGGAGTGTCTCTGGGCATCTTCCCCTCCTTTTTGTAGGTGCCTTCCCTACAGAGGTAATTCCTGTGTCTGTCACCACTCTGATCACACCATATGGTGATGATCTGACTCTCTACTTGAGAGACCTTGAGACTAAGAACTGCCTTTTCCCACACACTATCCATTCTCTGGCACTAAACTAGGTGCTAAACTAATGTTTATTGAATGAAATTAAATAAATGCCTCTGTGTAGCTCAAAGGTACATCTGAGAAGCCCTCCCTGTTTCTTTACTTCTCTAAGAGTAAACTGATCTTTCATCTCTCCTTACACGAGCACTTCCTACATCTGTGTGATATCATTTATTGCATTACCTCGAAATGACCTGTTTACATGTTTTCTTGCTAAACCTAGAGCCCTCTAAAGGAAGGGCTCGTGAATTATTATTTTTGTTTATTTTTTTTTTTGCCAGTTTTACTGAGATGTAATTGACATACAGTACTGTATAAGCTTAGGGCAGATACATAATGATTTGACCTACATATACTGTAAAATGATTATAACAGGTTTACTTCACATCAATTATTTCACATAGATACGACCCACCCTCCCCCCAAAAAAAGGAAAAGAAAGAAAAAGAGAAGAAAAAGAATATTTTTCTTTGTGATGAGACTCTTAAAATTGACTCTCTTAAAAAATGTCATATATATCGTACAGCAGTGTTAACTGAAGTCATCCTATTGTACATTATATCCCTAGTACTGATTTTTTTTTTAAGATTTTATTTATTTATTTGACAGAGAGAGAGAGATCACAAGTAGGCAGAGAGGCAGGCAGAGAGAGAGAGGGGAGCAGGCTCCCTGCTGAGCAGAGAGCCCGATGCGGGGCTTGATCCCAGGACCCTGAGATCATGTCCTGAGCCGAAGGCAGAGGCTTTAACCCACTGAGCCACCCAGGCACCCCCCCTAGTACTTATTTATCTTATTACTAGAAGCTTGTTCCTTTTGATCACCACCCTCCATCCCCTCTCTCCTCACTCTCTGCCCATGGCAACCTTAAATCTGAGCTCTTTTTCTATGGATTTTTTAGAATTCTAAATATCAGTGAGATCACGCAGTATTTGTCTTTCCCTGTCTGACTTATTTCACTTAACATAATGCCCTTAAGGTCTAACCATGTTGTTGCAAGCGGCGGGATTTCTTTATTTTTTTATGGCTGTATATATATATATAGAGAGAGAGAGAGAGAGAGAGTTTAATAATAAATTATATATAGAGAATTTAACTCTATATACACACACATGTATATATACACATATGTATGTGTGTGTGTATATATGTATATATACATCTTTATCATCCATTAGTCTTTTGATGGACACTTAGGTTGTTTACATGTCTTGACTTTCGTGACTAATGCTGCTATGGACATGGAGGTGGAGATAAATCTTTGACAAAGGGTTTTCATTTCCTTTGGCTATATTCCCAGAAGGGGAATTGCTGGATCATATGGTCATTTTAATTTTTTGAGGGAACTTCATACTGTCTTTCATAGTGAGGGTCCATGTAGTATTAACCTTTGAATCCTCATTGCCTTCCTCTGTGTATCTGACTTATAATAGATAGCAACTCATTTTGAATGAATGAATGGACAAATGACATCAAGACCCAACGACATATTCCCAAAGGAACTTCAGGACCCAATGGTGGAACATCAGTAACTGATGAATTAATGGAGAAATAATTTCAACAAAGTTGATTTTTATTTTATCTTTTCAAAGCATATCCTACAACTGAATGCAGCTCATTTGGTAATTAAGAATTCCTTAGTATCCATGTTGTCATGGCTTCAAATTGAACTCAATTGACTATACTCACCAAAAGAGAGCTCCAGAATGGATATCCTGAAACAAATATAAAAGGGAACCTTGGGTATGGATTTTCAAGGGTGAAAAGGAAAACAACTCCAAAAGAAAAGTTCATCACTCCAAACAGGATCTGCATAGCCTATAAATAGAGGAAAAAGACATGGTAAGGAAAAAGCGAAATGGTAGGTTTCCTTTTCAAAAATATACACGATCTTCTTTTGGTTAAAAGGATTTGGTGATTACCTTCTTTTATAAATAAGGGAAGACTAGTAGAAGCCCCTTTATGATGCTCCCAGGTGTTTTCTTGATCCCTTTATCTGATATTTGGTAACAGGTAAAACAATCTAAATCAGTGCTCTGGAAAATGTAGCCCATGGATTGGCAACATTAGGATCACCTGAGAATTAGAGATGCAGACTCTCAGGCCCTATATCCTATATCCTATACTTACGGAATAGAATCTCTGGATTAGACCATATCAAACTCTCCAAGCAGCAGGGAAATGCAAATCAAAACCACAAAGCGATAGGAACTCACCTCTGTTAAAATGGCTATCATCAAAAAGACAATATAGCAAATGCCGGTGAGGGTGTGGTGCATTGTTGGTGGAGATGTTTCATTATGGAAAACGGTATGGAGATTCCTCAAAAATTTAAAAATAAATAATGAAAAAAAAAAGTAGAGCAGTGGTTTGACGATTGCTAGGGAAGATTGGTGAGAATGACGTAAAGAATGGAAGGCGTACCATGTGTGAGTGTTTGTTCTCTGTCCTCTTACTCTCCATCTACCTTCTCTGAGTCCTCTCATTCACTCCCATAGCAACAATGACTTTTAAGTGGGTGAGTTGTGAAGGCTATCCTTTTCTTCAAGTCCAAGTCCATTTGAGTAAGTTAAACTCAATAGCCCCTATCCATTAATCTAAACTATTATAATTGTTTTCTAACTGCCTTTTCTGCACCAGTGTTCTCTATTCCAGTGTTATGTCAGTGTTGAAGTAAGATCACAAAACAGAACCAATCTGGTTACTCCTCTCAATTTGTTTGAAATAATGTTCCCGAGTCTGGTGGTCATCAAATTCAGAGAAGCATTTACAAAATACAGATTTCAGCCCCCTAATCCCCTCAAAATTCCAATTCAGTAGTTCTGGAACAAGGCCTGGAGACTTGGAATACACATTTTATAAAGCTCCTTAGGTGCTTTGTTGATTTCACAGATTGGAAGCTACTTGTCAATTATAAAGTCTTAAGTAGAGATGGATATAGTATTCTTGGCAATTAGGTCTCCAAATTACCTGCCTGGTGGTTTCCTTTTCTACCCAAAATATTATTTTTCACATTTAAAAAAACTGTTGGTAAAATATCCATAACAAAATTTACCATACATACTTAACCATTTTATTTAAATTAATAGGCTTTATTTTTATTTATTTTTTATTTTTTTAAAGATTTTATTTATTTATTTGACAAAGAGAGAGCACAAACAGGGGGAGCTGCAGAGGGAGAAGCAGGCTCACTGATCTTTTTGTCTCCATATTTTGGCTTTTCCAGAAAGTCATAGTTGAAATCATACAGTTTGTTGTCTTTATAGGCTGGCTTCTTTAACTTAGAAATGCGTGTTTTAGGGTCCTCCATGTCTCTTCATGCTTTGATGGCTTATTTATTTTGAGCACTGAATAGCATTCCCTTGTATGGATGTACTGCAGTGTATTTGTCCATCCTGATTTTTCTTATTTCTTTTTTTGTTTATCTTTTAATTCTCTGAAATCTTTCAAGTCTAATTTGCTCACTCCCAGCTCTCTTTTGCCATTCCCAAACTATGGTACCATGAGCTCTTTGTTCACAATGCTTTCTCTACCTAGAATAATCTGCTTTCCTCCTCCTTTTTCATTTCTACTTATTAAAATTACATCACTTCTTCATAGTGTTCAGATTAAATGCCAAATTTGCCATAACATTGCCCCATTGCTTTTAGAAAGAAGTAACTGTTCCCTTTCTGGGTTCCCCTGCCCCTCACCCCAACCATTTATGGCTCTTAGTAGGTGCTACCGTGAAATGTGGTATTTAATATTGTTATTTTATTCTTTCTAAATTATGTATTTATTCTCCTCAATGAGAGAAACTAGGTTGTATTTATTTCTGTAACCCCCGTAGCGTCTAATATAGTTTTTTGCACATAGTTCAATCCGTATTTGTTAATTTGAACTCTTTAGCAGAAGTTTCAGTACCATTAATATTTAAATAGATGCTAAAGCACTTTAGACAGATGGCCCTTTTCTGCATGTCAGTGGGCCATCTTTCTCTACTTTTTCTTCCCCCTGGAAAAAAAGTCAGTTTCTTTCTATTTTCCACTCTTGAGGGCTTGGGATTGAAACGACAAATATTTTGTAAGATAGACACTATCACAGCCTTAAACATACTGAATCACATTTTCTGAAAGGAGGATTGGTAAATAATTAATAGTCATGAAATGGATAAGTGGGTGGAGAGATGAGCATTTACAGTATTAAGGGGATTTTCTGCAACAGCCCATGTATAAAAATATATCGTATTGTGAAACTGAATTCTGTGTCTCGATTGGGAAAATGTAAAACTGTAGAATTCAATAACCCAGGATATAAAATCTGATCTATTGACTTCCACTTGATTTTCTCTTTCTTTTCTCTGAACTTAACTAGGAAAAAGCTAGGTAGTCAGTTTGAAGATTTTTACTTTAATTGCAACCTTCAAGAGCCCAGGGAGTTCAGCTTATTCATTTTATATCTTCCTCTCCATAGAACCTTGCACATAATTGGCTTAGAAATGTGAGATATACTTCCTGAATTGGATGGAAATAAAAGTTGGAATTAGCTCCTGCCTTGAAACATTGTGCCACCAGACATTTCTTTCCCACTTCTTCTCCCCCCATCCCCTGTCTTAGTTCAACTCTTATTGCAAAGTTATGGAATCTGTAACACCCTGCTGGGGTGGCTGATTAAGCCCATGGTTCTTAGACTGAGTGGCTTATAAAAAACAGAAATCTATTTCTCATGATTCTGGAGACTAAAAGTTTGAGATCAGGGTGCCAGCATGGTTGGGTTCTGGTGTAGACCCCTTCTGGGTTGTAGACTGCCAACTTCTCTTTTGTAACTTCACATGGTGGAAAGAGAGCTAGCTACCTCTATGACCTCTTCTTATAAGGGCACTAATCCCATTCATGAAGACTTTACCATCATGAACTAATTACCCCCCAAAAGCCCCACCTCCAAACACCATTACTTTGGAATTATGGTTTCAACTATGAATTGTGGGGAACACAAACAGTCCATAACACACCCTCAGTAGAGTATACATTGGGGCAAATCTGACTTACCCCTAAGATTTTCATTTTTGTAGCAAGTAATTTTGGAAAAGGACCGCTCACATCATAGGTTGTGGCTGTAAGGTCTGTTGACCGCAAGTCAGGAACATTGATGTCTGGAGGAAATACCAGAAACACAGGATTGTGTGCAGTGTTTGAATCCATGGTGGTGCAGTTGATATTTTGAAATGAAAAAATGTTCTTGATGGTACTTAAGTCTAGACCATGTTCTTCTTCTGTACCAAGGTTGTCTAGAGCACTGGCATTGTTGTGCTTTGTCTTGGAATTGTAGAACCATAGAGTCACAGAGTCATAGAATCTCAGGATTGGTCGAGATCTCAAGGTTAATGAGTAAAATACCCAGGACTGGAGGTCGGACGACCTGCCCAGTAGTCCTAGTTCAGTCAAGAACTCACTGTGACCTTGGACAAGTCACATCCTCTTTCTTGGTTTCAGATGCCATATATGCACATTGATCAGGCTGGGCTAGATGATCTCTGAAGACATTTTAGTTCCCAAATAAGTATTGTGAATACTTATTCTAGTTCTCTGTCCTTAGGAGGTAGGGGACAAAACCTCTTAGGCCCTCAGAATTAATAATTTACTTCTTGAAGTAGACATAGTGTCTATTTAGCCTGTAACTTTTGTTTTTGCCACATGATTTTATTAGCTTTAGCTGTGAACAAACCACCTCAAAATTTATTGGCTTCATACAACCAGCATTTGATTTTGCTCAGAATTCTGTGGGTCATGTGGGTGGTTCTACCAGTCTGGTCGAGCTCAGCTCTTGTGTGCCAGGTTTTCTCTGCATCTGTGGTCAATTGGTGGAGTGACCAAAGCTAGATGACTTAGCATGGCCTCAGTCACATACCTGGTGGTTGGTAGGCTCTTGGTTCTTCTCTAACTCACAAATGTTTTTTAAACTTCTGCCGAATCATGTACATTAATCTCTCATTGACCTAAGCAAATTGCAGAGACAACCCATATTCAAGGTAAGGAAACAGACTCCATACATTCACCGGAAGGTCTGTACTATCATATTGCAAGGACATGGATGAAGGGAGGAAAAGAATTTGTATTCGTTTATACACTCTACCTTGTCATTCTCTGGTGTTTCTTAATACGATCAGGTCTTCCTAAATTAAAAATCCTGATGTGACAGCCTCTAGCCACTTGCCAGTTAGAACATATTGAAGGACCAATCCTCTTATAGTTTTTCTCTGAATTTACCTTCCAGCATTCAGTTTTTCATGAACATAGAATCCTAATGGTGATCTTCCCTTATGAAAATCCTTTGATATTGGGTTAGTGTTCTCTGAGTTAAGCAAACTCTATTCCAATATACTTTATAATACCATTTCATCCTTATTTACTCATGTTTTAAAACACTTTCCTCTGAACCTTTTCCAGTTCCTCTTTCTCTTTCTCTTTTTCCCTAAGCATGATGACTAGAACAATGTTTTAATAGCCATCAGAAAAATGGTAGAAAGATTACTTGAAGTTTTTATTATGCTTTAATTCATGCAAGCTAATTCTGGAGATGCAGTTCTGAAAGACTCAATCCTTGGAGCATAAAAGCTTAGAATTGATTCCAAACCCTCTTATTTACTAGGTATGAAGTCTTGGCTAAGTGATACATTAATTTACATATTCATATTACTTACCTATTTATTAAAATATTACATCTTTTATCTAAAAATGAGAATAATAGTTACCTTATAGGGCTATTGTAAGTGAATAATAAAGTATTTGGTGTGTGGCGGATGCTAAATAAATGGTTATTACAAAAATAATAACAATTAGCGTTTTTTACTATTATTACTATTTTAGTCATAGTGGCTAAATGCTTCGTTTTATGTTTGCATTATTTCCAAAGTTTATTTTTGTTGGTTCTTTATCAGCTAAATGTTCAATGTATTTTTGTAAGCTTAGCTATAGGAACTTTGGAAATGTCATACTGAGTTGGTCCAGAAGTTATTTTACCTCAATTTCTAAATTTTATCTTCCATGTGCTTTTTCTCAAAGGGCTACTGGAAACAAAAGGATGTTCAAACTCACTAGCCATTAAGGAATACGTAAATCAAAGCCACAGTAATATATCTCTACAAACTTATTAGAGCAGTTGAAATAGTAAAGTAATAATACCAAATGCTAGTGTGGATGTGGAGAAATTGGCTCTCTCATACATTGCTAATGGTAATGTAAAAATGATACAATCCCTTTGGAAAATAGTCTGGCAGGCTCTTATAACTTAGCAGTTGCACTCTTAGCCATTTATCCCAGGGAAATGAAATTTTACATTTACCCAAAAACTTATACGTGAATATTTCTAACAGCTTTATTCATAATGGAAAAATACATGAAGGAGCCATCCAATGTCCTTCAGTAGATGAATGCTTAAACGAAATCTGGTAATACTACTCAGCAATTTAAAAAGTGGACAATTGATATATACAACAACATGAATGGGCCTCAATAGAATTATGGGTAGTGAAAAAAAAAATCTCAAGAGCTTAAGTATAGTATGATTTTACTTATGGAACATTCTTGAAATTACAAAACAATGGAAAGGGGAAGAGTAGTGGTTGCCGGGAGATAGAGATAGGGTTGGTGGTGAGGTATTAATACAAGGAGGTATCAAGGAGTTGTTTTGTGGATGTGAAACAGTTCTGTATCTTGATTGTTGTGATAGTTACAGAAATATATACCCAGGATAAAACTATGTAGAACTAAACACACAAACACACACACGAACGTAGGACAAAAATGTCAGAAACCGAATAAGGTTTGTAGTTTAATTAACTGTAAATGTACCAGTGTTAGTTTCCTGATTTTGATACTGTGTTACAACTATATAAGATGTAGCCATTGAGGGAAGTTAGGTGAAGGATAAATCAGACACTTACCTTTGCAGCTTCAAAGAACTTTGAGGAAGTCTAAAAAAATATCTCAAAATGTAAAGTTAAAAAAAAAAACTTTATAGAGTTTGAAAAGTAAAAACACTGAAGCATGAAACAAAGTAAAGTGTATACATGTATTCGTTTTTTATTTTTATGTTAGAAAATTATCCAGAAAACAGTTTTTAGTAACATTAAAATCAATAAATGTGCTTCCATATTTTGGCTATTATGAATAATGCTTCATTAAACATAGGGGTGCGTCTATCTTTTTGAATTGATGTTTTTCTTTTCTTTGGGTAAATAACCAATAGTTGAATTATTGGATCATATGGTAGTTCTGTTTTTGTTTTGAGGAACATCCATAGTGTTTTCCACAGGGACTGCACCAATTTACATTCCCACCAATAGTGCAAAGGGTTCCTTTTTCTCCACATCCTTGCAGCACTTGTTATTTCTTGTCTTTTTTATTTTAGCCATTCTGATAAGATATCTCACTCACACAGGATATCTCACTGTGGTTTTGATTTTCATCTTCCTGGTGATTAGTGATGTTGAGCATCTTCCGTGTCTGTTGGCCATATGTATGTCTTCTTGGGGAAGTGTCTATTGAGGTCCTGGGCCCATTTTTTAATCAGATTCTTTGGGGCTTTTTTGGTGTTGATTGTATAAATTCTTTACATATATCAGATATTAACACCTTATTGGATATATCATTTGCAAATGTCTTCTCCCACACAACAAGTTCTTGGGAACTGTAGGTGCAAGGTAGCATCTGAAAAATCAACTCTTCCAGTTTTACCAGAACAAACCAAACCTAAGTTAGGAGTAAGTTAGTTTAAGAAAAAAAAAAAAATAGGTTGCCTTTAAGTAGATCATAAATGCTCTGGCTCCCTATAGCCCTTTTCACCTTGTTTTATAAACAGCTACTTTACACATTTACATTCCTTTTTTGGCTCCTAAACACATCTGATTTTGTCAGCTCTAGACCCAGACTTATTGATGGGACAGTACAAGGTATCTCAAAAAAAAGAGGTAAGGGATGGGGGCAATGCCTTTGAAAAGCAGAGAAAAGTGGAATTATTGTAGATTGGAAAGTTGCCTGTGGGCCCAGGGAGCATTAGGGACTTCTGACTTGCTCCCTAGCATTCTCAGTGAAGTGGAAAAACCTCAGAGAGGATGGTTTTCAACTTTCTTACATTTTCACATTGTAAGCCCAGTCCCTAGGCACTGTATTTTTGCAATTTTGGAAAAAAAATCCTGTATTCCAAGTGTGTTATATAAGCATCAAATTCAGAGGACACTTAGGGTCTAATAGGAATCGAGACAATGAGTTTCTCAGTGGTAAGTGGTGTGGACTAGCCACTAATGACAAGAATCACCTCTCCTATGACTTACACTATTTTAAGACCACAAGACCCTATGCACAGGTGCATCCGTGTGTGTGTGTGTGTGTGTGTGTGTGTGTGTGTAAGTTTGTTGGATAGGTATGAAGAAAAATGGGCAGAACTGACTCCATGGGTTGGATTCTCAAAGAATATGATTAAAAGTTGTAAATATCTATTTCCCGAACACCTGCATTTACGGACTAAAAGTTAAACATAACAAACAAGCACCACATAAATATGTGCTAATCTAGCTGAAGCAAAAGGGGAAATTATTAGTATTATTCAGAGTGAGTTGAATACAAAGTGGCAACCATGTAGGAACTGGTAAGGTAAGGACTCTACCAAGGTTGAACCAGCTCAGGAAGTTCAGGCGTCTCATCCTTACTACAGAGGCAAAGGCAGCAAGGAGCAGATTGCCAGTCTCTCCAGCTCCACGCCTCATTATTCTACCACATATAAGTTCACTCACCTCTAGGTGGAGAGTTTATGTTTTTAAAAATGATTGAATGCCTACTTAAAGCAAGCCTTTGTGTGGAATTCTGCTGAAGACACAGCTATGACATGGTCTGGGGTTATTCACAAGGATATGAGAGAACTGTGAGAGTATATATGATTTCAAAAAAGGGGAAAGGTGGAGAGAGATCCCTGGAATACTTATTTCAGACTTTTTGAAATGGAAAGAAAAATGCAGAATCCAACAAGTGATGAAGACTGCAGAGAGAAGGGATGGTTAACAACTCCAAATGTACTTAAGAAACTGAGGAGAAAGGATTGAAGAAATGTTGATAGCCTTGGAGGATGCAGAGTAACTGATGGCTTTTGACCACAAAACTGACAACCAAAGGTCAATTTCCTTTGGCCACTGAGGTTAGAAGGGTTGATAAATTAGAAGTGAGTGCAGGCATACGGAAGTGAGCAGATCTTCAGTATATCATAGTTTGTTATAACATCTGCATCTCTGCCATTCCCTGCCTCCTACTTTCCTGCCCCTAGGTAGGTTTTATTCTCTCCCTATACACTATAGTCTGTACCCATTGCCACATTATATCTCATTAATAATTGGACAAACTGAGAGTATATATCCTCAACATAGATTTGTGGAGGGAGGAGTAAATTGGGTGATTGGAAACAGCAAAGCAGGGGAATGGTGGGACTGATTTTTATTTCTCACTGACTCTTGGTTCTTGACCCTTCGAGAGCCTACCTGGACCTCTTCCTGGTTGACTTACTGAGCCCCTGTAATACACAGAGGAGGAGGCAAGGAATTGTAGCACCGTAGAAAAGTAGGATCATTAAATTTTAAACCGTAAAACAGAAATAGACTCTAAATAGAGAATAAAGTGGTGGTTTTGGGTGGGGTGGGTAAAATAGGTGAAAGGGATTAAGAGGAACAAACTTCCAGTTTTAAAATAAATCATGGGGATGAAAAGTACAGCATAGCGAATATAGTCAATAATATTGCAATACCTTTGTATGGTGACAGATGGTAACTACACTTACTGTGGTGAGCATTTTATAATGTATATAACTGTCAGATCACTACATTGTATACCTGCAATTAATATTGTATGTCAACTATACTTCAATAAAAAATGTATTCAGTTGTAAAATGAATTGGTGATCATAAATTGGAACACTTACACTGGTAAGAGTTTAAATGTGAATTACTCCTTCAAACACAGAAAGTTCTGATATAGCATTAATATTTGTTGCCATTTTATTTTAATTAAGGACAAATCCTTTGTGTGTTCTGCATGCCCTTTGTTTTCTGCTGAGTGAATAAGGTAGCTACTATACTTGATAACATACGTTGGAGGAGACTATATTCTTTTTCCTTATTTTGGTTCCATAATTAGGAGCAGTGTGGCATTTGGATAGATTTTGCATGTTAGTCAGAGTCTTCAGATTGCTGTTGGTCTTTTGCATAACACGAGGTAGAAGTTAAAGGAATATCTTCTTGGTATGAAGTTGAGCAAGTTGAAATGTTTTTCTGCATATCTTGTTCTGAATTTATATCAGATGTAGAAGTGAAATGTGTGTCTTGTACTGAGCTTTGGCAGGAGGAATTAAAATCTGGCTTTTTGTCTTCTGACTGCAGGTCGTATAGGTTTTGGCTCTCCTGTTTCATGCTTGTTGGTTTGTTGTCTCTTGTTCGCATGGTATCTGTTTGCATATCTTCTTTTTGGGTATCTGTGGATTTAAGGTCTTGTTGGTTCTTATCTTGATACTGACTGTCTTGAAATGGAATGCTTTGTAATTGTTGTCGAGTTATGGCGTGCACAGTTTGGACTTCTTGTTGTAGAGCTGACTGCTTTAGGGATTCTTTCTCTACCAGATCTTGGGTTTGCCGGATTTGAGATTCCCACTTTAGGGAATGCGGCGTTTCTAATTGCACTTCCTGCACTTTCCATTCTTTGCTTCGCCAGCCTTGAACTTTCAAATCTTGGGATTGTTGGCCTGAAAATTGCCAGCCTTGGTATCCCTGGATTTGGAATTGCCCATCTTGATGTAGCTGCTCTTGGACTTGCAGGTCTTCAGCTTGCTGGGCGTGTTTCACAAGGGATTGCCCCTTATAAACCTGTAGAGCTCTTTCTTGTCCTTTGTATTGTTTCTTTGGGGATTGCTTCTCTTTGTCCTGTTGATCTTCGCCTTGTCCATATGGGGATTGTTGCTTTTGGGGTGGTTCCCATAGGACCAGCTGGCGTTCAGATTGCTGATCTGGGTGTTGTTGTCCGTCTTGCTTAACTTGGATTTGCTTATCTGTGGAGTGCCTTTTTGGGGATAGCCAGCCCTTGATGTGCTCGTCTAGGGATTTCCTTTTTGGGGGTTGCTGGCCTTGAATTTGTAGGTCTGTGGATTTCTGTTTTGGATCTTGCAAGGCTTTGTTTTGCTGCTCTAAATTATGTGACTTTAGAGGTTGTAAATTTTTGTTTTGCCAGTCTAGGGATTGCCAATTTGAGGATCTCCTGCTGTGGAATTCGTCCTTAGATTTCCATTCTTGGGTCAGTAACTTGACTTCTGATTGCATGTCTTGATATGCTACTTGCATAAATTGCTGATTTTGCTGTTGAAGGGACTGCTGATCTAGGCGTTGTATATTAGAGGACTGTGCAGCATGGAATGTTGGAGCTTCAAATAGCACGACTTGTGCAGGCAGAGCTGGTACTTGGGCAATCAGATCTTGGTTAGTTATGCCTTGGCTTGGTGCGTATGGGGATATCGTGTCTTGGGATGCCATGTTTTTAGATGGTGTGTCTTGGTATGGTGGATTCTGGTATGATAGGTTTTGGTATGTTACCTTCTGAGATGGAATGTCTAGGGATCGTGTATCTTGGGATGATATGTCTTGGTATGACATGTCTTCTGATGTCAGGCCATGGGGCTGTGCAACATGGGGTTTTGGGGCTTGTAGTGGCAGAGCCTGAGATAGCAAGTGTTTGGGTGGTAACGCTTGGAGTTTTTTTATAGAATAGGATGGAAAAACTTGGATTGGTGAAGGTGAGGACTGCAGCAATTGGGTTTGCTTTTTGGGGGGTTGTGTGACAGCAGATTTTAGGTCTTCATCTTTCAGTCGTTCAGTGTATGGCATATTTTCTGTGGGCTTCTTCTCTGATGTGAGAGGCAAAGGTTTCAGCTTAGTTTGTTCTTCATAAAGTTGTGAAGGTGAAGGGATATTTTTATACTGTTCATCTGGCATAGATGCAGAAGATGTATAGTAAGTATTGCTGCCTCCCCTCCTTGAATGTCGAAAGGCTAAAGGATTTCTTGAGATTCTTAACTTGAAGAAAGTATAGCCTCCAATGAAAACAGGTTGCTTCTTTGTTGCTGACTCATCAATAGAAGACTGTTCTTGAAGCTCAAATTGTATTGTAGCATTTTCTTCAGGGGCAGATAGTTCACTATCTTGAGTAACATCCGAAGGCAAGAAAAATACAATCTATAAAACCAAGGGGTAGGGAAAACATTAATGTAACAACCAACTTTTGATGTTCTTTTCTTCTTGTATTCACAAATGATTTTTCATCTCTGCCTTAACATAGTAGACAGAACATAACATCTACACAAGGAGTCAGAAAACGAATACCATTACTAGCACTGCCTTTGCCATCAACTCACTGGTTTTATTTTGAACAAGTCATCACCTACTACTATCTCAAATATTGAAAAGGGGAATTTACTTAAGATGGTCTGAAATATTCTTTCCATACTTAATATTATAAAGCATCTCAGAAATTTAAAATTATCCACTTGGTATTCATATAATCTGTGTGTTTTTTTTTTAAAGATATATTTATTTCAGTGAGAGAAAGAGAGAGAAGTAGGGAGAGGCAGAGGATGAGGGAGAGAGAAACTCGAGCAGACTCTGCATTGAATGTGGAGCCCAATGCAGGGCTCAATCTCATGACCTTGAGATCAGACCTGAGCTGAAACAAGAGTCCAATGCTTAACTGACTGTGCCACCCAGGTGTCTCCATACATTCAGTTTTATAATAATTTACTGTCCACCTACTAGATGAAGTAGATACTGGAGATCAAAAATAATTGGATATGGGTTTCGTCTATAAGGTGCTCACAATGATAGGTATACCAAGATATAAATAGTTAGCAATACAATTTAGCAAATGCTATTATAGAAATAGGTACTAAGTGCTTTATGGGTATGTAGAAGATGACCTAATTTTGAGTGCCAGGAAAAGCTTCATTGAGGAGTGATATTTGATCCATGTCTTGATGGATGAGTAGGAATTCCTTAGGCAAAAAGGTCAGATGAAGTAAGATAAAAGTTGAAATCCAGGTAGAAAGAAACGGTGGGTACCAAAATACCAGGTTATGATGCAGCATTGTGTCATGGCAGATGGTAAGCAGTTAGATATTGTTAGATAGTATGCTAGGTACTGTAAATTGAATGTTTGTGTCCCTCCAGATTTATATGTTGAAACCTAATCTCCAATATGATGGTATTTAGAGGTAGGCTCTTTGGGAAGGAGATTAGATTATGGCGCTAGGGCCCTTGTAAATGGAATTAGTGCCCTTATAAAAGGACCCCAAAGAGCTCCCTTGCCCCTTACTCCATTCAAGGATACAGTGAGATTACCAGCTATGAACCAGGACTCTGAATATACCAGTACCTCGATCTTGGACTTTGCAGCTTTCAGAACTATGAGTAATAAATATTTGTTGTTTAAGGCACTCTATCTTTGGTATAGCAGGCCCAAATGAACTAAGACATAAATAGATACCAAGAAGTAGGAGTGCTTCTGTAATACATATCTAAAAATGTAGAAGCAGATTTGGAAATGGGTAATGTTTGGAGACTGGGGGAGTTTGGAGATGCATACTAGAAAAAGCTTGTATTGCTGTGAGTGGACCATTAAGGGCGGTTGTGGTGAGGGCCCAGGAAGAAAAAAGGAGAGCCAGAGATAAAACCTCAGTCTTCTTAGAGAATACCTAAGTAATCCTGAATGAAATTTTGGTGGGAATATGAAAGATAAAGGTCATTCCGATGACGACTATGTTATTAGAAACTAGAAGAAAAAGTAATCTTGGCTATAAAGTGGCAAAGAACTTGGCCGAATTGTGTTTGTGTTCCAGTGTTTTATGGAAGGTAGAACTTGTAATAGTGAATGAAATGATGAAATTTCATGTAGTAAATGATATTATTAATAATGAATAATAAGTATTTTATGAAATAAATAATGAAATTGAGCTGAAGTTATTTCTAAACAGTGTTGAACGTGAGGCTTAGCTCCTTTGGACAGCTAACAGTAAAATGTGAGAAGAGAGAAATTACTTAAAAATGGAATTGTTACTCAAAAAGGAAGCAGGACTTAATGGTTTGGAAGATTCCCAGCTAACCATATTGCAGAAAATGAGAATACTAAGAGTCTGACCAAGTGACTTGATTGATGAAGAAATTGGTATTAGATCAGCCATCTCAACAATAGCCAGAACCTGTTCTCCAAAACAATGGAAGAATGACACCAAAGGTGATTCAGAGAGCCTCAGGGCTGCCACTCCTATCATGGGCCCAGAGTAAAGGGCCCTGGGAGAAGAATGGTTTTGAAGGATAGGACCACCTCTCTGGTTTCAAGCTGAGCCTGGATGCCCCTTCTCAGTGTCTCAGAGGCGGGCCACTGCAGAGAGCTGCTGCATAGGCTGAGCCCATGGGATCATGACCACCTCCACTGAGATTTCAAAAGACAGTGCTTCCCAACAGAGCTATGGGCTTGGGACCCCAACCCAGAAGAGCCACAGGCATGGGACTCCAGCCCAGGAGAGCCATAGGGCCCAGGCAGAGAGCTGCTACAGGGGTAGAGCTCAGGTGAAGAGTTACTGTGGGGCCTTCCTGCTGAGCCATAGGGATGATGTCACCCCCGCAGTGAGCTTGGAAGTCAGAGCATTGAGCCAAAGAGGATTATTCTTGAGCCTTAAGGTTTGTTTTGCCCTGTTAAGTTTTAGACTTAATTGGGACTTGAACTTTTTTTTTCATATTTCTCCCTTTTGGAAGAATACACCATTGTATTTTGGAAGTTTAGTGTCATAACATGTTTGGTTTCATAGGTTCACAACTAGAGGGAAATTTGCTTCAGGTTGGATCATATGTTGAGTCTTACCCCTATCTGATTTAGATGATATTTAGATGAGACTTTGGACCTGACTTTAGTGCTGAAAGAAGAGAAAACTTTTGGGCCTATTGGGATGAAATAATATATTTTTCATATGAAAAGGACATGAATTTGGGGAGTGGGAAGGGATGGAATACTATAGATTGAATGTGTTCCCCCTAAATTTGTAAGGTGAACTTAATCGCCAGCATGATGGTATTTGGAGGTGGGGCCTTTGGGAGGTGATTAGATCATGAGGGTGAAGCCCTTATGAATGGAATTCATACTTTTATAAAAAGAAACCCAGACAGTGCCCTTTCCCTTCCCTCCATGTGAAGACACAGTGAGAAGATGGTATCTATGAACCAAGAAGTGGGCACCCACCATGCTCTGAATCTACTAGCACTCTGATCTTGGACTTCCAGTCTCCAGAACTCAGAGAAATTTTTGTTATTCAAGTCACCTAGTCCATGGTATTTTTGTTATAGCAGCATGAATGTACCAAACACTAGGCCAGGAAATTTGAGCTTTCCTCTATAGACAAGTGAGATCAATGGAAGTTTTTAAAAACTAAATGACAGCAACTGATACCATCTTTAGCCAGTGCTTCCTGTTCTTCACATTTTTTCTGTTTTTCTTTTTTTTTTTTTTTTTTGAGAGGCATTGTCATTACAGACCAATCTACTGAGTCCTGTTAGCTTGTGTCCTTTCTAAGGTCATCCATAGAGTCAGAATAGACTACTTGTTCTATTTGGTGAAATGATTGGAACTCTGAGTAATTAAATGACCTAATTATGGTTGCCTGTTTGACTGATGGCTGGCCTAAAATGAGTCTTCATGTTCTCTTATACCATACATTGTCATTCCCACCTTCTAATTTGTTTTCACATCTATATTTTATTGCCATTGGAAGCTATTTATGTGAGGATTAATAGCACTTTAGGGGAGATTTCTGCATTTTTACTCATCCTCAAACTTTTGTTCCATTTGAATAGTAATTTTTTCATTTGTTAAAAGATTTGGAAGCATAAATTATAATTTCTTTAACTTTATTCAAGATTTTAAGTGTATAACTTTAAATGTACTCATCAGTGATTACCAGGTGCTAGGTAAATTTCCAAAGTCATCTCAAGTAATAGTTATAATATTCCTGTGAGGTTATTTGAGAGAACTAAGTTCCAACCAATGTCTGGGAGTCATATACTGCAGTTGAATTCTAGATCCTGTGCTTTTCTCTCCATCTAATCTATTCTAATTTCCAATACATGCTTCTTTATAATTACCACTCCAGTTACCACCTTACTCCAGGGTGGCTATGACTGAAGACTAATGCTTTGGCCATGGTGATTGGCACAGAGAAGTTGATCCATAAATATTAAGAGTTCCCATTCCCTTTCCTCTTCTTGAGATTGGAGTGCATATTACATAGTACCTTTACATTCTCTGTTGTACTTTGCACATTGCGATGCCATTAAAAAGCCCTTTTTGTGGAATTAAATTGAATAGTTATTCTGTGTGAATAATTTGTTTTAATATTGTTCCTAAAGAGTTTTGTACTCTCCTGTGGTTGTATCAAGAAAAGAACAATACATCAAATACCTGGGCTTAGATAATATAATAAAAATGCAAGCTTGAGATGAAAAATTATAAAAATTGATACTCATTCATGATAAAAAAAAAAGTTCTTTACAAATGAGGATAAATTTAATTTAAGAAAACCCTGTAGGTAACATCATATTTAAGGGTAAAATGTAAAACTTTTCAATCTATGGTTTGGAACAAGAAAAGATTGGGTATATTCAGCATTTAAAAAAAAACAGCATTGTACTGGAGGCTCTACACAGTGCAATAAGTCAAGAAAAATAAGGAATAAAATTTGCAGATAAAAATGTCTTCATTTACTAGTATAACCATTGTCTACTTAGAAAATTCTAGGAAACATATATAAAAGCTACTAGAATTAATAAGTTTATTAAAGTCTTAGTATACCAGTATATAAAAATAAATTGCATTTCTATATGTAGGAATAGATATTAGGAAAATGACGTTTTAGAATACGTGTACGATAGCAAGAAAAAAACATGAAATACTTAGGGATAAATTTAACAAAATATGCAAAAGACTTAAACACTGAAAACTACAAAATATTGCTGAGAGAAATGAAAGGAGATGTAGGAAAATGTAGACATATTCTATGACATGGGCAAGCAGACTAAATATTACTAATAAGTAAATTTTTCCTAAATCATTTATAAGTTCAGTGAAACTCCAATCAAAATCCTAACAACATTTTTTAGGAATTGATAAACTAATTCTAAAACTTATATGGAGGTCTATAGGATGTAGGCTAGCCGAAAATGATTTTGAAAACAACAAAGTTGAAAGATTGACACTATCTGATTTTAAGAACTATTCTAGGGGAACCTCAGAGAAGAAAGCAGAATAGGAAGCTCCTGGAATCTGCCTGTTCAGAAACAACAATTTTACTGGCAGAAACACTCTGAAATATCTATTTTGCAACTCTGGATTCTATGTGAACACTTGCAGCTTCCAGAGGAAAGCTTGGCTGGTAGATTCATGGCTTTTGTCAGTCAATTTAAGCCTTCAGCATGGCAGTGACTACTTATCTCCCACTCCAAGCACCTGACAGGCAGCTGGGGGATGGCAATCCATGTTACTGGAGCCAGGGTGGGCAATTAGGATCATGTCTTCCAAATATCAGGTTTCTGTATTCTTATTGTAGATTGCTGCTTCCGATCACTGATGTGTAGGCACAGAAGCTAGATGCCATTATTTCAACCCATACTGGCTGAAACAGCTTCTAGAGGAAATTATTCAACTTCCAACTATTTTTGTTTTTTGGGGGTTTTTGGTTAATTTTGTTTTCTTGATATTTAAAAACAATGGTATTTATGGGAGAATGTAGAAACCCACCATGCATTCCCAGAAAATGATGCAGGCTCAGAAAAGACCTGAGAAGATCTGAAGCTTTCCTCTCAGGCTTATCTCTGGCACAGAGATGCTCTACAACAATAAAAACAAACAAGCAAAACCACCCAGCAAAACCCTAAGGCAGATGGATAATCTGATTTCCAGATTAACACATTATAAGATTCAAATACTGACTTTTCAATAAAAGAAATCCCAAGGTATACAAAGAATCAGGAAAGTATGGCCTATTCAGTGGAACAAAATTAATGAACACAAACATACCCAAGAAAGCCCAGACTTCGCGTTTACTAGACAAAGACTTTAAAGCAACTATAATAAGGATGCTAAAAGAGCTAAAGGAAGTCATAGGCAAATATAGGAAAATGATGTATGAACAAAATGACAATATCAATAAGGAGATATAAATTATAAAACAGAACTCAAAGGAATTTCTGGGACCGAAAAGTACAATAAAATATACACCAAGGGGTTCCAAAACAGATTTGAGGAGGCAGAAGAAATAACCAATGAACTTGAAGATAGAACAATTGAAATTATTGAGTCTCAGGAACAGAGTAAGAATTTAAAAAAGTGAACAGAGCCTACGTGACTTGCTATAAGGCATATAGAAAACAAATAAAAAATGGTAGAAGTTCATCTTTGTTAGTATTTACTTTAAATGTAAAAGGTTTAAACTCTCCAATCAAGAGACAGAGATTGGTTAAATGGATAAAAACAAAACAAAACAGTTCAGTTATATACCATGTACAAGAGACTCACTGTAGATCCAAAGGTGCAAAGAAATTGAAAGTGAAATTATTGAAAAATTATTCGATGCAAATAGCAACCAAAAGAAAGCTTGGGGAAGGGGCTATACTAATATCAGATGAACTTTAAACCAAAAAAATTGTAAGAGACAATGAAGGAGTTTATATATTAATAAAAGTTTCAATAGAAGATGCAGATCTAACAGTTATAAACTTTTACACATCTGATAACAGACCCTCAAAATATATGAAACAAAATTGATAAAGTGGAAGAGAGAAATAGACTTGTCTACAAGAATAGTTGGAAGCAGGGCACCTGGGTGGCTCAGTTGTTAAGCGTCTGGCTTTGGCTCAGGTTGTGATCCCAGGGTCCTGGGATCGAGCCCCATATCAGGATCCCTACTCATCGGGAAGCCTGCTTCTCCCTCTCCCACTTCCCCTGCATTGTCAAAACGTTTTTGCAGTTTCTCAGAAGGTTAAATGCAGAACTACCATATGACTCAGGAATTACACTCTTAGATATATATCCAAAAGAATTGACTAGAACAGGTATATGTACACCAATATTCTTACCAGCGTTATTCACAATAGCCAAATGGTGCAAAAAAAGCGGTGTCCACCAACAGATGAATGGCTAGACAAAATGTGGAATATACACAAAATGGACTACTGTTCATCTACAAAAGGAATGAAATTTTGATAGATGAATATGAATGAACCTGAAAAACATTATGTTTAGTAAAGTAAAACAGATACAGAAGGATAAATATTATATGATTCCACTTTTATGAATTATCTAGAATAATCAGTAAATAATGGAAAGAAGATGGAGAGACATAAAATAGGCTAGAAGCCACCAGGGGCTGGAAGGAGGAGGAAAGGGGCGTTATGTTTATGGTACAGAGTTTGTATTGGGATGATGAAAACGTTTGGGCATAGATAGTGGTGATGGTTACACATCATTCCGAATGTATTTAATGCCACTGGATTGTATACTTAGCAAATGGCTAAAATGATAAATAGTATGTTTTGTATATTTTACCACAATTAAAAAAAGGTTACTATACTAAAGCTGCAGAAATTAAGACAGTGTGGAATATGTGGAAGGATAGACATACAGATCAACAGGACAAAGTAGTGTCCAAAAGAGACCTATAAATAAGAGGTCAGTTGATTTTCAGCCAAGGTGCCAAGGTAATGGGGGAAACCAATGCATTTTCAACAAATAGCATTGGCACAGTTGGGTATCTCCATGGTGGGGGGTGCATGAACGTCTTACCTCACAGCTGCATAATATGTAAAAGTTAACTTGACATCTGTTACAGACCTAAACACAAAAGCTAATTCTACAAGAAAATAGAGAAGAAAATCTTTACAATCCTGGTATAGGCAAAGCTTTGTTAGAACACAAAAAGGACTAACCATAAAAGAAAATAAATCATAAATTGGACTTCAACAAATTTGTTATTTGAAAGAAACTATTAAGAAAATGAAAAGGCAAACCAAGGCTGGGAAAAATATTAGCAATACATATATCTCAAAAAAGGACTTGTATTAAGAATCATTTAAGTTCTTATAACTCAATAAGATAATGCAATAAAAGTTAACGATTTGAACAGACACATCCCCCCCAAAAAAGATATACAAATGGACAATAAACACAAAAAAACTCATGAACATTTGTCATCAGGGAAATGCAAATTAAAACTACAATGAGATTCTACTATATGCCCACTAGAAAAGCAAAGTTATTAATACAAGTGGAAATTCCAAGTGTTGTTGATTATATAGAGCAACCTGGCAGGGAGATAAGAAGCTATATCTGAACAGAGATGACTGGATAGCGGAGAAGACAGGAAAAAGAAACATAGTTATCTCAAAAGGTGGAGTGAAACATCAATGTTATTTACCTCTGATATATTGCCGATAAGAATGCAAAATGATACAGCTACTTTGGAGAACTGTTTGACATTTTCTTACAAAGTTAAACATCCACTTGCCATCTAACCTAGCAACCAAATCCTAGATATGACGCTCCAAGAAAAATGAAACCATATGTCTACACAAAGACATGAACTCAAATGTTCATGGCAACCAAATGCCCATCAGGAAGTACATGGATAAACAGATTGTGGCATACCCTCACATAAAAGGAACATAGTATTGATACATGCAACATCATGGGTGAAGCTCATGAATACATTGCTTGGTGAAAGAAGCCTAGACACAAAGAGTACTTATTTATGATCCATGTATATGACTTTGAAAAAGTAAAAACTAATCGAGACAGAGATACTGACTGTGAAGAGGTTCCAGAGAATCTTTTGGGGTGACAGGAATTCGCTAAATATTTTTTTAAGATTTTATTTATTTATTGGAGAGAGAGAGAGAGAGCACAAGCAAGGGGAACGGCAGAAGGAGAGGGAGAAGCAGACTCCCTGATGACCAGAGAACCCGATGTGGGGCTGGATCCCAGGACGCTGAGATCATGACCTGAGCTGAAGGCAGACACTCAATCAACTGATCCACCCAGGTGTCCCAGGAATTCACTATATCTTGATTATGATGGTAGCTAAACAGGGGTTTATAGTTTGTCTAAACTTCTTGAATTAGGGATACTTAAAGTGGGTGCATTATACTGTTAGTAAGTTATATAAAATTACTGTAAAAAAGAAAAAACTCCACCTAACACAGGGCGTGGAACTGTTTTTTGGGATTTAGAGAGGAGGTTCTGGAGCCTCTTTATTTTAGTCAGAACCCTCATGTTCTAAGACACTGGAGCCGGTGCTTTTTGTGCTTTAATTCTTTCATAGGTAAAATAGGGAGTCTTGATAGTTTTGATGAGTATCGCTGTTAAATATTTTTCTTGTCTGCTTCCGCTCTGATGAGGGGATTGTCTCACACACCCTTACGGCCCAGGTATAAGCTTCCCATGCTATAGTAATACGGGTTCCTGTTAAGTCTATTTCTCTTCATATATTTTGCCAGGGAGATAAGGAGCTACGTCTGAACAGAGTCTACTGGATATCATAGAGGGCAGGAAAAAGAAGCATAGTTATCTCAAAGTGTGGAATGAGCCATCAATGTTAAGCTTTTCTCTCCTTGACCCTTTTCACCTTAGAAGTTCTAGTTCAGCATCTGAGAATACTGCTCTGGCAACTAATAGACAAGAGGTCATCTTGCAGTATCCCAGCAGGAACCCATTCTTATAACAACATTGAACGTACCTCATCGGAGTTTGTCCAGCACTTGCTTCTGAAGGAGGCGATAGTCACAGCGATGCTGAGCTCTACTATGCTGATGATCAGTAAGACTGACAAAATTCCCTGCAAGTCATGAGGATGGCATTTGGAATGAAAGCTGTGTCATTTTAAAGATACAAGCCAAAGACTATTTATACTGTTTGACCAACTAGGGTAGAACCCACATTTTAGATGCTCCCATAGCCACCAGTGATTGAACAATGTTCATCTTAATGTCTTTTTGATAAGCAGAGATAACAAACTCCAGTGCTTATAGGAGCCAAGCAACCATCCCACATGAGTGGAACAGTTAGGAGGGGAGACAGCAGAGAGTAAGGGTATTCCTAGAATGTGTCCACTAATCAGTTCTGAGCAATAGTTAACCATGTGGGAACATAGGGCCCCGTGATTTTTTTTTCTTTCCTAAGGAAGTTGGATATGCATATTTTTAATGTGAAATTTTCCAGCTATTCATTGACTTGTGTGAACCAAATAGAACATATCAGCAGGCTGGATATGGCCCAGAGACTGCTGTTTTGCACGCTCTGCTTTAAGATAATAGGTCAAACAGCAGGGAAAGAAGTAGCATGGTGTCCAGAAAGCTTGGGCTGGGGAGACTGGAAGAGCTGGGTGCGGTCAGACCACACTTAACCTGGTTAAGGAACTGAGTCTGTCCGAACCTTGGTTTCCCTGCAACACATTCAGAGGCTTGGGTACTCTCCCATTTGTTGGTAAAACCGAAATGTATGAAGTATCTACTGTAAATTTGCCGTTGGGCAAGATAGACCTGCTCCTGGTCATTGAGGAACTTATATCATAATAAGGGAGGCAGACAGTGGCAAATAATTAGACAATTATATACTTAACTAAGTTGTAATAAGCACCATGAAAAAGTATTGGGCATACGCACTACTGTGTTGGGAGATCCAAACAGACCAGCACTGGGAGGGGTAGAGGTGCAATCAGGAAGGACTTCTGAGGTTCAAGAACGAGGAGTTTTAATTGGGGTGGGGGGTGGAAAAGGGTAGGAACCAGGCCGGGAAACATTGGAAGCAAGAGAAAGCTGGTCTTATGGTCCTGGGACAGTGGGTATTTAACAGATTAAGGAATTTGAGGAAGTGCTGGATGTGTGGAGTAAGGAAGATAAAGACCTGGAACAATGTTGGAAAGGTAGGCAAGGTAGGTGTAAGCCTTTTAAGATTTGGATCTTAATTCTGTGTTTCACAAGAAGCCATTGTGTAATATGCCCAGACTTGCGTTTTTAAATGATGGCTTTGGTCACAGTGTAGACAGTGGATTGGTCTTTGAGACATAGGTCCATTCAGAAGATGTCTAGAGCCCACTGTTCTGGCTTTTCTTTTTTAAAGTTTATTTGTGACATTTAAATTACATCAAGGAATCGTGGAGTCATACACGTGAGATCTTGGAACAGAGTCTCCCTGATTCTGTATATAGAAACTAATCCTGCAGTTGCCATCCATGCAGAGTCAAAAATCTAGACATTTAACCCTTTCAGTATACAGTTTCTTCCTGATACATACTAACATAATGTACAGTAAGTTTCCTGTCCACTAGAAAAAAGAGTAAGGGATTATAATGCTGTATGTCTTGGCCCAATTAGGACAGGATTATGTTCCTCATATAGTTTTCTGGCTTTCCTCAGTAACTTTTTTTGAGTCTAATTCTGGAATTTATCTCAGAACATATGAGAGCATTCTTTAGGCTCGCCTTTATGGATGATTGTGAGGATTAAATAGGGTCTCCTATCTAGGAACTGGTAGCTCTTTTCTCTTTCCTTCTTTATCAGGGGAGACAAGTTTCCCTGATTCTTTCTCATTTCCATCCAAACAGGTCAAATCTCATTAACATTTTAGGAACAAAGCCTTCAAGATTTGGCTGACAGAAATAAAATGAAAGCCCAGGATTTAATTGGGGAAGTAAAGGGCAAGGCCTTTTGGAGTCATTGACATTCATAAAAATGATGTCATTGAATGCTTACTAGATAAATACTGAAAACTACACCTACAGTTGTGTTTCCTGACAATGATGATACATCTCATCTGTTGCAATGAATAAAATTGCTACATTTGTGTAAAATGACTTATGTTCTAAAATTATTAAAATACTTTATTAAGTGGCTCAAACGCTTGCTCCCACTATATTTTGTTTTTAGTATTAATTGGGTAAACTTGATTTTTAAAGGTTTTATTTATTTATTTATTTGAGAGAGAGATTGTGCGAGAGAGAGCACAAGCTGGGGGAGGGGCAAAGGGAAAGGGGGAAGCAGAGGAGACACCCAGGTGATGCTGGGCTTAATCCCAGTTCACTGAGATCATGACCTTAGCCAAAGGCAGCTGCTTAACCGACTAAGCCAACCAGGCACTCCAATTGGGTAAACTTTTTAGGTCATTTTGTTCCTCCCTAATTCTTTAAAGATAAAATTTAATCCAATCCATGTCAGTACTAATAGTAATAGCCAAAACCTATTGACTGTTTACACTGTGCCAGGCAGTGTTCTAATTTAAGCAATCCTCATGACAACCCAATGCATTACACATTCTTAACATCTTCATTTTCCACACAAAGAAAACTGGGGCTCAGAGAACTTACAAAAGCCAGATTCAGATCCTGAATCACGATATAGTTCTCAACAGTCAGCTCAAATGCTAACTCAGCTTCCATTATTGGAATCAAAATTAATGAATTGATGCATCATGAACATAGTTCAAATAAGATTGTACAGATTCACAGTATGGAGTAGGACCACTTACATTAAAAAGAATTCTGCCTATAACACATATTCCTTCGAGGGAAGGCGTCTGGCAGTACTTGTGTTGATATTTGTAGCTGATAATGGTTAGAGTAATTCCAGCCACCGCAACCAAGGAACTGATAACATTCATGGCCGTGACACCTTGTCCCTGAAAAATAGTTTTTAAAATAATATTAAAATAACTAAAACCCAACCCAAACCAAAAATACTTTGTAAGAAATTCTTAGTGCCTTTGTCTTTCCAGATGCTCCGTCAGGTCAGTATGCCTGAAAAGCAGGATAAGTTAAAGCCTGATTCATCGAAGTCAGAAGACAAACTAAGTTTTAGAATGAGCTAGGAAGACAAGAACGAGAACAGGTAGAGAAGAAGGAGTGCTCTATGGTTAATGCTAAAGAATATGTTCACTTTATCCCAACGCATGGTCTTTAGTAATCTACAAGCAAAATGGTGTGTTAGGAAATATCTTCGCCTTGTAGGTGCCTCGTTAGCGCAGTAGGTAGCGCGTCAGTCTCATAATCTGAAGGAAATATCTTCGCCTTGTAATTAGACCTGATTTTGAGTCCCATTGAACTAGGACCTTGTACAAGGTAACTTAATCTCTTGGAAATCTCAATTTTTACCTCAAAAAATGAGAATAATGTCACCTAATTTATCCACTTATTCATTTATTTTAATAAGTGTTTAGTGTGCCCCCAACTATGTGTCCAGCACTGCATTAGGCTCATGAGACACGAAGGTCGACACAGTAGGTGAGGTCCCGCCTTTGTGTGGCTTACATTCATTCCCCCAGGGATTCGAGCAGTAACCAACCAAATCACTAACATATTTACTGATGGCAACAAATCTAGACAGGGGTTTAATGATTTCCTTTCTTGATTTCAGTGTCCCAACATGAAAGTTATGAAAAGTCCAGATTGCCCCACTACTATATAATATATATTATATATTGTATATATAATATACATATTCTATTATTTTACATATAAATATATATACATATTTTACATATTACTTTACATATTTTACATATTATATATTCATATTTCATATACATATGAATAAGATATGTGTGTGTGTGTGTGTATATATACACACACACATGAATAAGACAGCCCTCTCCACCCCCTTTCCTGGCCTTCCTCTAAAGGAAAGGAAAACGCCAGGGGAAGGGGAACTGTCTTATACCTACTCCCAGCACTGCTATTGCTTTTTTTAAAGGAAAAACAAAGAAAAGCCTTATAACTCAATTCAATAGGTATTTACTCTATCTTGATTGTGTATGCCTGTTGTGATGAGTAAGGCAGTGGTGCATTTACAAAGCCTGTCCTCTCCAGGAGCAGCTGTGGCTTAGTGTGGCAGGACTTGGAAGTATACCTATGACTTAATGCTTATCCCAAGCACAGGTCTTTACTACAGACAGGCATTTTTGGTGGAAAGTGCACACAGACATACAGATGTTCTATCTCTATCAATCCTCAGTCTTTTGCTCTTTCTGGGCTCTGTTCTGGCTCCCATAGGACATTTAAAGGACTAAAATTTCTAAGTAAGCAATCCCCCATGTGTATTTGGCTTTATGGTTTACAAAGAATATCCCAGCCTTTGTCTCATCTGATCCTCATTATGGTTTTGTGATGTAGACAGATCACTTCTTATCCCCACATTACAGCTGAATAAGATTCAGAGACTAAGGGATTGTGAGTAATCCTGCAGTTGGTGGAAGAGCTGGGATGGAAAACCAGATCTTCTGATGCCCAATTCAGTGTTCCTGCCTCCGTGTTTTCCTGCCTGCCTTTGTTCGTGTAGCCTCTCAATCAGGGGTCGGTCTGCCTATCCTTAGTTTATTCCTCAGCTCTGAAGGGAATCGATGTGGAGGGAAGAACAGCATTTGGACTTATCTGCACTGTCTGTATTTATTTCTACAGGTAGAGTTGGTGGTTTTCATCGCCTCAGAGCTTTCCTGTGGTCTATAGCTATCCCTAGAGGAAAGTGGCTAAGGACCATAAAAACACAGTTAAAATGGCTTTAAGAGAACCCTTACATCCCCAGAGCCTTAAAAAAAAATGAGTTGTTAGAAGGGAGTACAAATTTTAAGTATCTTTTATACATAATATCTTTTTTAAAAAAGAGTTTATTTATTTGAGAGAGAGAGCAGAGTGCGAGAGAGCATGAGCAGGGGTGAGGGGCAGAGGGAGAGGGACAAGCAGACTCCTCACTGAGCAGGGAGCCCAGTGCAGGGCTAGATCAAAGGACCCTGAGATCATGGCCTGAGCCGAAGGCAGACGCTTAACGCACTGAGCCACCCAGGCACTCCTATACGTAATATCTTATTAAATTCTCAGAATAACCCTTTGAAGTAGGTACTTTTCCCTTTAAGTTGATACAGCAATGAGTTTTAGCCTTGATTCCATCCCAGAATGATCTGGCATCAATGTCAGACTTTTTCCTTCAGACTTTGGGCAGGTCCCAAAGAAAAGCTTCTGTTGGCAGGGGTGAGGGGCAGGGAGATTACAGTGATCCTGGGACTGTTTTTGGTTAGAGTAGGGTTTCTCAAACTTGGCACGACAGACATTTTGGGCTAGATCATTTATTTTTTGTTATGATAGACTTTTCTGCACATTTTAGGATGTTTAGACACATTCCTGACTTCTTCCCCTAGGTAACAATAGTACCTTGCAATCCAGTTGTGACAACTAAAAATGTCTTCAGATACTGTCAGATATTTCTGGGGGAGGAGGCAAAATTATTCCCAATTAAGAACCATTAAGTTAGAGGAATGTAGAATGGTTTCCAACAAGTATCTCTTTCAAATTACTTGACCAGGGAAATGGGAACTAGTAAAAGGGTGAAAGCTAATAGCAACACTGACAAATAAGAATGTTCTGAGCTGCAAATTTGATGTCTAAAGATTTTCCTGGGAGATCCTTTATTACTAAAGGCTTTATATACAAAGATGATGTAAAGCAAGTAGAAGGTCATAAATTACAAAGAAGTCACAAAAGTAACTTACCAGACATTTTTCCTTATCATTTATTCCTGTGAGGTATCCTGTAATAACATACTGTTAAGAAGAAAAGAGATAAAAGTTAACAGGTGGTAAAAAAAAAAAAAAAGTTAACAGGTGGTGTCTTTGACTCCCTTACAGTATAATCTCCAAAGTAAATTGTATTGTAATATTGCATATTATAATTTCCTTTGGAGATTATATTGTAGTCTATATGTCTGTGAATCTCCTCGACCATATAGTCTTTCTACCTGAGCATCAAGGAGGAAGAAGAGTAGGCACTGATGTAAGACAAAATATTGTGTTGGGCATAATCAGCACTGAACAACACCCCTTTTGCCAGGGTCAGCTGGAAGAGTCGGGCTCCTCCTTAAGGTCCCAAACATACCACCCAGATGTTTTGCCTAGGTGGGCTCTAAACAGAAAGATAATTCTGGGCTCTGTGCCTAGTGGAGAGAAGGGACAGGTGAGCCGTGTCTGCTCTAGCTGATGGAGGGAGACTGTCATGGCAGAAGTCTCTAAAGGCTGATGTGAGGGCTTGAATCTAGTATAGTTATCTCAGCCACTTCTTTATGTGGAACGTGAAGGGTCTACCTATCTATGGACCCTTAGGTTGCTCCTATATCTTGGCTCAGTGTAATCCCCATCAAAATATCCAACAGCATTTTTCACAGAACTAGAACAAATAATACAAAAGTGCTAAATTTGTATGGAACCACAAAAGAGCCTGAAAGCCAAAGCAATTTTGAGAAAGAAAAACAAGCTGGAGGTATCACAGTTCCAGATTTCAAGATACAGTACAAAGTTGCAGTAATCAAAACAGTATGGTACTGGCACAAAAATAGACACGTAGGTTAATAGAACAGAATAGAGAGCCCAGAAAGAAACCCATGATTATAGGTTGTTAATCTGTGACAAAGGAGGGAAGAATAAATAATGGGGAAAAGACAGTCCTTCAATGAATGATGCTGGAAAAACTGGACAGCTACATGTAAAACAGAATGAAACTGGACCACTTTCTTTAACACCATACAAAAAAATAAACTCAAAATGGATTAAACACCTAAACCTGAAACTGTAAAAATCCTAGAAGGGAACATAGGCAGTAATTCCTCTGACATTGGCCATAGAAACATTTTTCTGGACATGTCTCCTAAGGCAAGGGTTTAACAAAAGCAAAAATAAAATTGTTGGGACTACCTCAAAATAAAAGCTTTTGCACTGTGAAGGAAACCATCAACAAAATTTTAAAAGATAATCTACTGAATGGGAGAATATTTTTGCAAATGATATATCCAATAAGGGGTTAATATCCAAAATACATAAATAACTTACACAACACCAAAAAAAAAGCAAACAATCTAATTAAAAAATGGGCAGAGGACCTGAATAGACATTTTCCAAAGAAGACATACACATGGCCAACAGACACATGAAAAGATGCTTAATGTTATTAATTAGAGCAAATCAAAACCATAATTGAGATATCACCTTATACCTGTTAAGATGACTAAAATAAAAAAGACAAGAAATAACAAGTGTTTATGAGAATGTGGAGAAAAAGGAACTCTCATGCAATGTTGGTGGGAATGTAAATTAGTATAGCCACTGTGGGAAATAGTATGGAGATTCCTAAAAAAATTAAAAATAGAAAAACTGTATGATCTAGTAATTCCACTACTGATTATTTATCCAAAGAAAACAAAAAAACACTAATTCAAAAAAAAAATATATGCACCCCTATGTTATTGCAGTATTATTTACAACAACCAAGATATGGAAGCAACCTAAATGTCCATTGATAGACAAATAGATAAGGAAGATGTGGTATATACAGTGGAATATTACACAGTTTAAAAAAGGGTGAGATTGTGCCATTTGAGACAACATGGATGGAACTAGAAGGTATTATGCTAAGTGAAATAAGTCAAACTGAAAACGACAGATACCATGTGATTTCACTCATGTAGAATCTAAAAAAAATAAATGAACAAACAAAAGGCAGATTCAGACCTATAAATACAGAGAACAAACAGTTGCCAGAGGGGATGGGGGAGGGGGACGGAGAAAATGGGTGAAAGGGAGAGGGACAAACAGGCTTCCAGTTATGGAATGAATAAGTCATGGGAATAAATGACATAAGCATAAGGCATATAGTGTAGCATATAGCTACACTTGTGGTGAGCATAGCATAATATATAAATTTGTCAAATCACTGTGTTGTATGCCTGAAACTAATGTAACATTGTGTGTCAACTACACTCAAATAAGAATTATTATCTACTCTCAAACTCCAATCTGTATTTGCAAAGGAGAAAGTTGGATATTTGCCCATCTGATCTCCCATTCGTAGTAAGGAGCAAATGACTTATTCTACACACAGGGCTTTGGAAGTTTTTAAACATTGTACGCCTAAGAGCATTATTATTGTGATGATGGTAATGCAGTGACCAAATGGAGTGACTTCTCTTGCCACCAAAGGGACTGGCTATCTGATCTCCTTGGGGACCATATTCGTGGCATTCATTATTCCAGGACCCGAGGCAGTTCAAACCAGTCTTGATCGTAATTTGTCAAAAGCTCCTGACAGTACTCACAATAAGTGCTCCCCAGAATGGATATCCTGTGAGGAAAACGAGGGGAAATTTCTGGGAGAAATTGATGTAATTAAATGCAAATATAGTTCCGACGCCCACGATGATCAGTGCCAGGAGGATCTGGATGGCCTGTGAGGAAAGAAATGGGTCCATGAGATCACAAGTGCCCCAGCCTCTTTGGACTCTTCTAGGTTCCTGGGGCATCCTGCTATTTTTATGTCACACCTCCCGCCCCATGAATGTCTTCCTCTTCCGTGTGCCAACTGCCTTTAGATTTGCAAAAAGTTCACTGTCTCTTTCCTCTTCACACTTACCTGGGTCCTTCACATGCCTCACTCTCATCCTTCACTACCTATTATATCCCCTGTATTACCAATTTACCTTGCACCAGACAGATATAACTATAAACCTGACCTACTTGCAAGCTTCTTGAGGACAGAGACTGCAAACTAGTCACGCTTACCTTTTCTCCCTTCTGTAGCTCCAGCATCCTACTATTATCCCCACCGCCCAGGCACACACATTTTCCACATCCAATATACGCTTTTGGAGTTACGGCTCAGTCCACTTCTCTAAAAGTTTGAAGTTTGCTTATCTAGAGTGGAGAAGCTGGGGTGAGATCTATGTCTTTTCTGCTCTTTAGGCGAGGGCCTGTCTAGAGGTGAGGGTAATCTGGCGGGTTTATCAGCCTGTAGGAGTCTGCACCGTGGTGGTCTTGGGGTTGGCAGCTCTTCTCAGGACGGAGCTTCTCCTCAAGCATTCTGGGTTTTTCCCCAGGCCACAACTCTACAGCACTGTACCACAAGTAGTGATTTTCCTCTTGTACCAGGGATGGAGACTGTGTGTACAGCCCTCCTCTAGGTACATTTATGACTGAAAATTTTTTTGTCTACCTTGTGGCTCACTATGGAGCTTTGAATATAATTTTCAGAGAACTCCCAATGCCTATAACAGCACAAAGGGGAGGTTTAACCTCTCCATGAATGGCTTTGAGCTCCAAGGGAGGTGCCACCACACCTTGAGGTCACTGCCTCAATAAAATATTTGGAAAAATTACACCAGTTTCCTGCATCCTCTCTGCTAGGATTCAGAGAGTGGAATTAACTCCTCATGAAATAGCCCCAGGATTTCCTCAGTGTTAGGAAGTTATAGCCAAACTGTGGAAGGAGCCCAGATGTCCATCAACAGATGAATGGGTAAAGAAGATGTGGTCTATATCTACAATAGAATATTACTCAGCCATAAAAAGGATGAAATTTACATTGATGTGGATGGAACTGGAAGGTATTATGCTGAGCGAAATAAGTCAATCAGAGAAAGACAATTACATGGTTTCACTTATACGTGGAATATAAGAAACAGAGCAGAGGATCATAGAGGAAGGGAGGGAAAAGTAAATGGGAAGAAATCAGAGATGGAGATAAACCATGAGAGACTCTTAAGTGTAGGAAACAAACTGAGGGTTGCTGGAGAGGAAATGGGTGGGGGAATGGGGTAACTGGGTGGTGGGCATTAAGGAGGGCACGTGATGTGATGGGCACTGAGTGTTATGTGCAACTGATGATTAACTGAACTCTACATCTGAAACTAATGATGTACTATATGTTGACTAATTGAATTTAAATAAAAAAAGAAAGATGCTTTCTAACTAAATAAATACTCTATTTCCCAGGGTTAAATAAGCCCCCAGAAGCATCTCTTAAGTCATGCTTATAAATAAGACATTTCTAAGGCAAACTGTAGGCATTTCTAAACAGAATTTTTATATTTCTTGTTTATCAAAATCTAGGGAAATGGTGTTATTGGCTATATATTGGCTCTTCTACTGAAGATCGAGTTATTTGTACAAGCAAGTGACTTAGAGGTTTTTATGATGAGCCAAGAAGGAAACATTATAGACAAAAGGTGATAGAAAAGAAGGGGAATCAAATCCCTTCCTGAAAAAGCATCCATCCATACAGTCACACCTGGAAAAATAGCTCCTTTTCTCCCTTCCAGGAAAACCCATGGATGGGAGAGGACTTACCCCTAAGACTTTTGGTTCTCCCTTCAGGAAATCCAACAGAGAGGTATGAGGTTCATAGGGAAATGCAGTCAGTACTGTATCATTTGGTTGTATAGGGATGACATGGCTCGATCTTTTGACGTCAGATGATGACTCCATGTTTCAATGGTAGAACTCTATTAAAAGAGTGAGTGACTGAACATTGCAGCTAAAATCATGGTCTTCCGTCAGTTTCACATGGAGTCCTTAGCAATGAGCCTTAGTGGTTGCTCTCCTCACTCCTAGAACCACAGAATCACAGTCATTGAGTCATAGAGTCTTAGAATTCTAGAGCATATCCAGGCCCTGGATCATAGTGAGGGATAGTCCAGTTTTCCAGAAGACCTACTTCCTTGTCAGTTTGATTATAAGCAGGTGGTAAACACAAAATAAATAGATGATGTATATGAAAATAAATCCCAGTACCCATGTTCATGAGATACAAAGGAACTGAAATTTATGGAATATCCATTATGTAGACAGTGTTTTGTTTTAATATCTATTAAACAATTTTATCCTTTTAACAATTCTATAGTGCCAAAACTGAGGTACAGAAAGACTACATTGCCCAAGGTAACATACAAGGGATTGGGAAAGAATCCAAATTCCACCTGTCTGTCTCTAAAATCTGTGTTTTTTGTACCCTCTTTCAAAAGAAGTTTTCCATTTGTAGTTGATGAATTGTCTCACTTGCTGTTTGATCCTATTCCTTCATAATGTAAAAATCCATATTTAAGGAGGTGTAGGACCAGATGTAGTTGCCACTTTAGGAGAACATATTTTAGCTTTCAGAAAGACAGGTAAAGCTAATCCTGCTCAAAGCCTTCCTGATTTAAACTACACAAGTACAATGAAAAGAACAGAAAGTGCCTTCTGGAATTCTGATTCCCATATTTAATCCTTTATAATCCTGTATTTGTTACGATTTTAGCTATTAAACCACAAAGGTAAATGGTTTCAGAAATCCAAAGAAATTATATGTACAAGTGTTCTCTTGAGTATTTCCTAGTTTGTGGCCACCATGGCTAGCAGGCTTCCTCAGCCTCGGCCCTGCTGGCATTTGAGGTCTGCTAATTCTTTGCTGTAAGGAGTTGTTTTGTGCATTGTAGGATATTTGACAGTGTCTCTGGCCTCTACTCATTAGATGCTTCTACCGCATCCCCAGTTGTGACAGCCAAAATTGTCTCCAGATATTGCCAAATGTCCCTTGGGGTGGGGGACAAAATCATTTCAGGTTGAGAACCACTCACGTAGAAAAATAATTGCAGACTGTTCTCTGTTAATTTTTTTTTTTTTTTTCTGATAGAACGACTCTTTGTTTTCACATCCAAACTTCAGAGAGGGTAAATATTTCTCAATACATTTTCCTACCAACATTTATTCAAGTAAATTTTAATTTATGTAGCCAAAGTGCAAGGCAGCATTTCAAACAAAACAAAGTATGGGACCACGCTTTAAATTGTAAGCAGAATTGATAGATCATCAGAATCATGTGGAGAAGTTTTGAAAAGCATGCTGTTCAGTCAATAAAGGGGAAGTGCCCCAGGATGGTAGTGACTCAGACTGCAGCCACGCACTGCAAAAAAAGCATCTGTTTGGCACCAACCATTGTGATTATGTGGCGATGAAGGAATTACAGTATGTTAAGCGTTTTTATAACCTGACATGTTAATTTACTATTCACACATAGATATTTTATTGCCTTTTACTTACATTATGGGAAATCGGATGGGAGTTTGGGTTGACTAGTAGCATATGGTTTTTCCCTTAAAAATGATAGGAAAGAACTGTCTTCATGCAGCATACCTGATTTTTAGGGAAGAATAAGTGATATTAAGCAGGAGGCACTTAAAATTTCATCTGCCTTGGTTCTTTCAAAAATGCATCTCATTTTATTATTTCAACTAGGTTGTAGTTGTCAGCTTCGGCTCTTTGCCCCTGCTTCTGACTTTCAAGCTTCTTAAAGATGGGTCATCTAATATCAGTCCACAGACTCAGACCAGAAGGAACTAGGCTATTCCATGGAAAGGTGAAATGACAGGATCTCTGTGGGACAGCAACGAGCAGGGTGATATTCTTTGGGTCGAAATGGCATTCCCTCTTGCTTTCCACCTGAAGAAGACTACTCAGCATTTGACCAGTAACACTTACCATGTGCCAATGCTGCCTTAAATAAAATGAGATATTTACTCCCTCACTAAATTCCTCCTTCTGCGTATACTATCACATCCATTTTAAAGAAGAGGAAACTGAGGTCCGATGTTACTGCTGATAAAGGTTGAAGCCAAAATTTGAACTTGGCCTTCCCCCTTTCATTTTCCATGCAACAATCTAGTGTCTATTAGTTTTTGTTTTTTTTTATTGCTATTATCTACCACAAATTTTTAGGAGCTCAAAACAACACACATTTATTATCTTATGATTTTCATGGATCAGGAGTTGAGGCATAGCCTAGTTGGGTGCTTCTGTTCAGGGTCTCACAGGGATGGCTACAGTCAAGGTGTCAGACAGCCTGTATTTTCATCTAGAAGCTCAAGTAGGGAAAACCCACTTGCAAGCACAGTCGGGTTATTGACAGAATTTATTTCCTTGTGCTTGTATGACTTAGGGCCCTGGGTTTTGCCAGCTGAATGCCCTGTTCCTTTTTTTTCTCAACATGACTGCTTACATCAGGCCAACAGGGAGAATCTTTCACTCCCGTTTAATATGGGAGGAATGATGGAGAGTTTGTAATAAGGATTTGAGTATGTGCAGCTCAGCCACAAATTTTGAGTTCCTTTTGGGGAACCTGCGATTTTTTTCTAAAATATTGAGAGAACACAGAATTGTATTATCTATGTTCAGTATCTGCAGTGTCTGCTTGGACTTGGTTGAAACTGTTCACTCTTTTTCTTGCCATGAATTTATTCGACGTTCGTGCTCGTGGTTCTTGCCTAATTGGGTTCCCAAAGTGTATATGGTAGTGAGGCAAAAGGCGGAGTCAAAAATGACTCCCAAATTTCTGACTTTAGAAATTGAGTGGATGGCCATACCATTTATGAAAGACAACCAGGCTGGGGGAGTGGAGGGAAGTTGCAAATGAAATAGACATTGTCCTTACTGCACCTACTATCAGTTTGGAATATTATTCCAGATAATTTTGAATATATTCCAGATAGTATTATTTGAAATATTATTCCAGATAATTCTAAATATGATTCTTCAAATATTCTGAAGAGCTTTCCTATTAACAGAGAAACAAAAAAAATAAGAAATAGGTCTTGGATTAAATATTTTATTGCATTGCTTGGCTTACGGAATGAGGAGGACTCTCCAAGACCCTCCACCCCCTGTGTAAAATACTACACACATACACACACAAACACACACACACAGGTTTGAAAACACATAAACAGGAGCTGAAGACCTCAGCAGGGAGTAGTGAGTGTCCTAGCTTACAGACTAGTGGGGGTAGACATAAAATTAACAAACAAAGAAAATACATAGTATGTCAGATGGTAGTAAGTGCTTTGGGGAAAAAAATAATGAAGTGAATGGGAGAGAGGCCCATAATTGTATGTGGGTTGGTGGGGAGAGTTTTACTGCAATTAAGAGATTTGAAGAAAGTGGGACGCCTGGGTGGCTCAGTTGATTAAGCAGCTGCCTTTGGCTCAGGTCATGATCCCAGGGTCCTGGGATCGAGTCCCGCATTGGACTCCTTGCTAGGCAGGGAGCCCGCTTCTCCCTCTGCCTGTGCCTGCCTCTCTGTCTGCTTGTGCTCGCTCTCTGACAAATAAATAAATAAAATCTTAAAAAAAAAAAAAAAGAGAGATTTGAAGAAAGACCTGAAAGAAGTAAGAAAGGAAGCAATGGAAGTAATTGTAGGAAAAGTATTCCAGGTAGAGGGCCTGCCAGTGTAAAATTTCTAAAGAAAGAATGTGTCAAGTGACAGTAAAAGGCCCACGTGACTGGAATAGAGGGAGCAAGGGCGGATAGTCAGAAGGTCAGAGCAGATATGACAGTTCAGATCCTGTAAAGACATTTAGGGAATCTGGCTTTTATTTGGAATGGCATAGAGTGGATTTGAGCAGAGGAATGACATGGTCTGATTTTAGATGGGGAAAAAAAAATCTGCTCTCTGCTCTATGGAGAATGAACCAAGTATGGTTCCCAGCTGGTTGCCCATTGCAGTAATGCCAATGGGAGATGATGAGCCAGAGTACTCATGAGATGGTGAGAAGTAATCAGACCCAATATTTTTTGAAGTTGTAGTGATAGACTGGATATAGTGTATGAAATAAAATAGAAGAGCCAAAGATGACTCCAAGGTTTTTGGAAGATGATGTTTCAAAGGAAATTGACTATGGAGAAGTGAGGGATGGCCTAATAACTAGACAGGCCAAGGGGTCAAAAGTAACTTTTTCAGAAACATTTTTATTCAATTATAACATAGAAGCAAGAGAATACAAGTCATATATGTACGTCATCAGCATCCAGATCAAGGAAAAGAATGTTTCTGCAAGCCCATAGACCCTCTGGGTTCCCTTCAGTAACCATCTACCCCCCAAGGGTAACCGCTGTCCTGCTTCTAACACTACCTACTAGTTCAGATTGTGTTTAAACTTTATACACATAGAATCATACAGTATGTACTCTTTTATAAATGGCCCTTCCCCCCTGAACATTATGTTTATGGGATTTATCTATATTGCTGCATGTAATTATAGTCTGCCCATTCACATTACTGTTTAGTACTCCATTGTGTGAATATACTACAATTTTTATTTCTCTCTTTTATTGTTTATAGTCATTTGGATAGTTTCCTTTTGGAGACAATTATGTGCATTACCTCTATGACCATTTTTGTGCATGTCATTTGGAAAACATGTGTATGCATTTCTGCTGCATCCTTCTCTTGGGATAGGATCCAAGGCCTACACCCTTGGGGGACAATATTGGGACCCTCTTTATTGGGTAGGTCATGTTGTTTATTCCAATACAGTAGTAAAGTGGATATTCATTCTATATGGCTAGTTTCTTATTTGGTCTAGAACTTAGATGGGGAAGAGCATTATGATAAATTATAATCTTTGAAGCCAGATATTTAAGAATAAAGTCATAAAATGAGACCGAATATTGAGCCACATTTAGTTGGCAGAAATTCACTTCATTCAATTGGCAGAAATGGAACCATATATTTTTAAAGTACTTTTAATTTAAGGGTTGTTGCAATCCCCGATATCCAATGTTTAAGCAACGTAAGTGTGAAAATAATACAGGATCAGAGCCTGCAAAGCCACGTGACTTGGTCACTTCACAGTAGCACAAGAGTGCACATTTTCTCTTCTTATTCATGGGTAGATGAATCACTTTCTGTTCAGTTTACCAGTCTGGGCTTTTGAGAGATGATTTTCAAGAGCAATGAAATTACTCACACTGAGCAAGTGTGACACAAAAGCTGTTTTCTGAAAGTTTCTTTCAGGTGTCTATAGTAGCTGAAATTTCAGGAAAGTCTAATCACGCTTTGCCAGGAGCACTGGATTTCACCTTTTTCTTCTGAAGCGTTACTTCCATACATGACCTTGAAGAGCTTTTTGACATGTTGAATATGACCTTGGCAAAGAAAATGCACTCTAGAAAAGAGAAAGTGTATTAGTAGTTATTATTATTATTTTAAAGATTTTATTTATTTATTTGACAGAGAGATCACAAGTAGGCGGAGAGGCAGGCTGAGAGAATGAGGGGGAAGCCGGCTCCCTGCTGAGCACAGAGCCCGATGCGGGGCTCGATCCCAGGACCCTGAGATCATGACCTGAGCCGAAGGCAGAGGCTTTAACCCACTGAGCCACCCAGACGCCCCTATTATTATTTTTTTAAATTAACATATAATGTATTATTTGCTTCAGGGGTACAGGTCTGTGAATCATCAGTCTAGTATTAGTAGTTACTAAAATCTGATTTTGATTCTTTGATCCGTATTTGGAATACATTCTCCCCACATGTTGTACAGTAATAGTCTTTCCAACTTTACCAAAATATATGATTGCATCAATATTAGTTTCAAACAAATTTCATTCTTCAATCATGTTACTATTTACTAATAAGACTGTGATTGAATCATTATTCTGTCCCTTTAAATAATTTCCTCTTTTAAAAAAGAAATATGGCTTTTAGAGGACAGGCAAGGATTTTTAAATTGTAATGTCATGCCCTAAGAGGGGGTAAGGAAGAACACAGAAGAGCATAAACAGAACAGAGATGCCCTAGTAAGATCTGATCACATTAGCGGGAGAATGGGACCATGGAGACTCTAGGAAGGCAGGTGGCTGTGTCCGGGACAAGAGGGAGGAGATGCAAGCTTTCATTCTCAGCTGTTAGTCTGTATCACTTATTCTCCATGTGATTTTATCCAAGCCTCTTCTTTCATAAGGGCTGGGGGCAGGTGATTTCTTTTTTTCTTTTTTTTAAGATTTTATTTATTCATTTGAGAGAGAGAAAAAGAGCACAAATTGGGGGGGGCGCACGGGAGGACAGAGGGAGAGGGAGAAACAGACTGATACGAGGGGCTGATCCCAGGACCCCGAGATCATGACCTGAGCCGAAAGCAGACACTTAACTGACTGAGCCACCCAGCCATCCTGGGGCAGATGATTTCTAAAGCCATTCCAACTTCATATTAAGCGATTCTCTAACTGACTTGCTGGCCGGAAGTCACCCACTAATAATCTCAGATACCAGTGTCATCATGAAGGAGCCCATTCATAGAACTCTCTGCTCACTATGAGAGTCGCCTTCCACACGAACCTCAGGACCAATAATGGACTCCTCTTTCTGACACTTTCTCGACCCGGATCATCACAGCTCTCATGCTGGGACCCAGCAGGTGTCACGTGACCTGTCCGAGTACTCACCCCAGGGTTGTTGGAGTACACCTCTTTCCACCAAAGGATGGAAGCATATGCAGTCAGTAGGAGCTCCAGCACAGTGAAGACCAGCATCACCACCAGCACCCCCTGTGAATCAAGCCAGGATGGTTGGTGCCTGACTGCAGAGGGGAGCCTGGGGGGTGAAAGCTCTAGCCGTGGTCAGAAAGGGAAGCGGCATTTCCATCTCAGAGCCACGGCTCTGAGGTAAGAGTAACCCTTCCTTTATCTCTAGTTGTTTTTATTGTTAGGCTGTTTCTAGTGTGGATTTGTTTTTATTTATCCAGGAACAGTCTCCATTCATACCTTCCATCTGAAATCTCATGGTTTTTTTTTTAATTCTGAAATTTTGCCGGTTATTTCTCTTTGCATATTTCTTCTCTCCCTGGCCATCCTCCTGGAGCTCATGTTAGATGTGTGTTGACCCTTTTTGCTTCACTATGTCCTTCCTGTCTGTTAGCCTGTCACTCATATTTTTCAGATTCCTATTGTAATGTGGTGTGCTCTGTGTGATTTAATCAGACCTAAATTTCATCTCACTATTTATTTCTTTGGATATACTGAATTACAGCTTAACTGATACGGTAAATTCTTAATTTCAATTATAGTTTGCATTTCTAATCATACTGTTTAGTTCTTTTTCAAATCTACTTGTTCTTTTTTTCTTACCATCATGTTCTTTCATTTCTATTTTAATTCCTTTTTTATGCCTTTAATCCTTTAAATATATTTTCATTATAGTCTTCCAAATTAGTACATAACCTCCAATTCTTGAGCTAACTTGAACTAACTTTCATATTTGTTCCATTTCCTGCTGTTCCCCATTTTTCCTATGTTTTTCAGAACGTTTTTACTCTTAGGTGAAGTCAGTATATGGGTGGGTGGGGGGAATTTTTTTAATATATAGGAGACCCATCGGTTGGGTTTATGGATGACTCCCTAGTGGAAGTTTTAGGTTTGATTCTGATAGAACCTCAGGAGTTCCACAGACCCAGGAAGTTTTTAGGTTAATCCTTGTATTTGAGGTTCCTTTATCTTATATGTAATTTTGGATTTGGATACCGTTCATTCCTGCCCATGGCTTGGTGAGATGAATTCATCCTAGAAACCTTTATACAGAGTTTCTTAGTGCTTCGTGGGATGTTGGGTAGAGTTTTCCTTGTCCTATTTTCATAAATATGGTGAATATTCAGTCTCCGCTTCTAACGTTTTTGCAGGAACGTGTAGGCCTGAAGAACCTCAGATTTGTCATGTGCATTAAAATGCCATTATCCCAGCTTGTAACCCCGGTGTTCCCGTCCAGACTTGTCTGGTTTTCTGGTCCCAGCGCTTGTTTGATTACCTGGCTGCAGGATCCTTTTTAGCTCCCAGAACATAAGATGCTTTCTTCCTTGATTTTCTTCCTTCTTTTCACCCTCCCTTCCTTCCTTCTTCCAACCTCAGATATATATTTTAAATGTTTTGATGTGTTACTTTGCTTAGGTTATCTTTGTGTTAAGAAAGAAAGAGTGGGTGTTTGGGGTCAGTCCTGTTGCAACTTCTCTGATTTTGCAGGAAATTCTCTGGTTGTCTGAGAGTTGGAGACAGTTTGATGTATGGAGAGTAGTTTTTATTGAGTTAAACCCTCCATGTCCTGGCAGGGAGGATGTCTCCCTCACTCTCCCAGCTTTGCCTGATGTCTGCCCTGCATGAGGATAGTTATGCTGTCTCCCCAGCTTCCTTGCACTGATTTCTAACCAGATGCATTTCTGTGCCCTTCTACTTCCTCAAGCCCTTCCACTTCCTCAGAGGGGTTGCTTTTGACAACGTCTGGGTCACATGGGCAGAAACTTGGGATTCGTGAGACAGATACAAGAGAATAAGAGATACTACATTTGTCTCCCTGGCTCCTTGCTAGAGGAGTCACAAAGGAAGAAATTTTTCTCCTTAAAGGCCAGAGTTTATGGTTTTAAAACTATGAGCCTGTAGATAAAGGATTGACTAAGCCAGGATTTTTACCAAACAGGTGATGACCATCCAGCTTGGGGGGAATCTTGGCAAGAAAACACTGCCCAGAGGTGTTGGCATTTTTGCTAGGAGTAGAATCCATTGGTGGGGCATCTCCCATCCCCTTCTCCCTCTGCCAGCCTTGCTGGGCCAAAGTATAATAATTATGTGCTTGGGCTTAAGTCTAAGTTCTATAGCTAACTTAATGTGGCTACATTAATCCCAAATCAAATAAAATTCAAATAAAGAGGGACATTTCTGCCTGTGTTGAGGGGAAAAAAATGCCTGTCAACAAAGGGGGCACCCTGAGAGCTAAACCTATTGAGAATGGAATCTTTTTTAATGTAAGAAAGACTGCTGAGCCCCTCTTCTTTATCGATTTGTCTGTGGATGGGCTCTTAGGCTGCTTCCATATCTTGGCTATTGTAAATAATGCGTCAGTAAACACAGAGGTGCATGTATCTTTTCAAACTAGCATTTTTGTTTTCTTTGAGTCAATATCCAGTATTAGAATTACTGGATCATATGGTATTTCTGTTTTTAATTTTTTTAGGAAGCTTCATACTGTTTTCCAGAGCGGCTACACCAATTCACATTCCCATCAACAGTGCGTGTTGCTTCCTTTTCTCCACATTCTCACCAACACTTGTTTCTTGTCTTTTTGATACTAGCCATTCTAACACATGTGAGATGATATCTCATTGCAGTTTTGAATTGCATTTCCCTGATGATTAGTGATGTTGAACATCTTTTCATATGTCTCTTGGCCATCTGTATGTCTTCTTTGGGAAAATATCTATTCATGTCTTCTTCCAATTTTTAAAATTGGATCATTTGTTTTTTGGTTTTTTTGGATTATTTGTTTTTTCAGTGTTGAGTTGTGTAAGTTTTTATGTTATTTTGGATATTAACCCCTTGTAGGATATGTCATTTGCAAATATCTTCCCCCATTTAGTAGGTTGCCTTTTCTTTTTGTTGATGTTTTCCTTTGCTGTGCAGAAGCTTTTTTATTTTGGGTGTATTGTCAGTAGTTTATTTTTGCTTATTTTTCTTGCCAGAAGAGACATCTTTTGAACCCACAGCCCTTCTTGATTTCCTATTTTGACTTGGCACAGTGCATCCCCTATATTTTGCAGTCTGCTGACAAGACTCTTTCAACCACATTTTTTTTTCTGTCTGCTTCCAGGCATTCATATCAACAAGATACAGACTGCTGAAAAAGCAGAAATTATGCAAAGGAGAGAAGCTGAGATTTCACATGACAGGATATTGAGTCTGAAGCTACTTACTGTTAGACTGACGCTATCCAGGAGACAGTCCTTGAATTCATATATTGAATAATAGTACATCGAATAAGGCAGCGTGGATAGATATTCCCTTTCTGAGTCACACCGTCGAGAGGCAGTCTCCAGGGCTGCCAGGCCATCAGCAAGGAGGAAGAGGCCTGCTCCAGCAGTGAGAGAACTCACGGCACTTGAGGTCAGGCTGCTCATGGCCTGAAAAAGATAACTTGCATTGGGATCTCACGGCACGAGCAGCGTGTGACGCAGTTATCCCTCCATCCATTATACTACAGTGGTGCTTCCCGAGTCTGTTTCCTCTCTAATCTGTGTACTCCTGGGGGTGCAGACTGTGTTTTATTTATCTCTGTATCCCTTTTCACTATCTAGTTTATCACCTGATATAATTAGCAGATGTTTGTTGAGTGCAAGAATGCATGAATAATTCCTCCTTCAGGGTAGGGATTCTGGCTCCTTGGCTCTCTGCAGACCGAGGTGGTCCTGCTCCAACCACTACCAGTCTATTCCTTGACTTCCTCAACAGCCGTAGAATCATTCTGTTGCTTTAAGATCTTCTAGAATATGGCCTTTGGTCCCTCCTAGAGCACTCTGTGGCTTTTCTTTTCATAAAAGAGAAAACTGGAGAAGCTGGAATACTTACCTATAGGTGGCTCAGGCCTGAGAACCACATGTACCACACTCTCCTGGGTCATATTCTACATTTTAGAGTAAAGGTTTCTCATAGAATATGATTCCCCTGCAAAGATACTGATGTGCTAGATTCTGTGCTGGGTTCCCAGCATATGTTCTTTTCTACTTAAACATCGTTATAGGATACTGTAGGGTGGGAGGATGGTTGCTCCTCCCCCTTCTCCCTGGACCTGGTAGCTAGGTGGCTTCAAGAGCTGAGTTACCGAAGGAAGAGCAGACGGAATGGGCAGTGCCTTTGCCCAGAGGTGCCACGTGGGCAATGGAGCCCGCACATTGGCTTATGTCTTATGTGTGAAGTCCATATCATGCCCAAGTATAGTTTTCCCTTTTAGGGTGTTCAGGACACTTGGAAAGCCACCTGTGAGATCCACATGTTCATCTTCCACATTTTATAAATGAGAACATTGAAGCTCAGAGAAGGAAGGAGCTTTTTTGAGCACGCAGATGGGTCAGTGACAGAGCTGGGACAAGAGTATAGGTTTCCTGGTTCCAAGTCCAGAACTCTGACTCCATCCAATGGGGTAAACATTTCAAAATTCTGTCCACTGGTTCTGGGGTTTAGATTCTAGCTTCAAGTATCAGGAACATATACCAGCTTCATACACCATCTTAGGTGCCCTCATCCATAGCTAACTACACCCTGGATCTTCCTGAATCAGGATGTGGCTTTTCCCTAAGTCATCTTTGTGAGTGTGTGGCAAGGGAAAGGGAAAGGTTGCTATGGAGAGGATCAAAGACCCTACCCACACATTCTTGACTTTTGTCAGGAAAGTGGCTACAGTCTGATAATTTCTTGTTTCTGAGGGGTGGAGGAGCTAACCACAGGATCTAAGCCCACACACCTGTGCCTCTGACCTTGCCATTTAGGGAAATTGATTCATTATGAGACAGGTTTTTCCAGAAAAGGGATCTCTAGGTTCTAGCTAGGATGGTCATCTACCCTATTCAGGGCCAAGATAACAAACTATAAAGACTCCATGGTATATTTAAAAATTTCTACTGTTTAAGCAACTGAGGTAAATCTCCAAGCTTGGAATATGATCCAGGAGTACATTGTGTGGGAAGAGCACTGGTCAAAAAAGAGCAGGGAATTTTGTGTTTACATCTGGTTCTGCCGCTGGACCAGGACTGAGAACTCGGGTTCTCTCCCCTGCTCAGAGCCCTGTTTTCCTAAATTGTGAATGGAAACTTTAAACTAGAGTAATTAACTGTCAAGTTCCCTTTATTCCTATGAGCTGAGATTTGATAGTTCTCATACTTACAAAGGGCTTAGTTGCCTTTTTCCCAGAAATAATCGAGAGGGATCCAGTAATGGCAAACTGCTCAGAAAAGAGAGAAATAATCAGTTCAATTGTCTTGTGGAAATGTGAAAATACACTCTCAGGATGCTTACGTTGACTTTGAAGAATGGGCAGATGCACAGAGGATCTGAATTTATGTTAGCAAAAATCACTGTGAGCTAAGGTGGCCTGGAGAGGAGGTGTACACGGAAGGAGGAGAGTAGTGCTGAATTACAAGGTGGAAAGAGTGGAGGTTGAGAAAGACAAATGACTTGAAGGGATAGGAAGGTGGGAGCAGCCAACAGAAGCACTTAGGAAAGGGTCTCTGATGGCACAAGGTACAGAAACACGTGGGCTTTAAGTATTTGTGTAGGGGGCCCGAGTTAGACTGGGAGCTGAGGAAGGTGGGAAGTTACAGGGACAGATGTGAACTTTCATCCTAAAGCCCCAGAAGTCAGTATTTGAGACCAGTGGTGTTAAGGATCCACCTGGTGGAGGAAGAATGTTCGGAGAAGCTGAAACTTTGGTTATGCTTGTGGCTTTTAGGGGTTGGGTAGTCACAGACAAAGAGAGTCCAGCATGACCTATTTCTACCTTTCATAAGGGAATGTGGGAACCACAGCTACTGATCAGATAGAGATATAAGGACAAATTATGCTCTGGGGGCAGGAGCAGGGCTTCCTTGCATCACTGCATAGTTCGTGTTCACACAAAGGCTATATTCATACAGTGGTGGTGCCTTTGTAGAGTTCATCTGCCCAGAATGTGTGCTTTTTTCTCCTTTGTACAAGATACTACATGGAAAATAAGTGGCCCTTTGTGGGAGGCATGACTAGGCCCTGGCTATCTTCAAAGAAAAAGATTGACTAGGACCTTCTCCATGAGTGATTAGATGGGAGGCAGCAAAAAAGTTTTCCAAATTCTCAGAGTTACTTCTGAACAGATAACAACAGCCCTTGCTTCCCATGAATTTTTACCATTGCCAGTTTAATTCTCTGCAACCTGTGTAATCTACTAGTGGTGCTCTTTCTATTTTAAAAATGATCTTTTCACTCTCTACTTGGCAGGTGGATTATTCTTAAACTGGAGGAAATCCAATGGCCTCATCAAAGGCCGAAAGAAGAATGTGAAAAATCTTCCATTTTTCCAGAGGTAGGCTGTGAAGCCAGGTAAGAAATGCTATACTGGCCTGCCCACTGTATTACCCTCTTGCCTCCTGCCCCAACGAGCCACTCCCTGGGATGCTGACACAGGAGGAGGGATTAGGCCCCTCTGCTGCTCTTCCTGAATTGGAGAAATACGACATGGGACAATGACAGAGGGAAAGTCAGAGGCCTTGGCTGTCTTCTCCTTTATCCCTACCTGTTGGGAGTCATGGAGTGACTTAGTACCTACTTAGCATTTAGAAAGCTTGTCCTCTCTTGGAGACCCCACTCTACTCACACATAGAGCTCCTACAAATGGGTACCCAGACATCAAAATGGTGGAAATTGTTGGCTTGAAGTAGGAAGAGTAGGGAGCAGAAACCAAAATGGCCCCCAAACTTGAAATCAACAAGCAACACAGGATCTGGATAACCTACAAGAGATAAGAAGGAAAATTTTAGGAACACATGAACAGATGAAAGTGATTGTTTGAATGTAAATTGTGTTTATAAAGAGTATAAAATATGCTATAATTTGTCATATTAAAGAGGGAAAAAAGGGGCACCTGGGTGGCTCAGTCAGTTAAGCCTGCTTAAAATTCTCTCTCTCCCTCTCTTTCTGCTCCCTCTGCTCTACTCATGTGTGCTCAATCTATCTCTTTCTCTAACAATAAATAAATTAATTAATTAATTAATTAATTAATTAAATTTAATAAAAAGGAAAAAAATGTGTTACAAGGAACCAGTAAGCATTCTCTAAGAGAAAGAAAGCCATGTATAACTAACCTCTTCTCTTCTGATAGGATTATTAAATTAGCAAGTCAGGAAGTGATCATATGTACATTTTAACTTTATTTTGAAAAAGATAATTGACAATTTGTTGTTGTTCTAGGAAAAGCAAATGGAGAAAATTTTTCTGGACACTAGTTCAGTTAGATGGATATAGTAAGCAAACTTATCAAGGAAGAGTTAATAAAGGACTCAATTTTTTGAGTTGAATTTATTTCAGTTGAAATAAAATAGAGCAGAAAGGCTCTAGTGCCATAATCCATCATGTTCATTGTTGGATTTTAATAATAATTACTATTTTCATGACACCAGTGATAATAACGGCAATCTGTATTTGTTGAACAATTTCTACGGTCTGATTATTCATCTTATTTATGGGTGAGAAAAATGAGACACCAGGATAAAACTAGTTTGTACAAAACCACACAAATGGCCAAGTGGAAGAACTAGGTTTTAGCCCCGTTGCTTTGATCTAGAACCCACACTCTAACCCACTGTTTAATGCACATGCAATTGAAAGATGATATAAACATAGAAGAAATAACCTAAAGTCAAGAGAATTCAAAAATTCATATAATTAATATGTATTAAATATCTATTGTGGATCAGCATGAGGGAAATGAAGCAAATGAAAATCATTGCCAGTGGCCATGTATTATGTGCTTTAGAGATACGTTCTTTACAGATATGTTCCTTTCCCTTGGGAAAGGAACATATCTTTTCTCATATAGAATGAGTTAAGAGCAAAGTAACATGAAATGAGGTCCAAGAAGTACTGGCGGCAGGATGCAAACCATGTAGGGCTTTATAGGCTATTTTACCAAAGTTGCCTTTCGTTCTGAGTAAAAAGGGAAGTGAAGTGGATAATTTTGAATGAAGAGATTACATGATCCAATTTATATTTTTAAAGGATCATTCTACCTGCTGTGTTGAGAATCGATCATAAGGAAACAGACCAGGGAGATCAATAAGGAGGGCGTTGCGTTAATTCACATGTGAGATGATGTTGACTTGATGGAAGATGTTGACCATGGAGATAATAAGATGTAGTTGGATCCTAGATGCATGATGAAGATTAAATCTGTAGGATTTGCTGAGAGTTTGTGGATTATAAAACATAGAAATGAAGGTTGCCTCCAAGGATTTTGACTTGAGCATCTGAAATGATGGAACTGACATTGATCTGAGCTGGGGAATGTTGTATGAGGTGTGGGTCTGGGGACAAGGATGATGATTTCAGTCTGGGACAGGTTAGGGGAGAGATATCTAGTAGATATTGAAGTGTTGGATATGTGAGTCTTAAGTTTAGAGGAGAGAGCCAGGTAAGGGGTATAGTTTTTTTTTTTTTTCCCCAAGTCATAAGTGAAGATAGTATTTAAAATTGTATTGCTGGATGAGATCACCATTGCAGCAGATACAGAAACAAAATGGAATCAAGGACTGAGCTATCAAATACTACAAATACAGGATCCGAGAAATAAATAGGAACGGTAAAGGAGTATAAAAGGAGGAGCCAAGAAGGAAGGAGGAAAACCAAAAGAATGTGTTGTCCAAGAAGCCAAGTGATTAAAGTGTTTCAAATAGGAGAGAGTAGTCAGCTGTGTTAAACACTTCTATTAGTTCAAGAACATTAACAACCAATGTTGCAGTTTTTCCTGAAGATTATGCCTTAAGTTGAGGAGCACAAGGCTGTTGAGGGTGTGCACAAAAGAGAGTGAACTATGGGGTGTTGGGTAGGTGAGAAAGGCTCTATGAAATAGGGATATTATCAGTAAGTCTCAGTGAGGTTAAAGAAAGAGTCAGCGTAGAGTCTGAGGGAGTGATCTGGAAAGATCAGAATTGGTGGAGTATGGGATGCTTAAAATGTAGGTAATGGTGGCTTTAATGCTGTTAGTATTGATAAGGCCCAGGATATGACTCATGGAATGGTTGTCTAAGGAAGAATGGACAAGATGCCTGGGGAGAAGAGGTCAAGGAACAGAGAGGCCATGATACTGGAGGGATCATAAACATTTAGATTGGAACAGTCAAGTCTTATGATAGGACCTCTCCTAGGAGTGACAGTGATTGAGGACATTATCTTGAAAAGAAAAGGCAAATTACCCAGGAGAGTAAAAAAAGTGGCAATGACCTGGAGTCCTCCTGTATAGCAAGAAGACTTTGAGAATGGTGCTCTGTTTCTTTTTCTCTTTTAACTGTATAGTTCACCTGTTATCCTAAGCGTGTAAAATAGTAGCCGGGACATTGAAGGTGCTCAAAAATGGCAGCTGAATGTATGAATGAATAAATGTGTTTACAATATCTCTTGATTGCTGAAGTACACAGTGAAATGTGTTTGTGATTCTAGGCCACATGTAGGCTAGATTGTAGGGATCAGGGCAAGTCTGCACGGAACCTGTTGTTTGGAAGTAAATTAAAGAGTGAGTATTGGTAAATGATAGCAGGATGACAAACATTAATTGGTTTTCTTTTCTTTTCTTTTTTTTAAGATTTTATTTATTTATTTGACAAGTAGGCAGAGAGGCAGGCAGAGAGAGAGGGGGAAGCAGGCTCCCCGCCGAGCAGAGAGCCCTATGCGGGGCTTGATCCCAGGACCCTGAGATCACGACCTAAGCCAAAGGCAGGGGCTTTAACCCACTGAGCCACCCAGGCGCCCCTAATTGGTTTTATTTTCAAGCAACATATTCATCAAACGATTTTTCTAAGGATGATCACTTTTCAAATTTTCCAGTACATCATTTAATGTTATTTTCTAAAACACTGATTATTTTTACGTTTTTAAACTAAACTCAGTCTTCTGAAATTTTAATTCTCCTGTCACCTCTCAATTATTCCTAATACTAGTATTACCTAATAGAATCTTTTGAAGTTCATGACTGTTTAAATTGCTTGAGGTAATTATTTCTTCCCGTGCTCAAAATATAGATAACTT
>CM052884.1:87611340-87623459 GCA_028534135.1 Potos flavus | reverse complement strand
AGAGATTGCCTTCACTTCCAGGCCCAGAACTGAGGGTGTCAGTGGAAACAGCGCCCTTGGGAGCTAGGTTTCTGTTTACATAACAGATGAGGAGGCTTTTGAGAAACAAATTCGGGAATGAAGAGGATTATGCAGTTAACTGATCCTGAATTCCAGAGGCCACAACTAGGCAGGTTTCCAAAGTTGGAAATGAATAGGAGTCAGGTCTTAAAAGGGATATTCAGAGCCGGGTGGGAATTAAAGTCCTGGTATGAAGGATGATGACCGGGACACATGGATGTCTTATAGATAGACGAACAGGGAGAAAATGTACAGTGAGGTTAATCCAGACTGTCTCATCTCAGAATGGTTAAGAAATGAGCTCAAAGCAGAAAGATCTAATTTAACCCTATTGAGTAAAATCATGTGGTTAAATCCAAAATCTACTATATTAAAGACAAGTTGCAAGAGACTTTCTTGTACAAATTTCAAGTAGAGACCTAGTAGTTTTAGTTTATAGAAAAGCCTGAGTTGGATAGTCTTCCCATAAAGCCCCATTTCATGTCCCAATTAGCCAGCCTGGAGTCAGACAGAAAAAAAATGAAAGACTCTCCCAGATCTACTATAAATCTGTAGTCTGAAGACATTCACCACATTTCCCCCAGTGTTCCCCTTACAATGACATCAACTTACTCCAAGGACTGTAGCTTCTTCCTGCAGACTGTTCTGTGGGTTATCTTCTTTTTGGTAGCTGTGTTTAGGTTTTTCTCTTTCGAGGATGATAATGCCATTTGGAGGAAAGGAGTCAAAGGCTCCCTTGGTCTTGGGCTGTAACAGCATGATGCTGATGGTGCTGGAAGAGGCAGTGAACTCATTTAGGACCCAACATTCAACTTGAAGGTGTGAAACCATTTAAGATTTTTCTCCATTGTCCAAGGGATGACCTGTCCTTTAGGAACAAAACTGAATGTGGGGAGCAGTGGAAGCGTTGGAAGGCCAGCATGCTTGGCACAGTCCATCCCATTGTGGACAGGAAACATATCACTGGAGGAAAACTGTAAACATTTTGAGGAATCCCACACTCGAGAGGTAAACAATTCATATAGAACTTGCCTTGAAGCCTCGAGCGTATCCACCTCATTGTCCTTCCCACAAGCTCTTCTTCCAGCCTCCCTCTCATGTCCGTGTACCTCAGCTTCACCTGTGCTGCATTCCCATGCCACATGTCCCGGTATTGTACTTTCATGCTGCACCTATACTGCTCAGTCTTCCATCATAGTCTTGTTTTCTTTCCATTCAGATGTTGATTACTCCTAGTCCACATCTCTTTCTTATATAGGTCCTGTCCCACACGGAATGACCCCCTTGCATGTATGATTGCATATATGACCCCCTTGCATATATGAGCTCAATGATTGTTAATATGAACATTTATTTCACTCCTGCTAAATTCCAGGCACTTTGCCATAGTAGCTTTAATCTTTATAACAACTTGGGTGTTACTAACTCCACTTCATGCATTCGAAACTCAGAACTAATAAGTTCAAGTGATTTTCATTATGTGAAATACACAAAGTGCTTAGCCTGGCACATTGCGAATGTTTAACACGTGGTTGCAAATAAAATTATTACTACACTATATTTGCATAACGGTGTGAACCAAGTCAATCTGGCTCAGAAGCTTGTGATAGTTTTCTCAATACCACATTAATTCTCACCTTCACTTCTTTCCTAACATTGGCAGTTCCAATGTAGACTCAAGAGGCATATCGCCTGCTGCCCACCCGCTCAGCAGTGTTGCTGAGCCTCTGTGGTGTGAGCGGCAGAGTCCAGCCCCTGGGATGCTCCTTAGATCTGTTCTCAGTACAACATTCTTCCCCTGGAAGGCCATAGTTTGGGGAAAGGCTTGTGATAATCTGATGGTGCCACAGTTCTGTTCCCTGACCCTTCTTCTCGGTGTCCAGGTTCCCTTGGAGGGAGTGCATGACATGTAAAGATTGGAACTGGCGTCTGTAATCTCATTACTAGTGAAGGAGATGGGAAAGGACATTGAGCTGGAAGTCCAAGTCCAATGCCTCAGTGTCAATTTGCACATTTGAGCATATGTCTTGGAGAACAGTCCTATGCTTATATTCTATACCCACCAGTTATTACTAAACTCACCACAAGCAAGCCACTTCATAGGTTCATGGTGAGGGAGAGATGAGATGATGAATGTAATGGGTTCAGCATAGAACAGGGGCACATGATATATTCTGAATACATATTAGTTGTATCTAAAACTCAGTGGAATTCTCGCTCAGATATTTATGAGTTGGCCACAGGCAGGTTATTTCCCCTCATTTATCCTGTTTCATTATATATAAAATAGGGATGATAATGCTGTCATGAAGGACTCTTATGAGGATTTAAATGAGGTAATTTAGGTGAGGGCCTTTTGTTGTGTCTCTGTGATCTTTATCAGGTGCTCCATAGTACTCAAGAAAAGATTTGGTGACCTCTATCCCATTTCTACTCCTAGATCCATGCCCTGGTCATTTCTTATGCTCTCTGGGCATCAAATACGTTTGAAAAGTTATTAAAAATACAGTTCTCCTTGTCTAAGGAGTTGATTTTCTCTTTTGGGGATTTTGGAATCTGAACAGAAGTATGGTTGAAGTAACATGAATAAGGAGGGGAATAATGTTGACACTGAATCCTTTGCAGTAGAACTGGGGCAAAGGGTCATGGGTGCATTCTAGCACATCTTTAAAACCAGAGCAGTAGAAAAAGTATCAGTTTTGGAGAGATTCTGGGTTTCAAATTCAAACAGTAGTTCCTGATAAAATTGTGATAATTGCTAACATTTACTCAGCATCCACTGAGTCTGGCACTCTGGTAAGAGCTTTGTGTAGAGTCTCATTTAGTCTACACAGCAACTCTCAGAGATAGGTGCTATTGTTCCTTGAATTCTACAGATAAGAAAATGAGGCTTAGATTTTCCTCTATGGTCAGGAACAAGACAGGGATGTCTACTCTGACCACTGTCATTTAACATAGTCCTGGAAGCCCCTGCCACAGCAATCAGACAACAAAAAGAAAGAAAAGGATCCAAATCAGCAAGGAGGAGGTCTTTCACTATTTGAAGATGACACGATACTCTACCTAGAAAACCTGAAAGACTCCGCCAAAAGATTGCTAGAACTGATACACGAATTCAGTGAAGTTGCAGGATACAAAATCAATATACAGAAATTTGTTGCATTTCTATATACCAATAATGAAGCGGCAGAAGAAGAAATCAAGGAATCAATCCCATTTATAATTGCACCCAAAACCGTAAGATATCTAGGAATAAACCTAACCAAAGAGGCAAAAGATTTGTGCTCTGAAAACTATAAAACTCTGTCGAAAGAAATTGAAGATGACACAAAGAAGTGGAAACACATCCCATGCTCATGGATTGAAAGAACAAATATTGTTAAAATGTCTATATTACCCAAAGAAGTTTACACATTGAATGCAATCCCTATGAAAATACCAACAGCATTTTTCACAGAGCTAGAACAAATAATCCTAAAATGTATATGGAACCACATAAGACCCCAAATAGCCAAAGCAATCTTGAAAAAGAAAATCAAAGCTGGAGGCGTCACAACTCCGGACTTTTAAGTTTTATTACAAAGCTGTAATGATCAAGACAGCATGGTACTGTGCACAAAAATAGACACATAGGTCAATAGAACAGAATAGAAAACCCAGACATGAACCCACAATTATGTGGTCAACTAATCTTCGACAAAGCAGGAAAGAAGATCCAATGGAAAAAAGACAGCCCCTTCAACAAATGGTATTGGGAAAACTGGACAGCAACATGCAGAAGAATGAAACTGGACCACCTTCTTACACCATACACAAAAATAAATTCAAAATAGATGAAAGACCTAAATATGAGACAGGAAACCATTAAAATCCTAGAGGAGGGGCGCCTGGGTGGCTCAGTGAGTTAAAGCCTCTGCCTTCGGCTCAGGTCATGATCTCAGGGTCCTGGGATCAAGCCCAGCATCGGGTTCTCTGCTCAGCAGGGAGCTCCCTTCCCCCTCTCTCTCTGCCTGCCTCTCTACCTACTTGTGATCTCTCTCTCTATGTCAAATAAATAAATAAAATCTTAAAAAAAAAAAATAACTAGAATCCTAGAGGAGAACACAGACAGCAACCTCTTTGGCATCAGCCACAAAAGCTTCTTACTAGATATGTAACCTGAGGCAAGGGAAACAAAAGCAAAAATAAACTATTGGGACTTCATCAAAATAAAAGGCTTCTGTACAGTGAAGGAAATCATCAACAGAATTAAAAGGAATCCTATGGAATGGGAGAATATATTTGCAAATGACACATCAGATAAAGGGTTAGTATCCAAAATATATAAAGAACTTATAAAACACAACATCCAAAAAACAAATAATCCAGTTAAAAAAACAAAGAATCCAGTTAGGACATGAATAGATATTTTTCCAAAAAGACATACAGATGGCCAACAGACACATGAAAAGATCTCCAACATAACTCATGATCAGAGAAATACCAATCAAAACTATCATGAGATATTACCTCACTCCAATCAGAATGGCTAAAATTAACAACAGGAAACAGCAGATGCTGTTGAGGATGCAGAGAAAGGAGAACCATCTTATACTGTTGGCGGGAATGCAAACTGGCACAGCCACTCTGGAAAACACTATGGAGGTTCCTCAAAAAGTTGAAAACAGAGCTACCCTACCACTCAGCAATTGCACCATTAAGTATATACCTAAAGGATACAAAAGTACTAATTCAAAGGAATACATGCACCTCAATGTTTATAGAAACATTATCTACAATAGCCAAATTATGGAAAGAGCCCAAATGTCCATCAACTGATGAACGGATAAAGAAGGTGTGGTACTCACACACACACACACACACACACACACACACACACAGACATGCTATGCAATAGAATATTACTCAGCCATCAAAAGAATGACATCTTGCCATTCACAACAACATGGATGGAGCTAGAGAGTATCATGTTAAATGAGATAAGTCAAGAGAAAGAGAAAGACAAATACCATATGATCTCAGTCATATGTGCAATTTAAGAAACAAACGAACATAAGGGGAAGAAAAGAGAGGAAAATCAAGAAACAAACTCTTGACTATAAGAACAAATTGATGGTTACCAGAGGGGAGGTGGGGGAGGTTTGTTTAATAGGTGATGGGGATTAAGGAGGGATTTGTGATGAGCATCCAGTGTTGTATCACTAAATTATACACCTGCACCTAATATTACACTGTGTGTTAACTAACTGGAATTTAAATTAGAAAAGAAAAAATGAGGCTTAGAGAGGGTAAATGGTTTGCATAAGATTATATATATATAGCATATGATGGAGCAAGATTTGAACCTAGGCAATGTAATGCCTGGGCTCTTCTATGCTACTGCACTCCAGATTCATATTCCCTCACAGGAGCAGTTCTTTTCTTCTTTTCTTCTTAATTAATTAACATATAAGGTATTATTGGTTTCAGAGGTGCAGGCCTGTGATTTATCAGTCTTATATAATACCCAGTGCTCATTACACCACATGCTCTCCTTAATGCCCTTCACCCAGTTACCCCATCCCTTCACTCCCTCCCCTCTAGCAATCCTGTTTGTTTCCTATAATTAAGAGTCTCTCATGGTTTTTCTCTCTCTCCGATTTTGTCTTATTTTATTTTTTCCTCTCTTCCCCTATGATCATCTGTTTTGTTTCTTAAATTCCACATATCAGTGAGATCATATGATAATTGTCTTTCTCTGATTGACTTATTTCACTTAGCATAATACCCTCTAGTTCCATCCATGGCAAGATTTCGATTTTTGATGGCTGCATAATATTCCATTGTGCAGATAGATAGATAGATAGACAGACAGACACACACACACACACACACCACATCTTCTTTATCCATTCATCTCTCAATGGATCTGGGCTCTTAACATAGTTTGACTATTGTGGATATTGCTGCTATGAATATTGGGGTGCAGGTGCCTCTTCTTTTCACTGCATCTGTATCTTTGTGGTAAATACCCAGTGGTACAATTGCTGGGTCATTTTTTAACTTTTTGAGGAACCTCCATACTGTTTTCCAGAATGGCTATACCAGCTTGCATTCCCACCAACAGTGTAGGAGGGTTCCGCTTTCTTCACATCCTCAACAGCATCTTTTGCTTCTTGACTTGTAATTTTAGCCATCTGACTGGTGTGAAGTGGTATCTCATTGTGGTTTTGATTTGAATTTCCCTGAAACTGAGTGGTGTTGAGTATTTTTTCATGTGTCTGTTAGCCATTTGGATATCTACTTTGCAGAAATGTCTGTTCATGCCTTCTGCCCATTTCTTGATTGGATTATTTGTTCTTTGGGTGTTGAGTTTGATAAGTTCTTTATAGATTTTGGATACTAGCCATGGGAGAATTTCTGACCTTGGACATTCGTTCCCATATTCCTGGTAAATTGGCTTCTGCTGAGCTCCTGTGGTTTACTAGGCCAAACAGGCTAAGTAGACCCCTTTCTCTTTCTAGTCTTAATCCCCAGTCTCTTCGGGTTCATCTACCTTGTAACAAATTACATGACTTCCTCCTTTGTAAGGCTGACCATGAGGATACTGTGCTAAGCGGACCAAGCTGGTCACAGAATGACAGATACTGAGTGACTGAACTTACATGAGGTATCTAAAATAGACTCACAGAGGCAAAGACTAGAATGGTGGTTGCCAGGCTCTGGGGGAAGAAGGCATAGGAAGTTGCCGTACAATGTATATAAAGTTTCCATTGTGCAAGAAAAGATAGAGATCTGCTGCACAGCATTGGTCTTATAGGTAGACCTACTGTACTGTACATTTAAAAATCTGTTAGAGAATAGATCTCATGTTAAGTGTTCTTACCACAATAAAAAACTAAAAAAATAAAATCCCAACTTAAGGTTTTAAAAACAAAAGTCTCTAGTTCTGGATCCTTTCCTATAGGATTTCTATAGGATTCTTTCCTATATTTTTCAGTCCTCATACCCAAGGACCACAGGATATACTTGATTCTAATCCTGAGGCTAGAACCTGGAAGCCTCCTTGGTATAATTACCATACTCTGGATACCATGTACATTTATTTTCTTTTATTATTTTTTAATTGTTCTGTTTAAGAGAGTGTATAACATAGCAAATACAATGAGAAAGGAAATACATTTTGACCCACTGAGCCACCCAGGCACCCCCCCTTTTTTTTAAAGACTTTATTTATTTATTTGACAGAGAGAGAGAGAGAGAGAGAGATCACAAGTAGGCAGAGAGGCAGGCAGAGAGAGAGGGGGAAGCAGGGAAATACATTTTGAAGAAGAAAATGAAGTTCTTTAAATCCCAACTTCTACACAATAACTAGCATTTCATACATATCCTTTGCATTCTTGCATTTTCTCCCTTCTTTTTCTTTTTATGTGTTTACACACATTCATTTTTCTGCATAAACAGAATCATTCTAGCCATGCCGGTTAGAAATCTTTTTGCACTCAACATTATTCTGTGGACATCTCTGACACTAATGAAGGTAGGTAATAATCCTAATTTTATCCTAAATTTAAAAGCCAAGTGGTACATTCTGACACATGATACAGTGTGGATGAACCTTGAAGACAATATGCTAAGTGAAACAGCCAATCACAAAAGGACAAATACTGTATGATGGCACTTCTGGGAGGCATCCAGAGTACTCAAGTTCATCAAGACAGCAAGTAGAATGATGGATACCATGGCTGGGAGGAGAGGGTAATGGGGTTAGTGCGTAATGGGCATGGCATTTCATTCTGGGAAGTTGAAAAAGTTCTGGAGTTCAGTTGTGGGGATGGTTGCACGAGAATAAAGACGTACTAAATACCACTGAACGATACACTTAAAAATGGTTAAAATGCTAAACCTTGTGTTATATATATTTTACCACAATAAAAAAGCCAGTGTATCCAAATGAATGATGTTTAAAGATTCATTTAATCAGGAAGGTTATTTAGATTGTTTCTGCGTCTCTCCCTCCCTCCTTCCCTCTCTCCCTCCCTCTCTCTCTCTCTCTCTTTACCATTATGAACGATGCTATAGTGAACATCTTTGCACTTCTGTGGTGCCTCACCTATTCAACTATCTCCTTAGAGTAACATTTAGAAGTGGACTTGTGGAGTTAAGGCTATGCTACATGTATTGCTACTTTTCTAGGGGGAATTCTATAGAGCCAGCATTCTTTGTGGTTTCATAGGAAGTCTCCAGACTGAGGCCATCATCCCCAGACTCCACAGTCTGAGAGGGATGCTTGGTCGCTCCACATTCATCAGGTGAAGGCAAACTTGGGGTGGCCCACAACTTTTCCAGACAGTTCTAAAACCCCCACTTTGGAGACAGATCATAGCTTAGAAGGCAACTGCTCTGCATTCAGCAATTTTCTCTATGACAGAAATAGAACGGAAACTTGGGGTCCTAATGCAGGATCCAGTCTAATTGCACAGTATTTTCTGAGAGCATATTCTGTGTAAAACTGAGTGACATACCAAGAAATGCAGAGAATTGTAGAAAATCATCACCTCAAGTCTTTCACCCAATTCTTTTGTTTGAAAAGTAGGTAAACTAATGATCAGAGCAGGGAATTAACTCACCAGTCATGCAGGTACTCAGAAGAAAGAATAAGAATCTGATTCCTGGCTGGCTATATTCCGAGGACAGTCATCTCCCCCCAAAATTCACGATTCAAACCAAGGTGCCCACCTGTTCTTGTAGCCAGTCCTGCAAGTGATGGCTGGTGGGCCAGCTCTCTGCTGGGGAGCTCTCAGCCAGAACTTCCTCCTGGCTGTTCCTGCCAGAATGATCTTGCTCTTCTGCTCTCCAGCCTCTGAGACTTCCTGCCCCTTTCTCAGAGCAGTAGCTGTGATTACACAAGATATGAGCTTTGCTGTACTTACAGTCAATGCATGAAAAGTACCTCTGCTTTCTTTTTCTAAATTTCAAGGACTGGAAACTGACACAAAATACAAGTAACACGCAAGAATAAATAGCTTGTGAAGACTAGTGACTTGCGTGATCCCAGTCAGAATTCATTTCCCCTATTCCTGTAGGTAAGTTAACTAGTTTATCTTAGTCTGAGTTTTCTGTCTACTAAATAGGGATGGAAAATAGTGATTCCACTGTTGGCTGTTGGGAGGACTAAAGAGAAAAGATGCAAAGAGCTTGCAAAAAGTAGGTACTCAGTAACTAGTGATAACAATGATGTTCATTTTGGATTTGGGAGAATTTATTTATTTTCCCATTTCCCAGGCTCTTGGCAAACTGAAAGCAACCTCTGGGGACTTGCTGCCCAACTGTCACTTCTTTGGGTGCTTTTTTCTTCTCTGCCTCTGGCTTCATATCTTCCTAATAACTTTGTGCTCAGGCAAGTCCAGGTACATCTTGGGAAGGATACAGTGGATGGGGGTCAGAAGCAGAGCCATCTAGGCTGCATACAAGCTCACATGCTGGGAAGTACGGGGTATTGAGAGGACATTGTTGCCACCTTAACATTCCTTTTAAGACTGCTTGGAGAACGCCTGTGCTCAGAAGGACAGAGATTAACATGGCTCTGGGAAGCGTGGCCTGTAGCAGCAAGAGCTGGCAGCATGATGTGCTCCATACTTCCTCAGTTTCCTGAAGGTGGCAAGGCTGTCCCCTGAGAGAGGAGCAAATCTAAGCCAGAGGTATTTAAGAAACTCATAAAATACTTGGAGAGAATTTTAGTCCAATCCTTTTAATCTCCGAGTGAGGTGATACTACTGGAGGAGCCTACCACAGATGACTCATCATGTCAGCGGAAGAAGTAGGACTAGAATCCAAGTCTCTTGGCATCCGGGTCAGGTGTGCATCAGGGCAACAGTCTGTCCACTTTGTCGTCATCTCCATCCTCATGGCCAACATCATTGTCATTGAGGAAAACCCTCGTGGTCCAGACCTTCCTCTGGGTGTGCGACCTGCTTTGAACAGATTGTCAAAGAAAAACATAGGTCACTGGGCTTCTCTCACACCTCTTCTGAGTCTGAGAAGGAATTCGTGAGGAAACCAGTTAAATAACCAGTTTTCTCATATATAAAATGATAATAAAGAGGTTTTCAGAATTTCCGAGGGGTTTGGTCATATATTAAGTCACGTATATAAGTCTGTAATGTGCCTGGCATAAAGTCTCACATATATTAGAATATATAAAAAGCTGTGTTCTTTCCCCAACATCTTCTCCCACCCCCTTTAGAGAAAAGTATATTTCGTGTCTTGATTGATCTCTGGGCTCTACGTGTAGTTTTTCTACACATAGTCTAAATCCATTCTCCTGTGTATTGATTGGATATCCTCAGTCCTTTTCAGAGTCCTAGAACTCTAGTGGCAAATGACTCATGGTGCTAATAAGCTTGCTTCAAGGGTAAAGTCCAGGAATTTCCCAATTTCCCACCCTCCCCAGTCCAGCTGACCCTGAAGTTAGTAAGTATGGTAGTGCATCTCAGATCTATGATCTGGAACAGAGATGACTGAGATTTCTTTTCTCCAGAAACAGGGGTACAGACTATCCAAGAGAGGTTCCCCAGAGCACAGCTCATTGTCCTCTTTGACATTTGAGCTGCTCCTTTCCATCTTTCTGCTCAGCTATCCTTAACTAACATAGGCTTTCATCCTCATGGGAGCTGTATGGTAGTAGTTAAGTTGAGTGCTCCACTATTGGGAGGCAGAAGAAAGATAACAAAGAGGAAGGTAGAAATTGACGCATTCCCAAGAATCTCCAGCAAAATTCCTCTTAAGTCTCATTGGCCAGAACCATGTCATATTGCCATTTCCATCCAAAAGCTAGAAAATACCGGTTTTTTAGTTGTGCAATACACCATTCCCGAATAAAGTCATCATGATTTTGTAAGAAAGATAAGGAGACCCTATAATGAAGAAGCAAATTATCTTGCTACAATTAGTGTTGAATTTGCAAGATAATTTCCGTTGAGGTGTGTGTATCCATCTTGGTTAGCTGATTCTTTGCATACTTCACATAAGCTGGTTATGAACTCATTTGAAGATATAGCTGAAAATATTTGAAAAACTATGAAATGACACATTTAAGACTTGAGAAGATTTCTTCCTATTTTCTTAAACCAGATAGTAGCAATGTAAGGATATGAAACCATTTTACCATCACTCTGCATATATTAAAATGCATTTGGAAGAATTTTATATTTCATTTTTAAACACATACACACACACACACCCCTATATTGTATCAAATTTTAATGACACTTTGAAGACCAAAATTTCTTCATTAGTGTTTTTCCTATAATTTTGGCTAGCAAATAATTTTGAGTGTGAAAGGTAAATATTTCTAGGAAATAAATCAAAACTGAGTATTGTGTCTCATAACAACTGATTCAACCCACCGAAGCTGATAAATGATTATAAACGTTGAACAGCAGGACTTGTTCTAAACAACTCATTTTCCCTATCCAGAGTGCTAGGTTTTAGTCTTCAATTAACATAACCACCATGAAATGTTCTTCTTACCAGTTGGAAAGATCCTTACTTTCCCCACTCAGTGATTTCTTTTTTTTTTTTTTTTCCCCACTCAGTGATTTCTTAATGAATTTCCTCTCTGGGGTGCTTCCTTACCAGGCACATGTATAAACACATAAACTCAGCTTTCCTCCCTCCCTCCTTTTTCTTCCACCCTCCCCTTCCTTCCTTCCCTCCTTCCTTCCTTCCTTCCTTCCTTCCTTCCTTCCTTCCTTCCTTCCTTCCTTCCTTCCTTTCTTCCTTCCTTCCTTCCTTCCTTCTTTCCTTCCTCTCTTTTTCTCTTTCTCTCTTTCTCTTTCTCTTTCTCTCTTTCTCTCTTTCATGTTTGGTAGCTCTGATGTTGTTTATTTTGCTCTTTGACACGTCCAATTTTTTTTTTTAAGATTTTATTTATTTGTCAGAGAGAGAGAAAAAGAGCACAAGCAGGGGGAACTGTAGAGGCAGAGGGAGAAGCAGGCTCCTCGCTGAGCAAGGAACCCGATGTGGGACTCGATCCCAGGATCCTGGGATCATGACCTGAGCCGAAGGCAGACACTTAA
>CM052884.1:87547210-87611240 GCA_028534135.1 Potos flavus | reverse complement strand
ATTTATTTGTCAGAGAGAGAGAAAAAGAGCACAAGCAGGGGGAACTGTAGAGGCAGAGGGAGAAGCAGGCTCCTCGCTGAGCAAGGAACCCGATGTGGGACTCGATCCCAGGATCCTGGGATCATGACCTGAGCCGAAGGCAGACACTTAACTGACTGAGCCACCCAGGCATCCCGACACATGTCAGATCTTATCAGATACAATCTTATGAACCTTCTGTGATTTGAGATTCTTAATATTGGTTAAATCTTGAAAAAACTACCTTATTGATGTGAAGTGTCTCCTTCACTTTAAGTAAGTGGTACTCAGACAAAATCCCTTCACCACTTAGCCTGCTATGATCACACTAATTCTTGCCATTAAATAGTCAACTAGATTTATTGCTACAGATATTTCTTATTTATTTAATATACAATGATTTTCATATAAAATTATTTATTGTGGTTATTTTTATTTTAACAAATAATACTGCACAAAAATGTACAGTGATGATATTTACTTTTTTTAATGCAATTTAAAAAGTGAGTTAGTTAAAATAGCTAAATTACAACTGGTTTACAGTCATGGTTCTTTAATTAGAATTTGGGGATAGAGCACTTTTTCTAAGATGGACACTTAAGAAATCCCGGTTCTTCTCTAAGGAGCATACCATGGTGTTAAGGAATTTAATGGCTCAATTTCTCAAGCATGAGTGTATGCAACATGGAGAGCACAAAAATAATATAGCACTGGGGCACGTGGGTGACTCAGTTGGTTAAGCGTCTGCCTTTGGCTCAGGTCGTGATCCCACAGTCCTGGGACTGAACCCCACATCTAGCTCCCTGCTCAGTGGGGAGCCTGCTTCTCCCTCTCCCTCTGCAGCTCCCCCTGCTTGTGCTCTCTAACGCATTTTTTCTCTCTTGAATAAATAAAGAAAATCTTGAAAAAAATAATAATAGTAACATAGCCCTTTTTCTTTTTGGGCTTTCAAAATCTTTGCAACTTGTACTTGGATAAGCAGGACTTACAGAATTCAAAGGAAAAAACCTCATTCTTTCCCCCACAGCTGTCCTACCCAGACATCCTCAGTAGGAGTAGATGTCCCCAGCTTCTTATTTAAAATCTCAAGTAAGTTGCTTTCAGGGAGTAAAGAATTCTAGCCATTTGAATATTTGAAATGTACTGTTTTACTTAAGAATCAAATTTCAACTGTCATTTGCTGTGAAAGCTTCTCTCTCAGTTTTGGTCTGCTCTAAACAGGACATCTATTGTGGGAAGGAGGAAAGAGTACTCTCTTTTTCTCTCTAACAGCCCTCCCCAGCTTGCTGACAGGGATTTCTGTTCCTTGCACTCAGGGGCAGGAGTGAGGAGTGCTGAGGGGCAGAGAACATCAACGGGTACTTCCCCACCTTGATGTCAGGCTGCTAGGGGCTGAATGTACCAGGGCTCCATCACTGGGATTCCTTGGCTCGGCCCTCTTAATACTCTAATGTACTTCCTAGGCCAGTGGCTCGTGATTCCTCCTACGTCCCACCCCGGGGTGTCCATCGAAAATCTCCCACCTCTTTCTCTTCAAGGTCTCCTTGCTTCTCTTGCTATCCTTTTGAAGCAAAGTCTACGACCACTCAGGTGGGGTTTCTTTCACATGGCTGACTTGTGGAAGGACAAGTTATCCCAATACAACCTGCTTCTCCTGCTTCACTGGGGCAGACAGACTCTAGGGTGCTCTAGTGCTTCTTGCCTCCTGGCGTTCATGCCCTTTGTGATTGCTTCCCCTTGAGTCGAGGTGACACCTGTGACTTGCTTTGAGAACAGAATACAGCAAGGTGACAGGATGTGCGTGACTGTGTGCCCACGCTTGCATGACCACATTGCAGGAGATTTAGCATGTCTTACTGGTGTCTCTCTTTCTTGCTGGCTCTGAGGAAGCAGGCAGCCATGTTGTGGAGCTCCACGTGGCCAGGGACTGTGGGCGGCCGCTAGGAACTCAGAGTAGACTTTAACCAACAGCCTATGAAGAATTCCAGGGAACACCCAGCCAAAAAAAAAAAGGGGGGGTTCCTTTGGTCTACAGCTACAAAGAATTGGATTCTGTCACCAACTATGGAAGCTTGAAAATGCTCTTTTCCCAGACAAGCCTCAGCTGAGACCAAAGCCTTGCCAACACCTTGATTGCAGCCTTGTGAGACCCTGAAGTGAAGAGCCCAGTTAAGCCATGCCCAGCCCTGACCTGTAGAAACAGTGAGATAATAAAGATGTGTTGTATTATACCTTTAAGGTTGTGGTCATTTGGTACACAGTGATAGATAATACACCAACCATCAGAGTCGAAAGCCCAAACCTTAGCGTCTTTTGGTTCCTCGGAGTGTGTTAGACTCAAGTCTACCATCTTCCCCAAATTGTGAGTCTCCACATTAAGTTCCCCACGTCCCATTGCAGCATCTGTTTCTGAGCCTAGAGGTGAGGGAGAAGTCCTCCTTCCTTCTACAGTGGGAAGAGGGGAAAAAAAACCCATAGAACCTCAACAAGTTTCTTCCAATGAAATTCTCAGTAAAGTTGTCAAGTGATATGCTGTGGCTAATGAAATTCTCTGAGTTCCAATTCAGCATTTAAATGTCTTTTATAGACTGATTGACAAAACCATTTTTGGCTATTTCTTTTGCAGTTTCTGTTTGGGTGAATGGCATTTCATTCTGTAGACTGGGGGCAGTTATCAACTCCACTGGCAAATCACAAAGGGGTGGGGGTGGTGATGGGCATAGTCACTGCAAGGGCAGGCAGTAGGGGGAAGAATCGTCTGTAGAAAATTTTAAAATAATTACAAAACTGCCGTCTGCCTTATGTCATCCATGTGCAAGTATTCTAAACAATATTGATAATAAAATACTCTCTGGGAAAAAAAAATCTTTCATTGATCAAAATTCTAATGTAAAAGTGGCCTATTCCTGGGGCAGATCCCTCCCACTGCTCCACCCTTGACACGACACTGTGTTACCTGTTGTCTCTGGGCCTCGGATGAAACGGACCACAATCTCCCGTGTGAGTCCTGTTAACATCCAGTTGGAGAGTTTAGCTTCCAGCCCTTACAGTGCCTTCTGCCCTTCCTCGGGACAATTGGCTGCCATCTGCTGGTGTTACGGGATCGCAGGGTTCTTGTCTCACGGAGTGGAAGAACGAATGACGCCAGCCAAGGAGAGGGAGCAAAGCCGTAGAGTTTTACGAAGCAAGGATACAGAAAGGGCTCTCTCAAGCGAGAGAGGTCCCGAATGGGCGGCCACTGCGGGCTTTTCGTGGCCATCTTTTACTGAGAACTGCCTGGGAAGCTTGTGGCCTTGAGATCCTTGTGCCATCTTGGTTTGAGCAAGGACTATTGATAACACCCTGAATGACTTAATTCTTTGAGGTTTGGTCACTTTCTGTGATTACACTGTAGCCACCAAAGAAAAATACTCCCTAACATCCAGGGCCACGTGGTCTGTTCTATTCCTTTATCTTTTATTCACTCTGGCTTAGCACTTAGTCCTGCCAGGAATAGTCTTAGAGTCTACCCAGCACCCCGCCACCCCCCACTGTCTGTACCTTAACCCTTTTCCTATTCACTGGGAAGCTGTAAAAAGCACATAAATCCATGACGGTTGCAAAAGTGAAGAGCCCCCTCTCAGATTTGTGTTCCACGTACACACACACATGTGGGGCTCCTGGGCACATGTGCAGGTGCCCGTGTGTACACGTAACTTCAGAAGGCAGATGGAACATTTAGCCCTATCTAATATATAAAGAATTTGATGCAAAATTTCCACCACACGTTGCTTTTCTTTTTCGTTTGGGCCAACAGGAATGGTATCAGAAAGTCACTTGGGTGGGTCTCTGGATAAGCGTGTGGCGGGAAGTAGGGAAGGAGGTCGGAGTCTCTGGAGAAAGTGAGGGAGTCAGGCTGTGCATGGGTGGACTAGCTTTATTGTCTAGGAAGGCAAAGCCAGGAGGAAAGGAGGAGAAGGAGACCCGTGAATACCGATGGTGTCAGGCGCCGCTCTCAGTACTGGCTCATTATTTCCCACCCTGGGAGTCTGGAGGGCTGGTATCCTGTGTTACACTTTTCCTACTGCTCAGAGAGAGGAGGACACTGAGGAGTGAAGGAACGCACTCAAGAGCATATTTTTTGAGGAAGTAAGTGGAGAGGCTTCTAGAGCGAAGGTTCTCAGGCATCTGATCTGCAGGGTTAGAAGTGCGTTCTGCGTCCTCTCTGAGCCCACCCTGACCCTGAGTGAGCTCTGGGGGCAGACCCTTAGCAACGGCACTCACGGCAGAGCCCGAGTCAGTGGCCCTCAGGTCCAAGAGAGGACTCGCCCCGCCAGCAGCCTCCGTGCTGCGGCTCCCGCAGAAACAAATGCAGATGGGCAGTTTCTGTTTTCTGCCGGGGCATGAGGAAGGGCGTTTCCTTTGCTTCTGCCTTTGAAAATAAAAATAAATCTTTCAAGGCAGCTGCAACTCTGCCATGAGTGCTCACCCTGGTGGTCACCGTAGAATGTCACTTCCTAGTCACTGCTTGAGTCTGAGACATGCGTCTTGGCCTCCTGAGTTTGCAAAAACATTCATGGTGCCTCAGCGTGGGGTGAGGAGGGAAAGGAAAGCATGGTTGTGTATTTATTATTTATTAATTTGCACTTGATTGTGCAAAAGAAATATGTTAAGAGGATGTCTAGTACTGATACCAAGTGAGTACACTGCCTGCAGTTGCTACTTTGTCTTATTTTATTCTTGCTCCAAATTCAGATCATCTTCCCTGTCACTTCGTTTCTCTCTTAATGTGATGGCATTTTGTTCCACGAGCGAGGATGTGCCTGAAAACAGGTGCTTCACGAAGGCTACATATTTGGCATTTGACAGGTGGTCACACCATTGTCCATCCATTCAACATTCATCCAGCAAATATTAATTGAGGGAGTCCTCGGTGCCAGTGGCAGTCTGTGTGGGCAGAATCACACCTGTTTGCCCTCCCATGCTACCACTGTCCTAGGTTACTGTTCTCCATGAGCCGCCATTCACAGTTAATCATCTTACTCCACCAGCATTTATGAGGTGCTGGCCACATGCCAGTGACACGCGATGAGTAAGATATTGTCCTCGGCCTTAAGCATTGTGTGGAGAGCATCGTGGGAGCACACAGGTGAGAGAAGCCAGTTAAACAAGGGGAAGAACAGGCTTTTCCAGGTGATTTCCAAGAAGAGCAGGTCCTTGTGGCCGTGTGGATTCTAGGTGGCAAATCAGTGTAGGCAAAGGTCAGGCACTGAAACAAGAAGCAATGTGTTATGATTCTATCAGAGTAGTGAGAGACCCAACTGGGAGGGATGCAAGGTCATGGATGCCCAGGGCACTGAATGCCTCCTGGAGGCACCGAGATTTGTCCCAGGGCCAATAAGCAGCCACAGGAGGATTTAAGCCGTGTGGTGATAAAATCACATTTGTATTTCCAGAGGTCCCTAGTACAGCAGTGTTTGCATGGGTAAGGAGAGGCAAAGATAGGTCAGAAAATGCAATATAAAATGTCAAAGGTTGCCATATTAATATTAGGCAACAAAAAGTCCTTATAACCAAATCACATAATATAGAAATAATAAAAAATAATTTAAAGATTTTCCTAGAGATAGGAGAAACTAACAAAAACACAATAGTCATGAGAGTTTTTAACCTGCAAGTTTTGAGAAATACAAGCAAAAAACATTATTTGAGCTATAAAGTGCTTGAATAAACCAATATAAAAGAAACATGCTTTTTAAGCTCACTTGGTACATTGATGAAAATTCACCATAAATACATCCCAAAGGAAACCTCATTAAATTAAAAAAAAAAAAAAAAAAACAGATCACACTCACTAATCACGTTGCAATAAAAGGAGAAATAGATAACACAAACATTCGTTACCACTCTAAAAAGATTCAACCCTAATGAAAATTTATAGCTTCCCAAACCTTCAATAACCAGATTTAAAGTATGAAGTGAATATATTTTGTCCATATTGCAAAAAAAAGTGTAAAATAATCAGGAATTCATTGAAAGCATGAAGAACTTATATGAGGAAAGATACACATTTTTTATTACGGAACATCAAACAAGCCTTGGCTACATTAATATATTTCTGGATGTCAGTTATTCCAAAATTTATTTCAAATGTAATATACTTCCGGAAAAAAGTTTCTTGTAGAACTTCACAATGATCTGAAGTTCATATGGAATGAGTTTATCTAGCCAGAAGCATTTCCAAAAGAGAAATGCTGCAGGAAGGATTGTATTATCAGAAATTAAAGTTGAATATATGTTAAAAGATACAAATTATGTGTTGCTGGTGCTGAAGTGAACTGAATGGTAAGACAGTGAGAGTAGAAATCCCAGACAGCAGGCTTGTCTCTATATAAAAATAGTATATAAAAAATGTTAGTATATGTCTATTGATTGTACTCAATAAATTACTTTCAAACCATGGGAAAAAATATAGCTAGGTCTCAAGAAAACTGATCCAGTTCTCAGAATCCAGCCCAGCTGCCATACAAAGAAAGCCCTATAGAGTGTATCTGATAGAGAACCGTATCCAAGCTTAAAGTTATAGACCTTCCTGCGGCTGGTTGTTTCAGGAACGTAAGCCAGCATGCACTTTTCACTCTTTCTGCATCGAAAGGAAAAGGGAGTCCTGGTGTAGCAGAACCTGGACTGGATCCTGGCAGAAAAAACAAGCGGCACTCGGAGACTTGGAGAATTGGAGATTTATTAAAAACCCTGGTGAGACTCAGAGGAGACCCTTCTCCAAAGATCTGAGCCCCGAGCACAAGCAGGGAGGGTAATTTATACCCTCCTACTTGCGCATACGTGGTATTTTGGCGTGCGGGAAACAAGGTAGGAAAGAAGTACCGGAAGGGCTTTGAGACGGGGACTGGAATTCCCTTGCCGGTTTGGTTGGTCGGCTTAAAGTACAGTTTTTCCTTATCACTGGTTGGGAGGATGAATTAGGCTGGAGGATCAGGAGAAACCTCAAACACTGCCATCAGGTATGGCTGCTCCGCATTGACTAGAAACACGGGTGGAAAACACTGCAGCATCTTAAGGTGTCCAGAAATACAAAGACACACGGTTCTGCTAGTCCTCGCCCTGTAGTGCTGATTGTTGTCGTCTCCCTGCCTCTCCTCATCACCCTCCGCCCCTGAATATCCCATCACAACACTTCTGCTGTTGGCTTAGCCTATTCCTGTACCCCACGGCCGCTGCACCCAGTTCTCTTCCCTGAATTCTGTTTTTCTTCCTACGCATGGGACTTCCTTATCAGTTTCCTTTGGGTAGCTTTTCTCTAAGCTTAGAAAAACAGTCATCTTTATTGCCACTTGCCAAGTACCTTCTTTTGACATGCATCAACCCTTAAACAATTCGTCGGTTTAGTGATTGTTAAGTCAACTTTGCATGTGTGACTCACAAATGACTCACCTCTAGGGAATGTTTAAGGCATTGGATGACACCAAGACGGGATTCACGTAAATGCTTGTGTTTGATTACCCTGCCCTCACTGTTTCACCACGCCCTTTGTAGTTCCCTTTTGCCTCTTCCTGTCAGCAGCCTCTTCATTACTAAGTTTGTTCAGTCTAGTACAGATATGTGTGGAAGGAATAAAGTTGAGCTTGGAGCCAGAAAACCTAGGTTCCAATCCTGAATCTTACACTTACCAGTCATTTTGACCAAGTTCCCCGAGGTTAGGCAGTGCCCCGAATGGCCCTAGGTTGCCCCCTTGTGAACGCGTGATAAACTGGATGAATTCAGAGCCCTGCACACTTCAGTTCCTTTTTTTGTTCTAGGGCAGTGCTAATGTCATGGAGACCCTCGCTGAGGAGTCGCTTAAATAAAACACACACACACACACACACACACAGTTCTTAGAAAGTAAAGGTGCTGGAGTGGGCTCTACCTGAGAAACCAATGTGCATCTTAGAAATACAGAAATCAGAGCTAGAAGAGACTTGGAGATCTCCCTACACTGAAATAGGAGAAAACTGTGACCCCGAGAAAGAAAATGACTTGTATCTTGAAGGTAATGGATTTACAACCAGTTTCCTCAACTCTCTCCTCAATAACTTGACTCATTTCCGTAACATTGAGTTGACATACATAATGGATCCACAAGAGGGAGACAGTGGGCAAGGAAATGTGCTTGGCATGCCCACATTAACCCCAGTGTCTTGGGGCGGCTCCGGCTCCGGGAGGCTCTCTGGGAAGGCAGACCTACAGCTGTGGTTATGTGTTCTAGATCTGATTGGATCCCATTTCTATCCCATTTTACCTGAGGGCTTAGTGGATAAATTAATTCCTCTGAGCCTCTGTTTTCTCATTTGCTAAAAGGAGATACTATTCTATAGAGAGATGTTTATAAGGATAATTGAGATTGAAAACAAAAAGCGTAGCACAAAGTTGAATATCAGGATGGGTGTTAATGATGCTGACAGGTATAGCGATAATGCTTTCACGTCAAAGAGTGCTTTTTGTCCCTCCATCCCATCTCATCCTCTACACTGTGGGTAAGGTGAAAGCAATCATTCGGACTTGGTCTAATTGTTATGTACTCTAGTCTCATCTTTTCTCCATCTTCACATTCTGGAAAGTCTGAGCACCTGCCAGATGGAGGAGGGCATGGATTAAGGTAGAAGGAGAGACTAAGATGACAATCTCCCCTGATCTATTCTGTATGATTTAGGTTGTGGGTGGGACATCAGAGACATTGCCATGTCCTGTTCTCTGTTTTGTGGACCTCGCTGTAGAAGGCGAGGGTTGGGGAAGGCTCCGGGAGGAGTGGCCAGGTGGCACCACCAACGCCTAGCTTCCTTCCGTCTTGGTGGAGGCCACTGGCCTCTGGTGCTGATAACAACCTGACCCAGACCCAGAGGCTCCTGCATACCAGGACTTGCGCATCTGGAACATATATCATGGAAATATGTCACGGACAGACATTGGAATAAGTCATGATCTCTGGGGCTAGGATTGTCTTGGGGGGGGGATTGAGCCAACCTGGTCTTTTCCAGTGAAGCCGACAGACGAGAACAGACGCTCGATGCCATAGAGTGGATCAGTGGAAGAGCTGAGAGGACCATTAAAAAGGTGAAATGAAACCAGGACCTTGAATATTTCTGTAATACCCGGTTCCCTCATGGCTGGGCCATTTACCACTACTGGAGATTTGGGTTTGGTTTGGCTTGGTTTTGATTCTCTCACTATGTCACACAGCACAGAGCTTCACTGGTTTAGTCTAACTCTTCTCCAGCCCTGTCTCCCCAACAAGAATTTTAAACGACACCCCATCCTAGGCCATCAATTAAACAATCACCTTGTGTTCCCTGTGTACCCCCTGGGGTTCTCACTCTCTATTCAAAATGGCTAATAAAGGAATTTTTTTCAGGAGGAATTGAGGTGAATACAATTTAATCTAACTTAATACATAAGTACTATTATTTTTCTGACTAATAATGTTGAACGTAGTGAGTGGAATCAAGCAATTTTCTGGAACCTGATAATACAGATTCCCTAGAGCTCACCAGCAATCCTTTGGGCGGAAACGGAAAGAACAAAGTTCTTCAGGCTAGTATGTGCCTGGTGCTTCTGAGGAGGCATGTGTGTGACGCGGAGGGCCGGGGGTGGGAGAGGACCAGGCAATGCTGTCTGCCCTGCCTGGGGACTGGATCACAAAAGGGCTTAAGGCCCTGCTGCGGACTTGAGCTTTTATTCTGAGTGAGGTGGGACGTGTTGGGGGATTCTGAGCAAAGGAGAGACAGGATCTGACTTGTGTTTTCTCAGGATCTCTCTGCCGCCATGCTGTGTTGAAAACAGACCACAGGCGGGCCAGGGCAGAAGCAGGGAGAACCGTGAGGAGGCCATGCCCAGGACGGAGGATGGTGGTTCAGATCACTGCGAGGGGGCATCGCTGCTTCCTCAAAACAAACCCCCAGAGGTGGGGTAGGCATTTCCCTGTCCTTCACCCCATCACATTCAGTCTTGTTGAAACCCCAGTTACCCACCAAGATCTCCCCAGGAAACACAATTCACCCCACAGGATTCATCTGAAAGGACTTTAACGAAGCCCTAAGAAGGGATGGAAGGCAGCAAAGATGAGAGCCGGCAGGAAGCTGCACCCCCTCTAGGGCTAAAGGCATGAGAAGAAGAGAGCGTTCCTTACTGGAGTCCAACGAGAGCAGAAGTCCGGTCCAGGAGCTGCTTTGCTGGCTAACCATGAAGGAGGTAGTTCCAGCAAAGGCTGTGCCCATGCAGGGAGAGCATGGGGAAGGCAAACCTGCATGGTTTGCTTTCTTATTCCAAATTTACTGGAGATTTGAGATTTTCCTTGAGGCACAGTTGGTGGAGCGAGCCAGATTACGTCTAGAGCTCACGTCTGCTGCCCTGGGATCTTCCCATCATGCCACACGGGCCCCATCCTGGGAGAAACGATGAAATGAAACTTGGCCTTGGCTCACAGGCATAATAAATGTGGAAGCTGAAAGTACAGGTGGGTGAGAAGACAAAGTACCCACTCACTCCCTTCCATCTCCTCCAGGGAGGAAAAAGAGGTGACGGTGAGTCTAAATCCCAATTTTGGATTGAGTAGCTTTCTGGGTCTGGCTGGTGTCTCCATCACTCTCCCTGACGTTTTATGTAGCTTTCATACCTAGAGTCACCTTCTAATAGAGGATAAAGGCTGCAGCTAGCTCACTTAGCGTGGGGGTGGGGGGCGCGCTTTGATGACGTCCAGGAGTCCCACCAGGTTCTCAGGGTAGAGACCAGAGAAAAATGCCCTGGTGTTTCTGGCTCATCTCAGGCACCATCTGCTCTTGGTGACAGGGCACACTGCGACTGGGTAAGATGCTGACCTTGCAGCGTGGAGTCCTGCCTGTGTGTGCTGCATACGGCTCAGATGAAGGGTGCAGAGCCTGTTCAGTGGGCCCCGGGCGTGTATCAAGGCCTGGGCTCTATGGATCAAGGTGCTCAGGTTTGCAGAAATAGCAGGCACGAGATACACGTGGAAGGCGGCATTGCTGGCAAGGGCGGAGGTGTTCAGACCAGCCGGTCCATACTGACAAGGAGGCAGGAGGATGGGAAGAGCGAGACGCTCGGGTGGCAGCTAGCCAGATGTGGAATCTCGGGGGCTCAGGTCGGCTGGTCATTAGAATATGTCTCTTTCGGTTCCTCTCTTGGAGGATGAAGAAACAAAACCTCACTGGCGTGGCTCTGAGTTTAGCAGCTGAGCAGAAACGAAAATTTGGGCCATCTCCCTGGGAAGTCCTATAGCTTCTCATCTTTGGCCCCTTTGCTCCTCAGTCTTTACAGCAACAAGCTCTGGGACAGAGTCAGCGGGTGCTCTGTGTTCTGGTCTTCCCTCGTTACCCCTGGCCATCTCTGTTCCCTGTTAGCTCCTGCTCGTAAGGTTTTCATACCCTTTTCCTAAACCTCATAGCAAGAGCTCAAATCTTATTGAAGCAGGCTTCATTGGCCTATCAAAATGTTTCTATATAGAGTGGATCTTAAAAGTTCCCACCGTAAGAAAGGAAAAATGTTTGTAACTATGTGTGGTGACGGATGTTAACCAGACATCGTGGTGATCATTTTGCATTACAGGTGCATTTGCATTACAGGTGTCAGATCATTCTGCTGTACACGTGGAACTGATATAATGTGATATGTCAACTATGTCTCAAAAAAAGAAGTATTAAACATAGAAATCCAACCTCATAATTCATTGGGAGAGCCCTTGTGCTGGGGGGGAGATGGTAGGGGAACAAGTTGCAATCAGCTTGCATTTGCGTAGCACTTAACTGTTTACTAGATACTTCCACATCCTTTGTCTCACTTTATCACAGACACCAGAGCCCAGGAGTGCAGATAGATTCCTGAGTGCCGGGGCTGCGAAGAACTCTCAGGGCTCGCCCTGGGAGCTTGGCATAGAGGCAGAGGTCCTTACAGATGAAAAGTGGGAGCTCTTCAAAGACCCATCTCTCTAGTTTCAAATCTGGACTTAGCCCTTCATTGCTGTGTGATCCTAGCTTTGTGTCCCAGCCTCTCTGAGCCTCAGCTATAACTTGGTGCTAAGGATACCTTCCTTGTAGAGTTGTTGTGAGAATTAAAGGAGATATGTATAAAGCATCTTGTCCAGCACCCTGCTCAGCATAGACCCTAGATTCACAGCAGCTAGTCCCAGATTCAGATACCCTCAGAGTAAGCTTCTCCGTTACTGCAGTGGCACATTCAGCCCACAGCCCCAGTCCCCTTGGCTTAAAGAAAAAAAAGTTTGTATATAGTTTTAAGTCATCTACTATTTTATTTATTAAAACAAGTTACAATGAATGGCTGCTGGAGAATAGCATTTGTTTGGATTAGTGAATACATTAGAGGAAACTGGAGATAACTGATCATTCCGGGTTCAGAATTTAGAGGAAATGACATTGTGAGAAATATCGTATCAAGCCACTGAAGTTGGATTTGGAGAAATGCTAAGATCTCTTATTTAGCTTTTTGTGGAATTTATTTTTCCTGCTCCAAGGTTACAAGATAAAATCCAATGTACCAAAAATATGTCTTTATAACGCTTGATAAAACGGAAGTGTTGGGGGAATTACTTGCCATAGATTGTTGGTGTTTATTATTTGCTGTGAAACTTGTTGTTCAAAAAAAGCGAGATTAGATTTCCCTGAAATTGTAGGCCTTTAGAATTCACCTTGAAAAAAAAATAAGAAGCAGTGCTTTTGTTTCCTTTTAAAACAAATATATATATATATATATATATTTGTTCAATTTGAGTGGTTTGGTTGGTCTGAAGACATTTTCTAAGAAGTTCAGGTAGAAACCTAATTTACTTAATTGGCAAAATGATTGCAGAGCAGTAAATGAGCAGAGTTGAGTGAGCTGACAATGATAAAAAAGAGAAGACTAACGTGTGTACATTATAACGTGTGTACATTGCTTTGATGCTGGGGCAGGTTAGTTGGGCTACTGTCACTGAACAGACTCTGTATGCGTCTCTAACAATTACGTATTAGTCACGTATAGGCACAAGTGTCTGAGGTTATATATTAAGCATTTTCAGAGTGATTTCTTAAGAATAATACTTTTCTTTCCTGCATATTTACTATTTGCAGAATCATTTTCTTCATAATCCTACAGGAAGCCCACACAGAAAAATATGCTACGTTTGTGCTTCTAATTTGGAATTATACAAACACTAGAAAAAAAAAAACTTTTTTTTAAATTTTATTTTATTAAAGCAAAGCAATATCCTTCCTAGGTTCAACATAATGAACAGTTCATAAATATATCACCTTAACTTTATATGACCCCCAGTTTCTAACATATTTGTCCTCACATTTTTCCTCTGCTCTAATCTTTAATACCACATGTCTGAGGCTTTTCCGTTGTCTTTCGCTGAAGTTGGGATTTAATTTCCTCTGATGATAATCTCAACTCCCTCCTAATGCATCACCTACAGCCACTCCCTCCTTTGACTCAATAATATTCAATAGAAATGTTCCCCTGTGGTATCAGATACCATTAAGTGAAATCAGAAAAATAAATAAGATACATTCCCATCTTCAGAGGTATAATAGATTGATAAGAAAACATATAATTTTTAACTGATGGCTAATCTTGGTGGATTAAACTAATCTAATTCTGTTGCCTCACGAAACCTAACAAAAATGACAGTGAGAGGTAAGAAGAAAGTTATAAACCTGCAAATCCAAAAAATATGAGAGAAAATGGTGTCACGTTTTTTCAAATGTTAGTAAGCAAACGGATAAATAGTAAATAACTTAGCAGCCCACAGAAAGTATAAATCTGACTGATAGAGCTAGAAGTCTGGAAAAAGGCTGATCCTCATTGGTAGAAGTCAGTAAATCTCAAGAGTTGGAAGTGCCTGCAGTTGGATGTGTCATGGGACATGGTAAAGAGCTGGTTCTAACTAAGAAGTAGTGAATTAGTAAATTAAGTAAATTCGCTAAGAAGAGTGAACTAAGATCTCAGAAGGCCTAGAGAGTAATCATTTCTAAGTGGAAAAACAGAATACAGGGTTCCAGAAGGAATGTCTCCAGAAAAAAATAAACGAAATATTGTCCTGTGAGTCTGCAGAGATTGAGAGATTTGCATTCATGGTGGGGTACTTGGGAATTCATTGCCAAGGTATGTGAAAAACTAAACATATGAAATGTGAGGCAGTTTTAACTCCAGGAAAAGAAATGGTTGAAAGAAGATACAATTATAACATGCAGAGTAATTTACCTGCTAATGACTAAAACACCGTATATTGATCGAACTAAAAATTATGATAAAACTCTATTGAGAGAATGAGGGAAAAGAAAGTGTTATTGCGGGGAGGGGTATCCAGAGTAAGGGAGGAGGATGTAGGGGTTAGTCCGTTGTCTTCAATAATGGGGAGTTAGTTATAAAAGCCCAAAATTTAAAATAGTATTAAAAACATTGTCTTAGGGGCACCTGGGTGGCTCAGTCTGTTAAGCATCTAACTTTGGCTCAGGTCATGATCTCAGGGTCCTGAGATCCAGCCCCCTTTTGGGCTCCATGCTCAGCAGGAAGTCTGCTTCTCCCTCTTCCTCTGCCTCCCTCATCCCACTTGTGCTCTTTCTTTCTCTCTCAAATAAATAAAATCTTTTATAAATAAATAAATAAATAAATAAATGCATGCATCGGCTTAGAAATATGGAAGTAAACACAAAATGAAACAACTAAAAATTTAAACGCTTGCTTCTAGAGAAAAGAAATTAGTTGAGACCAGGATAAGGGGAGACTAATCACCTCCTTCAGGCTAAATCCAATGAACATTTTGCTGTCCTTGTGTTGCTTCTCTGAATTCTTGGTATTACCCAGAATATTTCTTCCTGTTGAAATATTTCTGGGTACAGTTTATGTGTATTATCTAAGATAATCCTCTCGATAATCATATGACATATTATCTACATTTTACAGGAGAATAAGCTGAAGCTCGGAGAGCTTATTGGTCCCAGCTCACACAAGGAATGGGACTCAAACCTAGCTCTGTCTGATTCTGGAGTCTACGCTCAAGATTACTAGTTCTGTGGCCCTCTCTCTTCCTTTAAAGATAATTTGATCCTCAAAATTACCATATACTATATGTTAGCTAACTTGAACATAACAAAAAAAAAATCAGAAAAAAAAAATCACCATGTGAATTTATTTCAGTTATTATTTTTTTAATAGTGCTCATGCAGCTACCTCCTACAGCATCCTCTTGGTATATCTGTATTCCATGCATCCAAATGTAGCTTGCCCTACTCTTTAGCTTCCTCTGCCTTGGGCAACAGTTTGTTGGTGTCCTATCTTCAGACTTCTTTGGGGCCAAGTTAGATGAGAATTTCTAAGCCATTGCAAACTTAAAAGGTCATGCGCCAGTTAACACATGACCTTGCTTATTCTCTGCTCTAGTGGCAGCTTGGGGCTGGCTTTGGTTTTCTAAAGCTCAGCAAGTAAAATTCCAGACTTGCCTTCCGAAAACTGCTTCCCCTCAAAACCTCCAAAGAGTTCCCTTGCTGACCATGCACTTGTCTGTTTGCGAGGACTAATGTGGGAAATGCCAAAAACTTCTGTAGTCCTATAAATTCCCTTCAAAAACCCTCCTTTTTGATGATGAATCTCTAGGCTTTTCTGTAAAGGTGGAATGTGTTAAGATAATGAAATTTACCATTAGGTAAGAATAAAGAGACTGGATGCAATGATGAGTCTATCTATGCCTAATTGTCCCCCTAAGGAGGGAACAAGTGCATTTTTGTCTCTATGGGGGATAGTTACATTAGATATATTTTTAAAAAGAATAGATAATAAATGATGGATAAAGATTTTGACAGATGGTTGTAATTTTGTGAACTAGATATTCAAGGAATGGAAAAGAGTAGACGTATGGTCATGGCTTGACCAGCATCTTTTCTAATTTTTCTGAACCGTATTCAGACATTTTTCCTTTAAGAAATACCCCTCAATTATTGCGAGTAGGATATTAGGATACCTGTACTTATTCCTGCTGTTTCTCATGTTGGAGTCATGTCATTTTTGAGTTCCAGTTGTTATATTTTACATGAAAAAGCACTTAGGCTTCAATGTCTTATTGCTTTATTTGTTCAATGCTATTTTGTGTTTTACTCATTATTTCATATTAGCTTTTTGTTTTGCTGGGTTATATCCTTTAATAATTCAAACAGCTCTGAGGTGGCCCTCTGTGTCCAGTTGTTTCTTAGATAATACTTTTTTTGCCCTTACTTTTGAGTGTTAATATTCTGTAGGACTTCTCATAGTTGCTGTTCATCATGTTCTTCCAGAAGATAGTGAAGTTTCTGTCCCTTCGAAACTTGATGACCCGTGGAATCTACCCATTCCTGTTTTAACCCTTTAGAGTATCTCAAGGGACTAGTTTTTAACTGAAGCACTTTGGGAAATACCAGAATAACCCATTTTGGAACCAAGTGGTAGTAGTAGAGGTGACCTTTGTGTGGTTGGGCTTGGCCAATGACCAGAATTGGAGAATGGGAGGAGAGACAGGTCGAAGAATTTGTATAGCCAAGAGCAACTCGCCATCTCTGGGAATTTTTCATTAATTATTGAAAATGATAAGGAAATTCAGAGAAGTGAGCCTAGTTAGTATTGAGGATTCTTTTTATTTAAGAACATTTGCCGATTCTGTTGGGTGTCCAGTGGTACCTAACAATGGTTTTAATTTTCACTTTATTTATTACTAATGAAATTAAACATGTTTTCATATCTTCTTTGGCCATTTGGGTGTTTCTTTTTGTGAAATGCCTGGACAAGTCTCTTAAACAATTTCCTGCTGAGTTGTCTCTTTTTTAGCTAATACTTATAAGAGTTCTTCATATGTTCTGGATAGATATCCATTCTTGATTATATATATTTAAAATGCCATCTAAAATTCAGTGGATTTTCAATTTTTGCTTTCTATTTTTAGAGGTTTTCTTTTTGGCATTAAGGAGGTCACATGCTGTGATGAGCACTGGGTATTATATGCAACTGATGAATTACTAAACTATATCTGAAATGAATGATGTACTGTATATTGGCTAATTAAATTCAAATAAAAAAATGCTTTCAACACACACACACACAAAGTATACACACATTTAAAATTGTTCCATCTTCCGGGAGATTTTGACTATAATAATTTTTTAAGTATGTAATGTTCCTCTTTTGTATCAGTAATACTTTCTGCTCTAAGGTTAACTTTGTCTGATATTAATAAGCCTTTGCTTTAGAGTTTGCCTGATACATCTTTTCTCATTCATTTACTTTAAACTGTGTTGTATTTATTAAGATTTGCCTCTTTTAAATAGTAAGTAATTGGGTTTGGCTTTTTTTAATCTAGTCTAAAATCTTTGTCACTTATTACACATAATATATTTACTTGTATATTTGGAATTAAATATAACATCTTAAGATTGGCTTTCCTGGAAGAAATTAAAGTTCTAACTCTTATTAGAATCTGATAAATCAGTTATAAATGCTGTGATTTTTAAAGGTATAAGTAAACACATAGTAAAAGACTATAATTAGCAGACTAATTGAAGGGAGAAATATAATAAAAAATATTCATTGAAAAAATACTCATATTGAAAATAAAGCAATAAAGGGGAAATAAGAGAATACAGAGAAGTTGCCAAAAAATAGAAAACATTTTTTGTTTGTTCATTTGTTTGAGCTGGTTACTCTATTTTATGGTATTGCTTTCCTTAAATGCTCTGTTTCTCTTCACACTTTAACTTGGTAACAGCTTTTTTTCATGTCAGTGATTATGCATTCTGCTCACCACAGCCTACATCTGATGATTTTGAGGGAGAAGTGGGCATGAAACCAGGTGATATGTGCAGGTAGATGGTGACTTAGGTGGGAGAGAACACCCTGCTTCTCTAGACCAAAGTGCCCTCTGAGTCTCCATCATCAGAATCCTAGTTCTCGAGGGTATAGTCAGGACTTTCATTTGAGTACCAATTCCATAATAACCCTTCTTCCTATTTTTTCTTCTTCTCCTGTTATTTTGAAGGTTTTAAATTATTCCTGCCTCTGTTCTGCTTCTTACTGAGATCTGGTACTCACATCCTGTGTATTTGCCTAAAGCAGAACTGTAATTTTGCTCAGAAAAAAGTTCCCAACCCTTGGCTTGGGGCTACACCACACTGCTGTGTGGTACCTGGGTGAGGGAGAGAGGGATGACCGATCCAGTTGTTTCCAATATAATTTTAAAAATGAATTAGCTAAATGACTGCCCCAGGCTCTGCCCTACTCTCCTGTTATTTACAGCTTCTGACACTGAACCTGAATTCTCTGTGTTTGCTCTTATTTCTGTGGTGGTCTTATTTGCTTTCTTTGGGGTAGAGAGATTCTATTCGTGGTTCTCTGTCAAGTCTTATTTCTGCTCTTCACTATGTTTCCATAATTCTTCAATATCACTTGCCAGTTACACTGTGTCTAACTTTTTTTGTCATTCCATGCAGTCTGGAGTGGGAGAGGAGATTGACACCTGTCCTTAGTCCAGCCTCTCACCCTCTCCTGTGAAGTCATGAAACTCTCTGTAGCCTTTGGCATTTGTGATGGCACATTTTCCTAATACTTCCCATAGCTTTCTTTTTATATCCTTCTGGGAACTCCCACTCCAGCTAATACTGGTTTTATTTTCTCTCAAAGTTTGGTATTCCCTGCCTTCACCTACAACCCTGGGTGATCTCATCCTTCCACTTGTTGCCTGCTCTCACTCCCTGGCTCCTGACAGGTATCCAATTCCTAACTGCCAACCCTATTGGAAAGTCTTGACACAATCCAAACTAAACATGCTTAAAATTTTACTATTTGTACCTGTCATTCTGTCCCTGGCCATGTCTGTTGCCTTGGAGAATGGTCCTATCACACTCATTCAGTTCCCTAAAGCAGAATCTAAGTGTCATCCTTTCGTGTTCTTGCTCTTTATCCTACACATCCATTCTACCACCAAGTACAACCATTTCTACTTCCTACGCATCTTTCAAACTCATTCACTTCTCTCCACCTTCATTAGCACCAGTGGCCATTCAAGTAACTATGATCTATTCCGTGTATCACCGTAGCTTCCATGAGCCTAACTCTGTGCCTTCTCTTCTTCCTGTTGTTTCTCTACATGGTGCCCATGACAATATTTCTGAAAAACTTTTCTTTTTCATTTTGAGAATGATAATTCCAGAGGATTCCAAACAACACAATCTTTTGAATTCGGCAAAATTGGATTTCAGTCTTTCCTACATCAACACTGCACATCTCTGAGCTTCAATTTCAGCTTCTGTAAAAACCAAAGTAGACATACATCTTAAGTGTATGGCCTGACACATAGTAAACATCTAATCAGTTTTAAATATAAATACAATTACATTCATTAATGTGAAGACTTTGTAAATTTTCATTACTAAAATAAATTCCAAAGTCCTGAAAGTGACTGATGCAAAGCCCTGAATTGTCTAACTATTCTTATGATCTGCTTCTTCAGTGATGATGAAGCTCTTTCGGTTTCTTGAATGCACCCTGATATCTCTTGCCCTTTGGTTTTTCTTTGTTTTACTGATTCTGTTGGAACACCCTCCATCCCTCAACTCTGCTTTCATTGTCCTGGCCAGTCATCAGGTCCCCAGTTAGATGCTCCTTTGGGAAGTCTCCTCTGCATATCCAGAGTTGGAGTAACTGATCCTTCCATTAGCTCTCTTAGACGACTCTACTTTGCAGGGTACTGATTATCCTGGATTATGGTGGTATATTTACATGTTTGTATGCCTGGTAGTCTAGAAGCTCCTCAGAGACAGGACCGTGTATCATTTTTCACCATTTTATCTGCAGCACATAGCACACTGATGGCTCAAAGTATTTTTTCTTTAAGAAAATGTTTACTGAATGAGAACCGAACACCACTTGCTTTCTCCTCCATATAAAGTATTGATTTCATATTACAAATGAGGAATCTTATGTTCAGAGAAATAATAAGGCCATGAATAAATGGTTAGAATTGGCTTTGTCTTAGTCAAATAACAGGCTCTATGATAGATGCCTCTTTGATTTAGAAACGTGTCTTACTAATTATTGCCATGCAATCGACTTGTTGCCACTTTACAGGCCTTCATCCCTAATGCTGGATTTTCATGTAAATAGTATGTTTAAATTTTGTGTAGAATGGTAACATGTAGTTTTCTAGGGAGTTGAGGAGAATAGGTGAAAATGTGTGAAGTTGTGAAGAGGCGCTTTTCAAATGAGTTTTAAATGTCATTCAATTAGTTTGGGTATATAAAGACCTTTGAGCAGAGCAAACCCACAGTAAATCCTCAACCACTGATTTCCACTGATATACACAGTAATGACACACTATAAACTATATACACGTATATTACGTGCTATTATTTTCCTATAAAAGACTGTATGAGACAGTCACTGCTTGTTCAGCAAATTTCACAATAGACACCCACGCCCATATTAAGGACACTAAATCAGTTAGCACTTCCGACATAAAAAAGGAACCAGCGGTGCATCTCAGAAATCCTCAGCACTGCCTTTGGGGTTCAGAAAAACTGCAGGAGAGGAATGCAGATTTGACCTGGATGAGGTGTGGAGTGGGGGCATGTGTTTTATCCGGACTAAAGGCACTTGCCCAGAGTCTCCGGCACTCACACGACACACTGCAGACATTGCAGGCCTGAGGAAAGGTAGGGGCGTGCCTTCCTAGGCTCTGGGGCTGATGGGTTTTTCATCCACTGGTTCTAGGGCACCTAGGAGTGGAATGAGAGAGGATCAAGTTACTTCTCACAGCACGAGCTGGTATTCTGGGTTGGGGTGGGTCCAGCACGCCTTTAAGTGTACGTTTGGGGGGCGGGTTGGAGGACATTCTTTGTTGCAGAGGATGGGGGTAAGGACAGCTCCTAGAGGCTGATGCCGGGTGAGGTGGTTACAGTTATGTTTGATCCCTACATCCCTAGGCTCTTAGGAAACCGAAAGCAATATTTTATGCTTTTCACCAGGTATTTCATGTCCTCTTGCGACTCCTTCTTCCGTGGTCTTTATTCTCTGTCTCTGACATCATTTTTATAATTCAGCCGTCAGAAAAGGCCTGCCATGTGAAGAATTTGATGGAGATGCTGTCAGGTGAAGGTGGGGTCCCCAGTTTTACGCAGGCCCTGGGGTACACTGTGGTCTGACCTAGTTCTCCAACCATTTGGGGGCAGCATTCATGAGACACCAAGCCATAGACTGAAGATACCTGTGAGGAAGTCCACTGAGGTATTCTGTAGATTCTTGGCATCTTTGAGATCAGAAAGCTTGAGGCAACTGTGCCTGATGCACTCTTTCCTCAGATGAGGTCAGTGAAACCCAGAGAAGGGAAATAACTTACCCAGAGTCACATTAGTTAGTAAAAGAACCAGGACTAGAAACTAGACGTCTCAATTCCTAGTCCAGACCTTTTCCCTGCCCAGGTCCCAATTTCTACTTTCCCATCATTATCCCCAACCAACCATCCAAGTTCAGGCCTCCTTTTGGGCCTTAATCCTATTTTATAAGTTTGACAAAGAAGGAGACGCAGCCCCTCAGACCACCGTTGTCATGCTCCCTCATTGGCAGTTGGGACCCAGGAGGGAAGTGGTGATAAAACATTAGGAAACAAGAGATGGGTGGCAGTGCTCACCCACAAGAAGATTTGGCATCAGTAGAAGAAAAGTGGGGGCGTTTTCTAGGTTTCTCCACATCTGTAGCAGGAGCAACAATGACAGACAGACACTGTACTTGTCAACAGCCCAACTCATGTCACAAATAATATGGTAAGACTACAATTCAGAGTCGTCCCCAGTCTGGAGGAAATGTTCCTCATACCTACCCAAACTTTTTTGTTGTTTTGGTTTCCTTTGTATTTGAAAATAGAGAAGTCGAGGCGTGGAGGGTAAACACATATTTATCCTTGGGGAATTTCTCTTCCCTAGGCAATTAGCACATGGATTTCTGTGGTAGGAAGGTAGGAGGCAGTTAGGTAAATTTATAGTCAGGGTTCATTAGAAGGACCAGAGCATCACCCCCAAGTTACCAGGACCAGACTTATGTTGCCACAGAATTATGGAAAGACCATTAGAGTCATTTGAAAGTGTCATTTTAATATAGCGTGTGCTCGTGGGAAGCTCACAGTCTCTTTAATTATAGAGGGAGAACCACCAGGGATGTTTGACAAGATAGGGCCTACATCTCCTAAATCTTCTGAAGATTTAAGTCTGAAAGGTGAATGCAGGAATTTATTTGCATTAAAAAATAAGTACACTAAAGTACACCTTTAGTTGGACTAAGAATTACCAGTAGTTACTTTTACAATACTTTCAGCCTCTATGATGCAAGAAGGAAATAACTGAGTTTTTTTTCTTTCTTTTCTAGGTTTATTAAAAAATAACTGGCATATATCATTGTATAAGTTTAAGGAGTACAGCATGATGATTTCATTTATATATTGATCTCTTTCTATGAGTTTGGGATTTTTTCAAAATACGGTTCCACACGTAAGTGATATTATACAATATTTGTCTTATCTGACATTTCACTTAGCATAATGTCTCCAAGGTCCATCTATGATGTTGCACACAGTAAGATTTCCTTGGGTTTTTTCATGGCTGAATAATAATCCAGTGTGTGTGTGTGTGTGTGTGCGCGCGCACGTGCATGTGTGCGTGTGTGTGTGTGTGTGTGTGTGATGCTGCCTTGAATGTGGGGGGACAGATACCTTTTCAAATTAGTGTTTTCATTTCCTTTGGGCATATTCTCAAAGTGGAATTGCTGGATCATATGGTCATTCTATTTTTAATTTTTTGAGGATCCTCCATGCTGTTTTCCACAGTGACTGCACCAATTTACATTCCCACCAACCGTGTACAAGGGTTTCTTTTTCTCCACATCCTCTCCAGCATTTGTTCTCTCCTATCTTTTTGATATGGCTATTCTAACAAGTGCGAGGTGATATCTCATGTGATTTTGATTTGCATTTCCCTAATGGCTAGTAATGTTGAGCGTCTTTTCATGTATCTGTTGGCCTTTCGTATATCTTATTTGGAGAACCGTCTTTTCAAATCCTTTGCCCATTTTTAATTTTTTTTTTTTTTCCTATTGAGTTGTATGAGTTCTTTATGTATTTTGGACATTAACCCCTTATCAGATACATGATTTGCAAATACCTTTTTCCCATTCCATAAGTTGCCTTTTCACTTTCTTGATGGTTTCTATTGATACATAGAAGCTTTTTGGTTTAATGTAGTCCTATTTGTTTATTGTAGAGTTTTGTTGCTTGTGCTCTAGATGTTATATTGAAAAATTCATTATCAAGACCCACGTCAAAAGCTTCATTCGTATGTTTCCTTCTAGGACTTTCTGGTTCCAGGTCTTACATTTAGGTAGGTCTTTATCCATTTTGAGTTAATTTTTGTGAGTTGTATAAAATATATGTCCAGTGTAATTCTTCAACTTGTGAACACCCAATTTTCCCAGCACCAATTATTGAAGAGACTGTCTTTTCTCCATGGAGTATTCTTGGCTCTCCTGTCAAATAGTAGTTGACCATATGTGCTTGGGTTTAATTCTGGGCTCTGAATTCTGTTCTGTTGGTCTATTTTTCTGTTTTTATGGCAGTACCACACTGTTTTGATGACTAAATCCTAATAGTATAGTTTGAAATCAGGAAATGTGATGCCTTCTGTTTGTTCTCCATTTTCAGTTTTTCTTTGGCTAGTTGGAATCATCTGTGCTTCCATATAAATTTTAGGAGTGTTTTTTCCTACTTCTATAAAAAAATGCCATTAGAATCTTGATAGGCAATGCATTGAATCTATAGATGGCTTTCTGTAGGATTGACATTTTAACAGGATTAATTTTTCCAGTCCATGAACAGGGAATACTTTTCCATTTATATGCGCCTGCAATTTCTTTCATTAATATCTTGCAGTTTTCAGCATAGATCTTTTACCTTCTTAGTTAAATTTATTCATAAATGTTTTATTGTTTTTGATGTTATTATAAATAGGATCAATTTTTTCATTTCTTTTTCATAAATTACACAGTGTATAGAAATGCTACTGATTTTTGTACATACTAATTTTGTATCCTGCAACTTCACTGAATTCACTGATTTAGATCTAACAGGTTTTTGGTTGAGTCTTTAGGATTTTGTAAATATAAAAATCATATAATCTGCAAATAGAGACAATATTACTCCTTCCTTTCTAATTCTGATACCTTTTATTTCTGTTTCTTGACTGATTGCTCCAGCCAGGACTTCTAGTACCATATTGAATGGAAGTGGTGAGAGTAGGCAACCTTGTCTTGTCCCTGATCTTCGAAGAAAAGCCTTCAACCTTTCACCTTTGAGTATGATGTTAGCTGTGGGCTTTTTGTATATGACCTTTATTAGATTGAGTATGTTCTTCTATGTCTACCATGTTAACAGTTTTTATCATGAATGGATGTTGAATTTTGTCAAATACTTTTTTTGCATCTATTGAGGTGATCATATGGTTCTTTTCTTTCATCCTATTACTCTGGTGTATCATTGATTTGCATATGTTGAACCATTCTTGGTTTCAGGAATAAATTCCACTTGATCACAGTGAACAATCCTTTCAAAGTGGCGTTGAATTCAGTTTCCTAGTATTTTACTGAGAATTTTAGCATGCATCAGGGATATTGGGCTCCAGTATCTCTATTAGTAGTGCCCTTTCTGGGTTTAGTATGGGACTAATGCTGGCCTCATAAAATGAGGTTTGAAATTTCCCTTTTTTTGATTCTTCGAAAGAGCTTGAGAAGGATTGGTGTTAATTCTTTAGGTGTTTGGTAAAATTTACCAGTGAATCCATTTGGTGCTGGGCTTTTCTTTGTTGGAAGATTTTTTTATTACTGATTTTCTCTCCTTATTAGTAGTTGGTCTATTCAGATTTCCTATTTCTTCCTGATTCAGTCTTGGTAAGTTGTAGGTTTCCAAGAATTTTTTCATGTCTTCTAGGTTGTCCAGTTTTTTGGTGTATAGGTGTTCATAGTAGTCTCTTATGATCCTTTGAATCTGTGGTATCAGTTGTAATGTCTCCTTTTTCATTCATAATTTTGTTGATTTGAGTTCTTTCTCTTTTTTCCTTGGTTAGCCTAGATAAGGGTTTGTCAATTTTGTTAATGTTTTCAAAAAACTCTTAGTTTGCTTAATCTCTTCTATTGTTTTTTAGTTCTCTATGTCATTTATTTCTGCTCTGATCTTTATTATTTTCTTTCATCTGCTAACTTGGGACTCAGTTCATTCTTCCTTTTCTTGTCTTTAAGGTATAGAGTTAGCTTGTTTATTTGGGATCTTTCTTGCTTCTTAATGTAGATGTTTATTGCTGTGAAATTCCCTCAGAATTGCTTTTGCTGCATCCCACAAGTTCTGGTAAGCTGTGTTTCCACTTTTGTTTGTCTCAAGAAATTTTAAAATTTCCCCTTTAATTTCTTTTTTTGATCCATTTGTTGCTCAAGAGTGTTGTTTAATTTCCATATGTTCATGAATTTTCCTGTTTTCCTCTTGTTACTGATTTCTAGCTTCATACCATTGATGTCAGAGAAGATACATGGTGTGATTTTAAATTTTTTGAATTTTCTTTTTTTTTTTTTTTTTTTTAAGATTTTATTTATTTGACAGAGAGAAAGAGATCACAAGTAGGCAGAGAGGCAGGCAGAGAGAGAGGGGGAAGCAGGCTCCCTGCTGAGCAGAGAGCCCGACGTGGGGCTTGATCCCAGGACCCTAAGATCATGACCTGAGCCGAAGGCAGAGGCTTTAACCCACTGAGCCACCCAGGCGCCCCAAATTTTTTGAATTTTCTAAGACTTTTTTGTAGCCAAACCTATGGTCTATCCTAGAATGTGCACTTAAGAAGAATATGTGTTCTGCTGTTGCTTTAGTGTCTTTTCTCATCTACAGAACGGGTCTGGGGAACACTCTGACCAGGGGACTCGATGAGATGCCTGAATTGGATCCTTAAACAAGTTTTGTGTCTTTGTTCATAAAGGATATTCATCTGTGGTTTTCTTTTTTTATGATGTCTTTTCTTGATTTTGATATCAAGGTAACACTGGCCTTGAACAATAAATTGGGAAGTGTCCTTCTTCCAGTTTTTTTTAAGAGTTTTTGAAGAGGGGTTATTGAATCTTTTTAAAATGCTTAATAGAATCACCAGTGAAACCATATGGGCATGGGCTTTTCTTTGTAGGAAATTTTTAATTTCCTAATTTAAATTCTTGTTATAGATCTATACAGCTTTTGTGTTTCTTCTTCCATCAGTTTCATTAGCGTCTCTACAAGAATTTAACTGTGTCATCTAGGTTATCTCATCTACTGGCATATAGTTATTCATAGTAGTCTTACAATTTTTTTTTCCTGTAAGGTTGGTAATCATGTTGCCTTCATTTTTGATTTTAGTAATTTCTTCTTACGATTCTTCTTGCTCAGTCTAGCTAATGGTTTTCCAGTTTTGTTGATGTTTTCAAAGAATACCCCATTCCAAGTATTCATTGTTGTAGTGGCTATTTGTCATTGCTCTGTTGTTTTTGTTGTTGTCGTTGTGTAGTGACAGCCAGATCTCTTCCGTGAAGTCTATATTCTTTGTAATCTGTGCACATTAGAATTTCTATTTGGTTAGTTTAATTAGCTAGTGATTTCACAGATATCTTTAAGAGCCCCTCCCCCCAATAAGTCTCCTACTGTTTTGTCTTAGGTCGTGTATATGTGCATGTGTTGGGCAACTTTAATACTCCAGTAGTTTATAACTCTGTATTTCCTTTCTCTGTAGCCTTTCCTTCTTGCTTGCACAGAGTCCCAAGATAAGCCATAGTTGAGGAATTAGGAACTTCTCAGTTCTTTTCTGGGCACACGTACAACATACACATGTATGGCCTTCTAGGTTCCCAGGGATATATTAAGAATTTTTCAAGATCCTTGCAGAAATGTCATCCCTGTTTTTTTAACTATTTTTTTAATCCAGCTTTTTCTTTACTCTAACTGTATCACTGCCTCAGGAAGCTGTGAATTAAACAATTTCTGATAATTGCTTTTGACAAATACCTTGAGGTTAGGGTTTCCATCACTAAATGAGCCTTGAGTCATATATATCAAGTAAAGACAAGATCTATGAGTAGAGCTTTTCCAGATGTTTTCAAAACAGGTCAAATAGTGACAATTACCTGGGGATGGGGCTTTTTAAGGAATTCTAATTTCATTTTAACTCCTTCACAGACTGTTAAGTGGCCAGTTTCTGTAGCTGCCGTGGTTCTAAGGCCTCTAGTTTTCAGGGCTACCACACAGTTGGGAGAGGGTAATAGGAATAGGACAAGTTAAAACAACAATAGAGAGAATTGATGAAACCAAGAGTTCATTCTTTGAAAAGATCAACAAAATTGACAAACTTTTATTTATTTTTTTAAATTGACAAACTTTTAGCTAGATATTATCTAAGACAAAAAGATGAGTCAAATAACTAATTTATAAGTGAAAAGGGACATAACTACTGATTTTATAGAATTAATAAAAGGATTATAAGAGAGTACTATGAACAATTGGCTCCCAAAAACTTGAAAAACCTAAATGAAATGGACAAATTGCTAGAAAGACACAGCCTACCTAGACTTACTCATGAAGAAATAAAAAGGCTGAAGAGGCCTATAGCTAGAAAGGATATTGAATGAATAATTGAAAACCTCCCCAAAAAGAAAAACCAAGGACCAGATAGCTTCACTGGTGAAATCTACTAAACATTTAAAGAACAATTAACACCAATATTTATCAACTTTTCCAAAACATTCAAGGGGAGGGAATACCCCATAAGTCATTCCATGAGGTGAGGATTACCTTGATACCAAAGCCAGACAGACATGACAAGAAGACTACAGAACACCATCCCTTATAATTACCAACACCAATATCTTCAACAAAGAACTAAAAACCAAATTTGACAGCCTATTAAAAGGATATATACCGTGACCAGGTGAGACTTATACCTAGAATGCAAGGATAGTCCAATGTATAAAAATGGATTAGTTAATATGCCACATTAACAGAATGACATAGTCTCACATGATAATCTCAACTGATGCAGAAAAAGCATTTGACAAAATTCAACACCCTTTCCTGATAAAAACATTCAGGAAACAAGAAATAGAAGGAAGCTTCCTTAACATAATAAAGGCTATATGTAAAAAATATACAGTCAACATTGTACTTAATGGTAAAAGAACAAAACCTTTTCCTCTAAGATCAAGAACAAAGCAAGGATGCCTGCTTTTGCCACTTTTATTCAGCATAGAAACAGAAGTCCCTGTCAGAGAAATTAGGCAAGATAAAGAAATAAAAGGCATCATCTATATTGGAAAGGAAGAAGTAAAATTATCTCTGTTCACAGATGACATGCTTTTATATATAGAAAACCCTAAGGATCACACACACACACACACACACACACACACACACACACACACACACCTGTTAGAACTAATAAATGAATTCAGGAAAAGTTGCAGGACACAGAATCAATGCACAAAAATCACCTGCATTTCTCTACACTAACAATGAACAATCTGAGAAGGAAATAAAGAAAATAATTCAATTTATAACAGCACTGAAATAATAAAAGATTTAAGCTTAAACTTAACCAAGGAGATGAGACTTTCAATGCTGAAAACTACAAAATATTCCTGAAGGAAACTGAAGATAACACAAATAAATGGAAAGACACTCCATGTTCATGGACTAGAAGACACTGTTGCTAAGATGTAAGTATTGAAGAGAATCAATGCAATACTCAGACAAAGAAAATGTGGTTTATACATATAATGGAATAGTATTCAGTCTTAAAAAGAAAAGAAGTTTTGTCACCTGGCTACACATGAGTGAAATCAAGACATTTTGTTAAGTGAAATAAGCCAGTCACCAAAGAACAGGTTGCATGATTCCACTTAACATGAGTTTCCTACAGTAATTCGGTTCATGAAGACAGAAAGTAGAATAATGATTGCCAGGGAAGGTGGAAATGGGGAGTTTCGGTATAGAGTTTCAGCTGAGAAAGTAGAAAAAGTTTTGGCGATGAATAGTGGTAATGCTTGGACAACAATGTGAATGGACTTAAAGCTACTATTATACTTAAAACTAGTTTAAATGGTAAATTATATCTTGTGAATATTTTACCACAAAGAAAAAATGACAAAGTTCAATATGCTTACCAAAATTCAACAATTGTCTTTGAATAAATGTTTTTGATTGCTGCAAGATCTTGGTTAATGTCTGGAGTTCTGAGAAAGTTGATTTTCACAATTTTCCCAGTGTGATCTCAATGCTTTTAAAGAAGAGTGGATTTTCAGATGCCCTCAAACAGCAATTCTGGAGGTGATTATCCCTCTACCATAGTGTTTGCTTTCTGTTTGTCTCGCTTATTTTTCTGTTCATTTTATCTCCTTTCTTGCCTTTTTGGCTGATAGATTACATTTTTTATCATTCATTTTCTCATAAAATTTTCCCTTCTTTATTGAAAAAAATTACAAAACCCACTTCTTATCTTTATCAGTAACTCTTGGTTTTTTCACCCTTATTGAAATCTAAAGTTACTGTCTTCACCCATCTCCCAAAGAGCACAAGGACATTAGAAGACCAATTCTTATCATCCCAATCCCAAATTTTGCTTTCTGGGGAGTCCAGTGTTTTCTATTTTGTCCTTATGTTTCACCTAATGAAATATTGTTGGTCTTATTTTGTACAAACAACATGTATACATGCATGTTTACCAGTTTCTTTGCTAACCATTCCTTCTTGCATCGAAGAACAACCTTCTGGGCCTCATGTTTCTCATTTTTGAAGCACATCATTTGGAAGTTCTACTTAGTGAATGTTGTATTTAGTGGCTGTTTGCCAGTGCTGGTAAACTCCGTCAGGTGTTTACTTATCTGAAAATGTCTTCATGTCACCCTTGATCTTGAAGTACAGTTTTGGTGCATATAACGAAATTCTACGTCTATCATTGTTTCCTCTCAGGCTTTTGAAAAATATTTTTCTATGGTTTTCTGGCTTACGTTGTTATCAGCCTAATTGCTGTCACTTTGCATGGGATCTGAATTTTCGTTTTTACTACTTTTAAGATCATCTTTGGTCTTTGCTATCTTGTAAATTTACCATGATGTGTTTGAATATAAATATTTTAAATAAAACTGCTTGGTGTATGTTATATGACCTGTGTCTGTGGGTTTGTGTTTCATTGGTTAAGTATACAGTTACGATCATTCCAAATATTGCTAATTTCCCTTAACCTCCATTTATTGTCTCCTCTTTTTATAGGACTCTATATACATTTCAAACTTTTAGTTCTGTACTTCTAATCTTTTCACATCTCTTCTCCTATGTCCATGTCTTTGTCTATGTGGCTTCTAGGTCATTTTTCCAGATTTATCTTCCAGTTCACAGATTCTCTTTTCCATATTCATTGCTGTGTAACACATTAACCACGTATTTTTTTTAATGTCGACATTGTTTTCTTTACATCTGAAATTTGTCACATCACTTTGGCACTTTACCTGTGCTTTCTAATTTTTGTGATTCTGTTTTTATTCGAATACTTCATCAATATTTATTACATATTCTATATTTTATTATCATAATATCTGAAGCACTTGTTGTTTCTCATAACTAAATCTCTTGGTTTTTGTGCATTTGGTGATCTTTGATTATGATGATATACTCAGATGATTCTAATCTGTAGGATTTCTTGGAGATTTATGGCAAGAATACTTGCTACCTTCTTTGCAGACTCCAGTGTAAGAATTATTCAGAGACATGGCTTCCTACAAAAGTGGCTTTTTGGTGTGTTTTCTCTGTTTTTCCCACCTTTTATGTCTCAGAACTCTACTTGTCCAGGGAAGCTGCAGCTGACAGCTGGTGTGTTCGTTCTCTGGGTTATAAACAAGAGCATGTGTTTTATACCTCAGCGAGCTTCTTGCCTTTGATAAGTGTACTCTGAAATCTGTGGCATAGTGTCTTGCTTCTTTGATACTCTTTCTGGATTTCCCCAAAATTCATCCTCATGCAATCTTCATTGTTTTTGACAATTACGTCATCTGAATTATGGTAATTTTAGTTGTGTCCCAGTTTCAAAATGGAATTCTAATTTTCTTTCTCTGTGTTGCTTTTGGAAATATTCTAGAACAGAAGAAGAAACACTGACTTTTTGGTTATATCCTTTTATTTACTTCCTGATCTTAATTATTTTATTCTTGTTCATATTGTGTATTCCTTATGAATTACTAATTCTATTTTTCTGTCATCTTATTTTTAAAGTTTTTGCTTTACTTATTATTTTATGATTTACTATTTTATACTTTTCATTTTACTGCTTTCCAGAACTTTGAATACACTTGTTACTAAAATTAAATTAATGTTTTAAATGATTAATATTCATTTTCATTTGGATTGTTTTCCCCTGTCTGTCTCTGAGATGGATTCATTTTTGTTTTATTTTGGCCAGGTTTTTTTTTGCTAGGTAACTAATAATATAGATCCCTTAGCCTGCGGAGTATAAATACAGGTTAATAATCCTTTCCTGAGAAAAATGAATTCTTTCCCAGTCCTTAGAAAATGTGTGTTACTAGAACATTCTTTGATCTTGTGCTACCAACGAAAGAGCTCACATCTTCAAACTTGAGACTTTGATGGAGCCTCAGTGAAGCATGAATGGTATCAGAATTGATTGTGGCTTTGCAAAGTCTTAAGTTTCACTTCCCTCAAAATTTATGGATGTGAGCCATGCAACATCTGTATATGGATTCAAATGAGTCGATAAAGTGTTCCGGTTCTTCAAACTTACTTCCACATAACCTGACTGGGGTTACTATATTGACGAGAGAAACTGGAATAAGAGTATTATGTTCGTGCTTTGAGTCTCAGAAAAATAGTTTTATGTGTCCTTGCCATGCATTGGCAAGTCAGGATTTAAAACATTTAAATGGGGCAAGAGATTTAAATTCTCAGTGCCAGAACTATGACTCGGGATCATAAATTCCATCCACAAAGTTCAAAGTTTATAGATAATGTGCAAGATTAAATAAATCATATTTATTAAGATGAACCTGGAGGAGGTTTCCAGCTCTGAGAATATAACTCTGCTCCAACTAGAAAAGGGAGACCATAAAACACTTTACAATCAATAGAAACAAGATGATTCTGTGTAGTTTATTCCTGTGATAAAAATTATCTTTCAAAGGGGAAATAGTGGAACGCCTAGGTGGCTCAGTCGGTTAAGCATAAACTCAGGTCATAATCCCGGGTCTTGGGATCGAGTCCCTCCTGGGGTTCCTTGCTCAGCAGTGAACCTGTTTCTCCCTCTTCCTCTCCCCCTACTTGTGCTCTCTCTGACAAATAAATAAATAAAATCTTTAAAAAAAAAAAAAAAACCCAAAAGGGAAATGGCTATAGCCAGAGAGATAAAATCTGAGTACAGACTTCATATATTTGAGGGGCCCAGCATATTCATCTCAATTCTATCTAGATTCCTCTGTCTTCAGTACTTTCTAGCATCTTGATGACACATGGGATTTCTCTCACTCTGTTTCTCTCCTTAAGGTGTTCTTCCACTTTCCTGGCTGGCCTTTGCAATAACTACATTTTGCAAAGATGTTCTAATAGCTGTTATAATAAAGCAAGGGAACATAGACCACAGTTTGTCCTGTCATTAACATCCTAAATTGCATTTCTTATTGTAGCTCCTTTTCTGCTGTCATGGCAACCACACAAGGACAAGAAGGGACAACAGGGACTGGCCCTGGTGTGTACCAGCCAGAGAAGTCTGCTGCTCTACACCCACATCAGTGGAAAGGGATGCCAGAGAAGTTCTTGAAGGGGGAACCTAAAGTCCTCGGGGTAAGTCACTTGCACATCTGGAAGTCGACCAATTGTGTTGTAAACTCACAGCTGATCCGTTTTAAAGACAAATACTCAGTCCCATTAACCTTATAATACATCAGCCAGCCCTAGGGATGTTGGTATTTGATGTTCAGGCCCTATTAGTAAAAAATGGTACAATATTCTATTACATCATGCTTCTAATCTCATTGTATTTAAAACATAGTGACTTCAGATCTATTCTAGGTTTGTGGGTCCTCCATGATAACTTTAACCTCAGCAGGGAATAGCAGCAAAAGAAAAGGCCACATGTACACTAGCTGGTGTCCACCCAACAGATCTTTCTGAAAGCTGGTTACCCCACATTGTTACTGTCTCTGGGAAATTTTCTTAGCCTGCTCCTCAGAGGATGAAAATTCTTTTATTCTCGGTGCATTTCTGTCTAGAGTCTCAGGTGGGTGTGCCTAAAAGAAATGGACAGTTTAAAGAAAGACAGATTAGTGCAGGTGGAAGGAGAGTGAATACAGAAGTTGATCTCTAGCCCAAGCTTTAAACCAATGGGACAAAATCATTATGACACTTTGTATCCTTTTTATGCCATGGGATAATTGTACTCCAATGCCTCTATTTTTAGACCCCTGTACTCTCATGTACTCAGGCCCCAGATGCCAAGAAAAGATCATATTGCTCTTTTCTTTTTCTTCTCCTATACACATGCTCCTTCCTTCACATTATTTTGCCTTGCTTCCTAATTTCTGAGTCACTCCTATCTGAGCATGTGCAAAGGAGAGCAAGAGCTGCGGTAGGAATAACATCACAGGGGTCAGTAAAGCACCTCTGGGTAGGTCCTGGTTCATTCTTTTTACCTTGAAAACGACTGGGACATTTGGAATAGATATCCCAAGAGACAATTTTAGTAAGTTAATATACCCATAGTTCTTTATATGAAATAAAAATGGCAGGAGAATATCTAGACCATCTGACTATTTCAAAAGATGAAGAAGAGGGGTAACTTAGTGGTTGGAAAGGGGGTGGTAGATAATCAATTTTTACTTTCTTCATCATTTCTAGGTTGCGCAGATCCTGATTGCCCTGATGAACCTCAGCCTGGGAATAATAAACATTAATGCCACATTTCCATTCAATGATTATCATTATTTGTTAGACCATGAGTTGTACAAAATTGTGGGGTCATTGATGGTGAGTAGAATACCTTCTGATATAGTTGGAGACAATATAACATAGTTGTTAATATCTTGAGCTTTAGAATCATACCCTAACCCTATTTTGTAGTTCTATAACTTTGAGAAAGATATCTAATCTTCTTTTGACTCCACTTTCTCACATTTAAAGTAGGAATAATAATATAAGACTCATAGAAAGCTGGGAAGATTAAATATTTTGTATGTATCATGATATATTACAGCAGCATGTAGCGAAAGACCCAAACAGAATGGATTAAACGTTGAAAGCATTGATTGTTTCACAACCAGAAACCCAGCGGCTAGTCATTTCCAGGGTTGGTTAGTTCAGGAGTACAAGGAACTCATTGAGAAAGCTGGCATATCATATCAGACTTGATACATCTGATTGTTCATAAATGTTTTGAGTACATAAATCCTTTATATTCCCAAACCAACTCTGGGCGAAGGTAATGGATTTGCCATTGTTGGCTTGGACTAATTGAGATTCACTTCTCAATTAGGCTGGGAAGGGTTCACTGAAGCTCATGAACAAAATGAGGATTTCATTAACAAGGAAGAAGAGGAGACATGGCTGGTATGCAGGCAATTTATAATCAGCTATCATATCATAGCAAATGGAGCTGCTATTAGATAAATTCTGTTTCATAAATTTAACAACAAGAACTATAAGATTAAGTGAAAATTTAAGAAAGTTAAAATTTTTCCCTTAACATAAAATGGAAGAGAGTTTCTCTGCAAATTAAGAATGTAAACAGAACATAAAGTATCAAGTGACAAGAGGAAAATAAGTTTATAAACTGGTTTTACGCTAGAACCAGAAAAGCCTATTCAGGTGTCGTAGGGTTTCCATTCATCCACAAAGTTGAGAATGAGAGAGTTTAGAGTTTTATTATAGAGTTGGCTTTTGGTTCCCCCTCGCCTGTTTGTAGAAGAAGTGCAAGATTTAAGAGCAGCAAATGCGGTGTTACTCCTGGGCATTTGTACCAGGCTTTACACGTCTGATGATACTAATGTCAATAATGGCTTTTATTCAACACTTACTGTAATCTGGGCACTCTTCTAAATGACTTATGTGTTCAGTTCCGTTTGTGCAACCATCACAGACTTCTGAGAAAGGATTTACCATTGCCCTCATTTTGTGGATGAAGAAACTGGGACTTGGAGAAATTAAGTGATTTGCCCAAGATCATGCTATTATTTGGTACAGGAGGAATCAGGGCTCAAACAGGGTCATTCTGATTTCAGTCTTGCAGACATCAGCCACTCGCATTTTCTGCTTCCCCTTTAATTTCTGTTTCAACACTACTTTAGGAAACCAGTTCTCATAATTAATGTCCTCTACACGTTCTGTAGATTTCCAGGAACTGCAGGAGCTATGTTTGTCAATTGAACTGTCACTCAAACCATCATAGGAATCCTACTAGATGAGTCTTTGCTTAATTGGTAGTACATTTTTGCTGCTACCTTCCATTATTCTTTCAACCTTGTTTCCAAACTTCACCTGTGAAGTGCTTCCCTTTACTCTCTTATACAGTACAACAACCAATACCAAGAACTAATCACAAATATCTCTTATCTTTGACAATTAGTCTCCAGTACAGCTGTATGTCCTTTTTCAGAATGCTATAAAATTATTCCCTCATGAGTCTATCTGTTCAAGTTTTCTTTTGCGGACTTTTGGAACATTGTAAAGTTTTACTCATATACATTGTTCATAGTCCTTGTTAAGTTTTTCTCTCTCGGAAACTGAATATATTTTTTGCTATGATAAATGAAGTTCTCTTATTAAATCCTGTCTTCAAACACACAAACACAAGGGCACCTGGGGGGCTTAGTCGGTTAGGCATCTGACTCTTGATTTCAGCTCAGGTCATGATCTCATAGTCGTGTGACTGAGCCCTGCACCAGGCTCTGCATTCAGTGAGGAATCTACTTGAGATTCTCTCTCTCCCTCTCCCTCTGCCCCTTCCCCCACTTATACACACTCTCTCTCTTTCTCAAATAATTAAACAAATCTTTACAAACACAAACACAAATACATATGTATTTATATATAATTTCTGTACGTAATGTTCTTCCCATGTGCCTTACCAAATTTTCTTAGAGTTTATAGTAGCCTTTAGTTGATATTCTTAGAGATCTGCAGCATAACATATTCATATTTAAATAGCAGTAAATGTAACCATTTTCCTCAAATATTTTTCTTACATAGTTATTTTGGTTAATATACTAAGAAGAGTAACATATGTTCATCTACACTTTTATCTTGATTTTGACTTTAATAGAGATGACCCTAGTGTTTCCTCATTAAATATGATAAAGATTTCCAGACCAAGACAAATGTTCCATCATGTATGGAAAATGAAACTCATTATTTTATAAATAATGTTTAAGTCATAATAATGTTGAATTCTATTAAATGTCTTAACATTGTAAACATGAATAATAATTAGATGTGAATTTTCTCCTTAAAACTGTATTTATAAATTATAATAATATTCAATATTTTAAAAACCTAAACATTTAAAGGAATATCCCACATAGTCATGATTCATTTCATATAATATGATGGATGATTCTTGCTGCTATTTTTTTGTGGAGGTGACTTAGTTAACCTTTACCATCTCCATGTCTTGGTATTTAAAAACGTTCTGAAGAAATTTACCAAGCTGTTTCATTAGATCAGTCTTTGTTTGATATTAAGATACAATTTTTGAAACTCCTGAAATCAAATTGGAAAGCAAACCCAGAAATTCAGTCAAGTAGTTTAAGGCAGGTGGGTCCAATCAACTTGATTCTAGCTGTTTTAGGTAAATGGAAAATAATCACCCAACTGATGGAGCCAAATGGAATAGTATATTATTAATTTTTTTTAAATAATCAGCATCTAATGTGGAATTTAAAAACTTTCATTGCTACTATTTTGTTTATAACTTTTAATAGTCATTTTAAATAAAAACGATCTTTAGTCTCTTTTCTTTTCTAAAATCTCATTAAATTTTGGTACATTAGGGTTCCTTCATATCAGGAATTTAGAAACTTGCTTTATATTTCAAGGCCCTCAAATGTTTAAATACCATTGCAGTTAGACTTTTTTTTGAAAGGCTTGAAAAATTCTCCTGTGAATCCATCTGGTGGAATTTCTCTGTTGTTTCTGGGAAAAGAGAAGAGTTATTTACAATCTTTTGTGTTTCTCCCAATATAATTGATCTTTTTAACAAATTTATCACAGTTAGGGGTAAGTTTTAATAAACTTTGACTTCAAATATTTGTTTAAAGTTTTTTTACTCGCATTTTTTCTCTTTTACTAGTTTATTGTTTCAGGGTCCTTGTCAATTGCAGCAGGGACTAAAACTACAAAAGGTCTGGTGAGTAATGTTTCCTTTTTTTTTTTTTTTTTAATCTCTTTGCTTATTTTTGTCCCAAAAGAAGGACTAATCAAGTATTTATTCTGCCAGAGTGCAAGAGGGGTTTTGTTTGTTTTTTAAAAATCAGGAGAAATTGTTTTTACATAGCTGCATTGATCTTTCAGAAATTATAATAAAAAATTGGCTGCTCATAAAATTACTGATATGACAATGAAGAGTTTGGGAAGGCAGTTGTTGAGAGAATCTTTATGAAAATACAGAGAATTCCTGAAAAGGAATGTCAAATGGGACTGGCCAAGTAGACTTTGCAGCTTGAGATCCAATCCATAACAGTGACACCAAGGGTTGGTGTGGCATAATATTTGTTGACTTATTGATTAAAATGTGCATTCCGACTGTTTCTGGAAAGGATTTTCATTTGGCTTGCAATGAAAGAAATTCACAAGAAGGCTATTTAATAAGGAAAAGCAAATTTATAACACAACTCTCATGCCAATATGTCTTTCACAAAGCCAAGAAAAGTTAAAAGCTCAGATCTCAACATATGTTTTTGCTCACTAAAGGCCGTATTTGAGTTTTCTTTGCTCAAAAGATAAAGACCAGACTATGGAGTGTGATCTTTATGGCTTTTCCAAATCTGACCTCAATATGTCTCCCTAGCATCTGGTCCAGCTGTAAGATCCCCCTCATGCTACAGCCACACTCAACCTCTCATGCTTTCTTGGAGAAATTTTAGTTCTTATAGTAAGCCTCCAAAGGAAGAGAAAGCAGGAAAGGAATACAGAGCAGAGGGAGGTCATACACAGAAAGCACAGAAGCCACATTTAGAAAATAATGCGCAGCCAAGCACCCAGCACAGAGGAGGCAGGAGATGGGCATGGACAGAACTGTCTAGTTAACGTGGAAAAAAGAGTTTATCTCCTGTGTGTGGGGGTTGTCCGAAGGGCTCAAGCTTGGGAACAACAGGATCATGTTTGCGTTTGGGCAGGAGATGAGCTGGAAGTGCTCTGAGGGGAGAGACAAGTGAGGAGACAGCACCGCAGTCAAGATAGAGCAGCTGGACTGTGGGGACAAGAAGCGAGGGACGTGGAATGCCTGTTGGGAACACCTCTGGGGATACCATTGGATTGCTGAATTGATTTTCCTTCCTTCCTAGATCAGAAGCAGCCTAGGATTAAACATCTCCAGCTCTGTCTTTGCCGCATTCGGGATCTTTTCCACTGCAAGCCACTTAAATCGTTTTCGATTCAATCTCTTTCATTGCGGCACTTTCGAGAAGACAGAGAACTGCTTCATGTCCCTGTATATTTTCATGGTGAGTGCTTCCTCTTTTCCTGGGATACTGTGATGGAAGCAAGTCACAGGAGCTCTGGCTCTGGCAAGAGCAACACTCAGTAGTTCCTAACCGATGAATGAATCACTTTGGGAAATTGGAAATGATTGAAGAAGAGGGAAATCTTTTATTTAGAAGCCAGGCCCATGTCTCATCTGTCTCTTTGTTCCTCCATATGTGATGAGGGAAAGTGGGAAGGAAGCTCCTAGTTACGGAATACCTACTCTCACTAGTTAGTGCACTAATAAGCACATTGCATGTAATTTTTTTCTATTTAATTTCAAAACAACAATTCTGTTATCCACTCTAAAAAGGAAGCCCAGATGTCAATCACTCTGTGTCCCCAGGGCTCCCTGATGGAGTTTCCTGGTTCTCTAATAATAAAATAAAATCGTCTTGAACATTATCCAACAAGCGGCAAATCACCCATTCCCCCCCCGCCCCCCCCCCCCAAATCTCTGAGTGTTCTTGCAAGACTAAGCACTTCGGGCCTCAACATCCAGCTCCTGGCAAATTCTCAATTTCCATTCTGTGTATCTCTACTTCTGTGTACCACTTGCCCTCATTTAGATATTATCCCAATGGCTTTATTCTCCAAATTGCCACTTACACAAGATGTTGTAGGTTGTGAAGCTGTGGGCCTCTGGGTAAGTGCAAGGAGGGAGCGCTCTTGAGGCACGGCCCTGGACAAAATGCAACTGAATCTTTACTACTAAAAAGTAAAAAAAAAATAAATAAGTCTATTAGCCATTCTCAGCAGCGCTGAGTCTCCTGTTGTCTCCCCTCCATACGAGCTTCCTTCTGGCCTTTCTCTGTGCTGCTTAGTTAGTTCTCTGTCTCACTGTCTCTTGTCTTCACCCAAATGTGGAAACTCAGCTTTCTTCCGGACTCATTATGGCTCTTCCTCATTCCCGGCTAATCCTTGATAAGTCCTGAGTGCTGCATAATCACGCCAAAACAACCCCGTAACTGTCTCTGCTAAACGAATTCATAATTCCCTTGAGGTTTCTAACAGGGCTTCTAGTAGGCAAGTTTATTTCTTGCCACTTACTCAAAATAAGAGAGTTTTTTCAGAGAACTTTGATTTTTGCCCCAAGATCATGCAGTTGGAAATTGGCAGAAGCAAGACGAGATTCTGTGCTTTCCTGCCTGCAGTGCCCCTATTCATATCTATATTTAATATTGTTCTGTGTCGTTATCCTGAAGAAGCAGCCCACTTTTCAGTTTCTGCAGTTTCTGCAGTTCTGTCCATGTGCAGTCTGTCGGGGTCCAGTGCTAAGGACCAGACACAGAATGGACCGGCTTCATGGGGCTGGCTGCCCGGGCACGGGACCTGCGCAGACACACGGGGCTTACAGTTAGAAGAGCCCTGCATCTGCTTTCCTACTCTGCTGTTGCTGTCCTGAAGTTCTTAATGATTTCTTTTAATAAGAGGCCTTCTAAACAAGGTTGCTGATTCCATCTTCAATCTCAGTCACCTTCTCCCAGAGGTAGTCACAAATTCTTACTGTGTGAACATTTTTTCTGCCTGTCCTTATAGCAGGGCAAATCCGTAAGGGCTTTTTAGGATCTGAACTATCGGGCCTCTTCCTGCCTGGGCACCTGCACGGTCAGTCCGCAGGTCTGCGAGCCCATACTTTACTCCTGGTCCTAGTGCTGGCACTTCAGGAGACTTAAGAAGGAGACCAGGCCCCTACCTTTAGGAGCTCCTTGGAGCAAAGTTTAGGAATATTGGAAAGCAGCTAGAGATTGAAGAAAGCCTAAAAGCTTAGTTTCCAATATGATTATAAGAGGAGGTTAGAGAAGGTGAGCTCTTTGCAGGAAAGAGGACAGTACATACTACCTGGAATCATTAGGCAGACAGTATGAAATCACCAATGATCAACTCTGCTTGATCTAGAAAGACAGTGGTTTTATATGGCTCAAACTCAGATATATATATCTATATATATATATAGATATAGATATAGATATATATTTATAAATTTATATATGTGTGTGTGTGCTACTTTTGCTGGAAATCCAGCCTGACCACTGTTTTTTGTAAATAAAGTTTTATTGGAACATAACCACACCCATTTGTTTACATATCGTCCATGGCTGCTTCGGTACTCTAAGAGCAGAACTGAGTATTTGCGACAGAGGCCTCACGGCCTGTAAAACCTAAAATATGTGCTAGCTGACCTCTTACAGAAAGTTTGTCAACTCCTGGGCTACCCCGCCAGATGGTAGGATCCTTGAGGTTAGGGAAATTGTCTGTTCCATTTGCTGCTCTGTCTTCTGTGCCTACAACAATTCCTGAAACATAGAAGCTACAATGTGTTGAAGAGATGAGTAAATAGATTAAAACAATGATGAATGCCAATATTCTCAATGTCCAGTTGAGTCTGTGTCACTTAGTCTGTGTCCTGGGCTCTTGATCTATTGACACTTCCACAAGGTTAGGGATAGGTACTATGCCCGTCCATGGAGAGAAAAAAAGAGAATGTTTAGACCGAAGAATCCCACGCATCCAATTCCGATTTTTAGGAGTAGGAGTACTGCCCAGTGTCTCTCAAATCTGACCATATATTTTGGTTAAAGATGAAACCCTAAAGCCAGTTCTCTGGGGAGATGGCTTAGGACTGATTAACTTGGTTTTTATTGTTATGTGATTTCTTCCTGCTGCTATAACAAAATTATTGCCAACTTAGTGACTCGAGACCACATAAATTTATTATCTTACAGTTCTGGAGGTCAGAAGTTTGAAATGGTTGTCATTGGGTTAAAATCAAAGTGTCGGCAGAGCTACATTCCTTTCTGGGGGCTGTAAGGGAGAATCCGTTTCCTTGCCTTTGCCGGCTTCTAGAGGCTGTCCTCAGTCCTTGGCTTGTGATCCCATCCTCTGTCTTCAAAGCAAGCAGGGCAACATCTTCAAATCTCTCTTGGACTTTGACTCTTCTGCTTCCCGCTTCTACTTAGAAGGATTCTTTAATTATTTTGCGCCCACCCAGGTAATCCAGAATAATCTTTCCATCTCCCGGTCAGTTAATAAACAACTTTAATTTAATCTGCATATTTAATTCTCCCTTGCTATATAACTCGACATATCCCTAGGTTCCAGAGGTTATGATGTGGACCTCTTTGGTCTATTAATATTCTGCCCACAATTATTCCTCTGCCTGTAACTACCAAGATAGGAGATCATATTATCGTGTCAACTATATGGAATTTCTGGTGTTCGAAAAGCTCAAGTTATCTTTATGATCCCTTCCCCCCTTCCCCCCCCACCTTTAAAGAGTTTTCACATTCCGTATCTACAATAGCACTGGAAGGTAGAGGGTGGGGAAAAGTGATTATATGAGGATAAGTGGCATTCAACAGGCCAAGACCAGCCGAGGGTATATGGCTGCAGTGACGAGCCGGTTTTTCTGACAGGCCGGTGCTTCTCTTTTAGCCTTGTAATCAGATGGTCAGTATTGTCCCCTCGTCATCCCTATTTCTCACATTTCCTGGTTATAAATTTGTTTCTAGGGTTTAGATGCTATGGTGGTCCTGCTAAGTATGCTAGAGTTCTGCATTGCTGTGTCCCTTTCCGCCTTCGGATGCAAAGTAACCTGCTGCCATCCTGAGGGGGTGAGTATTGGGCTTGCCTCAAAGTCATCTGTGTTAGTTTTCTGTGGCCGCGTCATACAGTCCAGAAACTTAGAGGTTTAAACAACACATATTTATCACTTCTCAGTTTGCATGGGTGAAGGGTCTGGGCGCATCTTAGCTGCTTCCTCTGCTCAGGGTCTGACGAGGCTGCTATCAAGAAGCTGACTGGGGCCGCGGTCTCAGCTGAGGTCTCTAATCTCTTCCGTGCTGATGTGGCGGAACCGATTTCCTTTCAGCTGTGCAACTCATGACAACTGATTGCTACTTTTGAGGCCAGCAAGAGAGTGAAAACCTCTGATGCTCTAAGTTTCTTTTAAACAGCTCCTATGATTAGGTCAAATCTACCCAGAATAATGTGCTTTTTTAAATTGAGGCGATTGACAGCTCTATTCAGTACCCAGTGCCCACCGCGATGTCGCCTGTCATCATGCAAGGTTATTACAATATAATGAATATATTCCCCACGCTGTACTGTTCATCTTCATGCCCGATCTATTTTATACTTGGAAGTTTGTACCTCTTAAGCTCCTCCATCTATTTGCCCATCGCCCCACCCACCTCCCCTCTGGCAACCACCAGTTTGTTCTCTGTATTTAACAATCTGTTTTGGTGTTTTTTGTTTTTTAGATTCCACATGTAAGGGAAATTATATGGTATTTGTCTGTCTCTGCCTTAGTTTACTTAGCATGATACCCTCTAAGTCCGTCCATATTGTCTCAAATGACAGGATCTCGTTCTTTTTAAGGCTGAGTAGTATATATCCATCTTGTTCATCCATTCATTTATCGATGGATACTACAGTTCCTTCCGTATCTTGGCTATCGTAAATAATGCTGCAGTTAACATAGGGCACATATAGCTTTTCAAATTAGTGTTTTCATTTTCTTTGAGTAAATACTCAGTAGCGAAATTACTGGATCATGTTGGTATTTCTACTTTTAATTTTTTGAGGAACCTCCATACTATTTTCTGTAGTGACTGCACCAATCTACATTCCCACCAGTGGTGCAAGAGGCTCCACATCCTTGCCAACACTTACCTCCTGTCTTTTTGATACTAGCCCTTCTGACAGTTTTCTGAGGTGATACCTCACTGTGGTTTTGATTTGCATTTCTCTGATCAGTAGTGATGTTAAGCACCTTTTCCTATCGGCCATCTGTATATCTTCTTTGGAAAGATGTTTGCAGAATAATGTCCTTTTTGATAAGCTCAAAGTCAACTGCTCAGTAACCTACTCACAGGAGTGATATCCCATCATATACACAGGTCCCATTCATACTCAAGCAGGGGAATCACATAGCGGCATCGGTCACTGGGGGTTCTTCTTAGCATCTTGCCTACCACAATGAATAAAGACAAATTAATTTTCTCCATCCTTACTCCCCCTAACAGCCTCCTCTCTTAGTCCAGATCAGAGAATACTTCACAATGGAGAGGTCCCCAGAGAGGGCCAGATTTTGCTCCATTATCCTATCATAGCAACCTTCCCTGGACTACTGAAGAAAGTCAGTGTTTCAAACTTCCTTACCAATGTGTGCATACCTGCCCATCTCTTACCCTGAGACCTGCCACAGATCCTCCTGGCCACTGAAAGAACATCACATAGAGAGAGAGGATTGGTAAATAGGAAGAGAGAAGAGACCAAGAGGCACTAGGAAGAACAGGACAAGGATATCTTCCAAGAATTGAATTAAAATGCCAAGAGTTGCTCATAGTTTTATTATCCAAAGGCAAATCCTAAAATAGTAATAGTTGGATGAGATTATTTTTTCTCTTGCTCTTCTCCACCATTTTGTGCCTCTTTACTTTCTTTTGGGGCTTCTGTGGTACACCACATCTCCTGTCCCACAGGACAGAGCCGAACTAACTTTATCCGTGGACTTCTGCATTGTAAGACCTTAGAAGTTAGAGTTTTCAGCAATTCCTGATGACTTTGTAATTTCATTAAGTGAAACCTTTTATTTTCATTGACCAAAGCATCTGCACAAGGGAGCAAATTTTTAGTAACCTTCCTATCATAACGTCTAGGCCTGTGTTCCCTCCTGCTCCTGGAACTACAGAGCTAGGAAAAGCTGCTCCCACAAATCTCTTGGTGTGAATCCAGAAGAGCAATGTCTTTGAGGCATTAATGCCAAAGTTTCATCTCTTCCTGTTTCTATCCTCCCCCACGCCCACATACACACACACACACACACACACACACACACACACACACTCCATTTCACACTGAGTTTGTGGGAAAAAAACCAGAGTTTTCCTTAGTTTGCTGATGGTTTCTGCCTTTCTGGGTCACTTTTTTGGTTTTTTTTAATGATTGAGTCATGGCCAGCAAATCGTGATTTGGATATGTTGTTGCCATCAGCATATAGAACTGGATTTAGAAGAAGAGCTCTAAATTTTCCGTAACACCTTGGTTTCCAACTTGCTGTGCACCATCATCCATATGTAAGATCAGTCCATTTACGGGGCCACAGAAACAGCCACAGGCTGTTGCTGCTTGTTTTTCCAAGGTCCATTCTGAGCTCCGGAATGCCAGAGAAACCCCACCAAGTTGATATGGAGACCAAGTTCAGAGAAGAAAGAGTAGACTCTGATAGTGATGCCATTGTACGGACAGGAAGGAGAAGGCCTGTGGTTTTTTTGGTTGACTCACCTATGGCACTCTGATTGACTTTACAGGTTGTGTTGATTATGCCATCAAATCCTCACATGGCAGAAACTGCATCTCTTGCACCATTTTCAGGAGGTTCGATGCCACCAACAGACCAACAACAAAATGTTCCAGAAAATCCATCCTGACAGTTGTGCAAGAACCCCATTTGGGAAAGTACCAGAATCCAACTCTGATTATATCTATATCTATATCTATATCTACATCTGTATCTATATCTATGATTCAAAGTCATGTTCTCATTTTCCCCCAAGAACTCAACAACTCATTTTACTGGCTCTTAATCAACAATAGCAGAAATTAAACTTAAAAATCATGCATTTAATGAGTCAATGGTGCTTGAAAGTTTTTATCCATTGGGGCGTCTGGGTGGTTCAGTCGGTTAAGTGTCTGACTCTTGATTTCAGCTCAGGTGATGATCTCAAGGTTATGAGATCAAGTCCCATGTCAGTCTCCTTGCTGAACATGGAGCCTGCTTGAGACTCTCTTTCCTTCTCTCTCTGCCTTTCCCCTCTTGTGCTCTTTCTCTCTTAAAAAAAAGTTTTTATCCGTCTTCAGAACTTTATATAAGGACATTAAGTTGGTAAATTAGATTCAGCAGAAGAAGGTCAAAAAGACATTACCGAAATGAGGGCTCCTTAAAGACTACATTTTTCTGCTTCCCTGGCCAATACTCCTACTTGTTTGACTTTCTTCTCCTTCCTTTGGGAATGCAAGGTGTTTTTATCTTCAGAACATTGAGTTGCATAGCTTTCCCCTCTCCTTCCTTTTCCTGTTTTTCTTCTACCATAGAAATACCTTCTAATAGTACATTCAGTCCTTGTACGCACACAAACCATTAGTTGAATGTAAGTACACCTAGAGTAAAAATCATTTCATGGATCAGATTTAATTTATATTATCGATCTCTCTTCCCCTTTCTCTTCCTCCCTCCTTCCCTACTTTCTCTCTCTCCCCCACTTTTTCTCCCTCTCTTCCCCCCCATTCTCTCTCTCCTATAGGGCAGGATTATATCTTCATCAAATATGTATCCAATGCCATATATGTGATTGTGCAGGACATGGTATTTCCTGAATGCTCATTAAATACACTTGATTTATTACAGAGCAAAAATAAATTAAATTAAATTAGAAACTATAAGTTCATCCACTGCCTACTTCCTAGTCAGATGTGATATGATGGAAAGAAACTAAGTGATGATATCAGGAAATATATTATGGTGGTAAACAATGGGGCTTGTAAATCAGACAGTCTCTCCCAGTTGGCATGGACATACCACAAAATGTCTCTGTGTTTCCTATTTCTCTTCAGTAAAATAGTAATAGTGTTACATGGTTCGTAGACTTGTGATAATATAGGTAGAGCAACTACTCCTCTGGCTGCTACAGACTGAGCCATAAAAGTTATCATACACACATACATGAATACATATGTGCATGTATAGGTATCTGTATATATATCCATTCATTGTCGTTTTATTAAACACATATTTACAAAGTGTCTGTGATGGGCAGGTATCCAGAGAGTGATGTGCTTCCTCTCTGTAGGTTAAACTTACAGGGCAGGGCATAGTTGAACATGGAAATAATCAGTCAAAATATTTTCATGTGTTGTTAGAAGCTATGATGATGAAGCAATTTAGTGGGCTAACAATGTCTGGGGATGGGGTGGACATTAGAAAAAGTAACCAGGAAAGTTCTTTCTAAGGAAGTAACATTTTCATGATAGAAATATTATCATTGCATTTTTTATAATTATATTCAATTAGCCAAGATATAGTACATCGTTAGTTTTTGATGTAGTGTTCAACAATTCATTAGTTGCATGTAACACCCAGTGCTCATCACCACACGTGCCCTCCTTGATACCCATCACCTGGTTACCCCATCCACCCTCCCCCTTCCCTCTCTAACCCTCAGTTTGGTTCCTGGAGTCTAGAGTCTCTCATGGTTTGTCTCCCTCTCTGATTTCTTCCCATTCAGTTTTCCCTCCCTTCCCCTGTGGTCCTCTGTGCTATTCCTTATGTTTATGGACACTTTTTTTTCTCCTTTAACTTTTCATTTTTAAACTTTTTCAGCTTTAATGAGGTATAATGGACAATAATTACATATATTTAAGGTGTACAATGTGATATTTTGATATACGTATATATCGTGGAATGATTATCACATACCCATCACCTCACAAAGTTATCTTTTATTTTTTTTTGTGTTTAGAGCACTTCAGATCAACTCTCTTAGCAAATCTCAAGTATACATTTAATTAAAATGTAATTAATTCAAGCCGTACATTAGATTGCCAGAACTTAACTCATTCTGCTTAACTGAAATTTTGTCCTGTGCCAACATCTCCTCATTTCCCCCACTTCCCAGCTTCTGACAACTCTCATTTTACTTTCTGCCTTTTTGGGTTTGAATTTTTTAAATTCCACATAAAAGTGAGACATACGACATTTGTCTTTCTGTGTCTGGCTTGCTTCATTTAGCATAACATCCTCCAGGCTCAACCTGTTGTCATGAATGGCAAGATTTCCTTCTAAGTCTGAAATTATTTATACACACACACACACACACACACACACACACACACACACACTCTTAATCCATTCATCCACTGGTGGACACTTAGCCTATTTCCATATCTTGGCTGTTGTGAATAATGTTGCAGTGGACATGGGAGTAGAGGTACCTCTTTGAGATTACGATTTCATTTTCTTTGACTATATACCCGGAAGCAGGATTGCTAGATCATACAGTAGTTAATTTTTAGTTTTTTGAGGCACCAACATAGTCTTCCATAATGGTGTACCAATTTACATTCCCAGCAACAGTGCATGAAGGCTCCCTTTTCTTCACATCCTCATCAACGTGTGTTTTGTGTTTTTGATAGTAGCCATTCTAACAAGTGTAAGTAATATTGCATTGTGGTTTTGATGTGCATATCTCGATGATTAGTGATGTTGAGCATCTTTTCTCATTCCTGTTTGCCTTTTGCATGTCTTCTTTGGAGAAATGTCTATTTAAGTCCTTTGCCTCTTTTCTAATTAGGTTATTTGGATTTGGGTTGTTGTTTTGCTTTGTTTTGTGTTTGGGGGTATTTTTGCTATTGAGTTGTTTGAGTTCCTTATATGTTTTGGAAATTAACTATCCAGTGTATATATTAGATGTATTGTCTTGCAGATATTTCTTCCATTTCATAGGTTCTCTTATTTTGCTATCTCCTTTGCCGTGTAGAAGCTTTTTAGTTTAGGTATAGAAAAAGAATTTGACAAAATTCAACTTTATTTCATGGTAAAAGTTGTCAAGAAATTAGGTTTAGAAGAGGGGCGTCTGGCTGGCTCAATCGGTAGAGCATTTTACTCTTGATCTGGGGGTTGTGAGTTCGAGCCCCACTGGGTATAGAGATTACTTAAATAAATAATACATAAATAAGTAAACTTAAAAAAAATTGTGTTTAGAAGAAATGTACCTCAGCATAATAAAGTCCATACACAAGGCAAGCCCACAGCTAATAATGAAAAGCAGAAAACTTTTCTTTTCAGATCAGAAACAAGACACGCATGCTACTCTTGCCATTTCTATTCAACATAGTACTCGAAGTCTTAGCCAGAGCAATTAGGCAAGAAACAGAAATAAAAGACATATAAAATGGAAAAGAAGAAGTAAATGGTCTGTTTTTAGATGCTATGATCTTATATACAAAAAACTCTAAATACTCCACCAAAAAATTTCTAGAACTAATAAACAAATTTGTTGAAGATACAGAATACAAAAATCAACATGCAAAAATCAGCTGTTTATCTATACACTAAAAATAACAATGCAAAAGAAATTAAGAAAGCAATCACATTTACAATAGCATCAAAAAGAATAATATACTTAGGAATAAATTTAACCAAGGTATTGAAAGATTTGATTTGTACACTGAAGTCATGCCTGGGTGGCTCATTTGGTTAAGCATTCGTCTCTTAATTTCAGCTCAGGTCAGATCTCAAGGTCATGAGATTGAGCCCTGTGTTGCGTTCTCTCTCTCCACCTCTCCCTCTGCTCCTCCCTTCACTGTTCACACACACGCACACTCTCTCTCTCTCTCAAAAAAAATTTGTACACTGAAAACTATAAGATATTGATGAAAGAAATTGAAGAAGACACAAATAAATGGAAAGACACCCTGTGATTGTGAATTGGAAGAATTAATATTGTAAAAATGTCTGTACTGCTCAAAATGATCTACAGAATCAATGAAATCCCATCAAAATTTCAATGGCATTTTTCATGGATATAAAAAAAAAAAACAATATAAAAACTGGAACCAGAAAAGATCCCAAATAGTCAAAGCAATACTGAGCAAGAAGAACAAAGCTGGAGGCATTTTAACTTTTTATTTCAAAATACATTACAAGACTACAGTAACCAAAAGAGTATAGTACTGACAAAAAGACACACAGACCAATGGAACACCATAGTGATCCCAGAAATAAATCCATGCTTTTATGACCAATTAATCTTTCTTACGGGTGCCTAGAACACACAAAGGAGAATGGGCATTCATAAAAATGTAAGGCCTCCTTCCCTCTACACCAACCCGTACACTTCTCCAGCTCTACAGATGACAATAGTTAGAAAAAGCCAAGTAAGACATTCCCTTTTCTGGTTGAAGATTGGACAGTGATCTAGCAAGATCCATCAAGGCAGAACCTCAAAAGTTTGCTTTTATGTTAATATAGATATTCTATTTGTATTGCTGGGCATTAATATGGATACTAGTAACCTGTTTTATTACTGGCAGATGTGTTTATCTATAAAGGAACTAGCTTTCAGATAAAATTCAATAAAGAAAAATAGCAAGACATGGAAATAAGATGGGTCTTTGATTCCATAGTTGAGAAGCTTTATCCCAAAGCTTGTTTTAACTCTGATCTTTAATAAATAATGTCTATGGCTCAATCCATTTCAGTTGAGTTCCTTATTAATTATAACATGGGTTTTTGTCCTTCTTCTACTACTTATTTGTTCATGTTTTTTGCCTATATCCTTTTTATTTATTATGTATATGTCTTTTCATATTAGTGTTACTAGTCCATCATCTGTATTTATTCTATGATGCAGTTATGTTTTCTTAGTCAGCTATTTTTTTCTTACATTTCTTTTTATTGTCTCTTGCCCTAAAGTTATTTTTAAACTTATGTAGAGTTTTTAAAAATAATTTTATTTATAAATTCTCACACTTTAAATTTCTCATTTCAACTTTACAATATATTCATTAGTATTTTCTTTTCTTGCTTTATAGACTTATCTCTAGCATTTATTTTTATTAGTACTATTGAATATTATAAAACACTGACATTAAATGTTAATATTTTACCATGCAGTAGAAGCATATTTGTCTCTTTTGTGCTAGCCATAATCTTCTAATTATTTTATACATGTTGATATTTTAAATAGCAACTCCCTACCTCACTTATTATTTTTTCTCTAATATCTCATTTACATTTTATATTTTTTGATACACGGTATTCCCATTTGTTCTGATAATCGTGACCTGAATTTCCTCTAAGGAACCACCATTCCCTTACTCCCAGTTTATCTACAAAGGTGGAGCTGACTCTACCCTCAATTCCTCCTAGATCTAGGCAATGGCAGAATTACATCAACCTGACTAAAGTTGCTGTTCTGTCGTAGCTTAGCGACCTAAGAAAAAACAATTGTATAAATGATACATTTCCAAGCAATGCTAATTCCAGTATTTTTGCTTCACTGACCAGGAAAGAGAATCTTCCTATTTTCCCTTTCCTGTTGTGTTTAGAGCTGTGTTGATATAAATCTAATGCTATTAGCAGTCATCATGCTGCTGTATGAATCCTATCAGAGACAAAGCTTATAGAGGAGAGCAAAACTGAGAAGTTCCAAGTGATAGATCAGTCCCTAACAATGTCCTTTGAATCTCTCGAGTCAAGGTGTACCTGGAACTGGGCCAACATCTGGAGTCAAGCAAATCCTTGAAGTTTTAGACATATAAAGGAATTAAAGTGGATCTATTCAAGTAGGGCGGTAACTGGACAAAATCCTACTATGGTCTCCTCTTTAATTCACAATAAAAGCCAAAGCTCTTACTAAGTCCTACAAGACCCTACATCACTTGATTCTTTGCTATTTCTTGGATTTTATAAAATACCTATACTTGTATTTGCTGAGATGTTGCTTTAGGTTTATATTAAATGGACAGAGAATGTCTTCCTTTGGCAAGAATTTTTGCATCCATAAAACTTTCTATGTTTTTATTTATATAAGCAATCTAAGAATAGTGCATTTTTACTTGTAAAAAGTTCATACAAATATTCCAGGTTAGTAGAGCAAGATGTTCTGATTCTCACTTTTAGAGAAGACTGCCTGCATTTCATATCAGATCATTTTAAACTTTTCAGTAATGTATAGGTCTTTTTTTCTTGATTGGTTTTTCTCCTGGTTATTGGTTATTGTCCTTTTTCTGCTTCTTGGCATGTATAATAATTTTTAATTCGATGATAGATGTAGTCATTTTTATGTGGTCGAATGCTCAGATTTTCTCTTTTCAGAATACTACATTTTATTTCTGACAGTTAAACTTGTAGATCAGTTTGATTCTTCTGAGGCTTTTATTTCTAATCTGGACTTTTATTGTAACAAAATATTGTAATTTGGTAAAGTTCTAAAACTTATAAGGGAAAGAAAGTATGATTTGTGCTATTTTCCTTGAACTTTCTTCCAATTATAATACTAATACACTGCAGAAAAACTAGAAAATCTAGGAATATATGAGACAAAACCCACCAATAACCCTACCATTAAAGATAAGCATTGTTAATGTGCTAATATATTTATATATATATATGTATATATATATATATATATATACACACACACATATATGTACATAAATATTTAAAAGTAGAGTTCGGTTATGTGGCATTTCTAGACCTACATTTTTATGTTTTTAAAAGCCTTTATAGGGAGGCTTTAGAGTCATTATTATTCTGGACTAGTTAAGATTTATCATTAAGCCTTAACCCTAACTCTCTGGAGGTCCTTATATCCTAAGTGTTCCTGGAGACTCTGCACTCCCACTTAGAGGAACTTGAATGTCTCCCAGCTCTGTGTGACTTCTGGTAATCATTTAGCTTGCAACTATCAATTTGTCTTTGATTGGACTTTGGTATTTCAACTTGTAAATGTCAGCTTAGTATTTGACAATAAATTCATGGAGACTTTCTTGCAGACTTCAGGAACTCTTCTCTCTGCATAGCTACCTCCTTTCTGGTTCTGCACTCGCTAATTCAATTTTAGCTGCTTCAGCTCCCTCAACCTCTGATTTCTGTCTTCTCAACGTAGCAAGATCAGTAAGGATCTCCCTGACCATGGTCTAAAAAGTTTATTCATGCAGAACCAGACCAGCTATTATATTCACACCTGTTTCTGTTTTCTCCATGCTGTAAGCCCTGCAGTGACTACTGTCCAAAGTCTAAAACTAGTTATTTAAAATTGTTTCTAGTTTTGTAATTGCACAGAGTGGCCTACAGAGGAAATCTGGTTCCATGATGACAGGAAGAATTGATTTTTTCCTTCAGTTTTAATTGGAATACCAATATACATATATGTATTTTTTGTTTCCTTTTCCAACATTTAAAATTCATTTAAGGATATCCAAAGAGGTCATTTAATTAAGTTAATACTTGCCCAATCATTTAAAATCTTTAACCATAAAGTTCAAGTATAACAATTTTCATATGCTCATTTTCTTAAGTCACCCTATTTAGATTCCATAAGAACTAACTCATAAAAGACACTTGCAGATTTTGATTATTATTTTATATGTAAATTCTGATATTTTCCAATGCCTTTATATAGTAATACCCAGACAGTTGTGATCCATGTTCAAAGATTTTTGTTTTCACACAATACAAATAATGGTAACACAATAAGACAAAGCTATACAAATTTCAGGGCAAGTATTTAAATTTTTGAATTAATCAAAATATGTTCCTTGGTTTGATTTTTAAAATAGCTGTATGATAAACACAGAAAAGATATATGAAGTCACTTTCTTTTGATTTCTCGGTGGATAGGGAAAAAATATGGCTTCTAAATTCGGTTTAAGATACGGTTTAAGATAAGGTTTAGATACGGTTTAAACAAAGCTGACAATATGTTTGGCTTCCTTTTGGAACCTCTTCAAGGTCAACAATTTGTTTTTTACTGATTGACATTGGTTGGGGTTACTGCAGCCCATGTGATTCTCACGAACTTAGCTAACTCTGATTAACTCGTAGGGCTAAGATTTAGACATTTTTTTTTCATGTCCAATAAGTGGGGACATCAGGCAGAGGAAGTTCTAAAAGTCCCTGTGGTTGCTCCCTGGATGTTCCCATTTTTATTGTCACTTTTAGCAACTGTGGTGTTTTCCCCCAATGAAAAGGTCAGGCAGCTTGTTCCAGTTCTTCTCTACTAACACATACGGCTTCACCAGAATCACCCACCTCTTGAGTGGACTCCTTTAGCTCGGCCAAGGGGGGCTGACTGTCGGAAGGAGGAGAGTCACGGGCGAGCTGGGGGTCAGGCACCTCATGGTGCTTTGCAGCCCAACTAGCAGCCAGGCTGTTTTTCTTTGCCTGGCTACCAGACTAGAGTACCTTGGTCCATATTGATTACCTTTGAAACTGGTTTTTCCTTCAATTGTTTCTTTCTCCTTAGTATTCCTTCCCTCCCAAATCTGATTAAAGATGACAGAGAGCAATGAAAATTTTCCACTTTACCTCCAGCTTTGAAGCCACAGAAACTGTGTCCATACCAAGGTCCCCAGATGACCTAAGTTGCATATTACATATATACATACATACACATGTATGTGTATAATATATATGTAATATATACATATACACAAATTTTAAGGATACCGTGTGTGTGTATTTTTTTTTCTTAAGTTATGAAGCCTTGGCAAGGTCTGGGTATAAGATCAGAGTCCTTTTTTTGTTGATAAAGACTGTCTTTACCAAATGAAAATTATATTCAGACTACAAAATTTAGTTATTTAGTACTTGGTTAAATTATCTCAATAGCATTCTAATCAAATTTATTTTGTAACTAGGGATGAGTTTGTGATACAAATGATACAAATTTGCATATAAATCCATAATGCGTATACAATTCAAATATTCACCTTTCAGTTGAATGCTATAGAAGTTTTATATGAAACTTGTTTTAGGGGCATCTCAGTTGGAAGAGCATGCAACTCTTGTTCTTGGAGTTGTGAGTTCGAGCCCCATGTGGGGTGTAGAGATCATTTAAATAAATTAAAAAACTAAAAAAAAATTGTTTTAGTTGACCTAGTGAATGCAGGTTTCATATTTCAAGTATTTTTTATTTCTCTATCTGGAAGACATCTGGTCCAAAAAGAAAATAGATTCAAATATTGTCTGCAAATATTATCTCTTGTCTGCAAATAAAATTTCTTCTTCATTGCTAATTAGATTACCTAAATCAGTCTTGTTTCACCAGTTTGGATATGTGAAAGGGCTCACCAGACTCCAGAGAATATTCTCGCATAAGGCTTTTATCTAAAGACAAAAGGTACGATGCAGCAAGACAAAGCACAGGCAAGCGTTGCAGACATTCCACAGCACATCCTCCTCACTGACCCAACCAGATACACAAACCATGCTAGCTCTGGCTTGAACTGCTCAGATTTGTGCAAGAATCTCTCAAGGTCTCATTAAGTAGTTAAGTCAGGCTTACGAAACCAGTTAGGTTAGTTTTGCAAACTATTGTAAAGAAACTGACATAGGGGGTCACCAAGGAAGTTTGGGATTCTAAACAGCATGTTATAAATTACAATGTTCTTATCTCAGCCAGGAGTCAAAATCCAGACATTCAGCCATCCCCAGGGATAAAGGTAGACCTTTTCCATTACAGCAGCAAATTAACTCCATCTCTACAATATCTTTATTCAAAAATTATTTATTGAGCATCTACTGTCTGCCAAGCACATAGCAATGAACTGACCAAGCCGTCTGTGACCTCAGAGCTGACATTCTAGTTATTTCCAGAGTTACTCTTTGAAAGGCAGTTCTAACGTATTCAATGCAGAAATTCTCAGTTAAAAGTGACAATAAAAACCTGGCATCATCTCTAAACTTCATTTTCTCTTATAATTAGCTTCCCTTTACCATACCAAAACCCCTCCGACCCACAAACTCAAGAGAGATAATACACGTTTAATTTAATTCCTGTTTAGGGGTTTTGTGTTACCCAGCAACATGACACAATAATAGCGAAGAGAAGGCTGTTAAACAGCAAAACTCAGCTGAGTAATTTAAAAGATCAAATTGGCTTTATTGAACAAGTCATGAGTTGGGCAGCACACATTCCAGCAGATGGAAAAGAGCTCTGTCAACCTGCAGGAAAGGAAAGGCTTTTGGAGACAAAGAAAGGGCAGAAAAAGGAAATTATTAGCAAAGAATGCATTGTTTTAGACAAGGTCATCCTCCTAAGGGGGATGGAAGTGGTCTATCAGTAAATTCCCTAGTGCTGACCAGGAAATTCCATGTTGACTGGTTAGACATTCCGTTTCGGGGGTAGGGGGTGGGAGTGGGAGTGGGATTGAAACTGCACTTAGGTGTTAAGTCTTGGTTAGCTGACGTGGGGCCTTAACATAAACGACTGATTCGGGGCCTGTAGTTTCCTTTTATTTATTTATTTCTTTTTTTTTTTAAAGATTTTATTTATTTATTTGAGAGAGAGAGAGAGTATGAGCGGGGGAAGGGGCAGAGAGACAAGCAAATTCCCTGCCAAGTGCGGAGCCCAATGCCGGGCTCGAAGTGGGGCTCGATCCCAGGACCCTGAGATCATGACCTGAGCCCAAGGTAGAGGCTTACCTGACTGAGCCACCCAGGCGCCCCTGTGGTTTTCTTTCTTTAAGAGGGCAAACACAAAAGAGTACATGCTGTGTGATTCTATTTATTAAGACACCAAAACCAGGACAAACGAATCAGTGGTATTAGAAATCAATAGGATGGTTACCCCGGGGGTGTGATGGCTGGAAGGGAGCTCAAGGGCTGTGTGCCTCTGGGTGCCCACACTCTTCTAACTTTTGATCTAGGAGGGGTTAACAAGCTCTGCTCCCTTTGTGTTTTCCATTAAGCTGTATATTAAGACTTAGGCATTTTTGAGGTTCCTCCAACTAAAGTGTCAACATTAAGTCCCTGTCTCTAGCTGTTTTCTAGAAACTTGGGCTAAGACCATTGAAAGTTAATTTTCGAAAGAGGTGTTCCTCATCCTCATGCAGATAGATTACATATGAAGAGGTTTACCTCTATGTAACATACACATAAGTTGGTCTGTGCATTAATCATTTTCTCCGGGCTGTCTATGCAGGAACAAAAAATTACACCAGCATTTAAATTTTCATTCCTAGTTTAAAAGGAAAGGAAAAAAACAAACAAACAAATCCAAAAATCACCATTGTGAAGCTTCACATAAGGGCTTTGGGGATTCAACATGACATTTTTTTTTTTCTTAAATTTCTGGTTTCCAAGGAAACGGGACTCTAAGTCTACTTCTAGCCAGGTTTGGTGGTAACCCCCGTATGCAGAGTTCTGCTTTGCTTTAAGCCAGTCAAAACACTACATCTAAAGTTTACCTAAATTCCACCTTTCCCCAAATCCTAAAATAATTCCATTTTTTCCTCTGATTAGGTGTCTCCTCATTCTTATGGTGTGCTCTATCACTTGTGGCAAGGAGTCAATAAACCCACTCTGTTGGACAACGTATTTGTCCCTGGCACTGTTTATTAGATGGGCATTATCTGTCTACACCTATAGATAATATTTTATATTATTGACTATGCAAGAACACACAGACTGTCATTTGTAGAAATACATATTTGGTCACTCAAATAACCAAGATATTTCTCATATATATTCAGTCTTCATTCACAGTTCCTGAATCACTTTTCCCAAAACCCTTGGAACTTCCTGAGTGATAAGATCAATGGGAGCATCTTTTGTTATAATGTTTGGTGTCTTGTCCTCAGTTCCTAAATCCCTTCAGAGACGTAAAGGTGAAATGGTATCTTTTGATTTGTAACAAGCCGCTTTCCACTGACTGGGTTTATATTAATGAGGTGACTTGGAAGTTACCTAAGGAAGGGAGTGGATCACCAGAGGAAACGACCGCATGATTAGAAGGTTGGAACTTTTAGTCTGCCCCCCCTGGCCTCCAGGAAGAGGAGAGGGGCTGGAGGTTGAATCAATCACTAATGGCCAATCAATCATGTCTGAGTAATAAAGAATCCATAAAAATAAAAAAAAGGAAAGGGTCAGGATAGCTTCCTGGTTGGTGAACGCGTGGAGGTTTGGGGAAAGTGGCATGCTCAGAGAGGACAGGGAAGCCCCGTGCCCTTTCCCCTCACCTTGCCCTATGCATTTTTCCATCTGCCTGTTCCTGAGTCATGTCCCTTTCTGATAAATCAGTAATCCAGTAAGAACAGTGGCCCCTTGAGCAATGCAGGCTTGAACTGTGTGAGTCCACTTATATATGGCTTTTTTAAAAACTTTTATTTTTTTATTTATCTGAGAGAGAGAGTGCAAGCAGGGGGTGAGGGCAGAGAGAGAGGGACAAGCGGACTCCGTGCTGAGCATGGAGCCCGATGTGGGGCTCAGTCGCAGGATCCTGAGATCATGACCTAAGCTGAAACCAAGAGTTGGATGCTCAACCAACTGAGCCACCCAGGTGCCCCATACATGGATTTTTTTTTTTACAATACATACTGTAAATGCATTTTCCCTTCCTTATGGTTTTCTTAATAATATTTTCTTTTCTCTATTTTTTATAAGAATATAGTATGTGATACACATACAAAATATGTGTTAATCCACCATTTTCATTATTGGTAAGGCTTCTGGTCAACAGTAGGCAATTGTTAGTTAAGTTTTTGCAGAGGCAAAAGTTACACATCAATTTTCAACTGTACGGGAGTCAGTGCCCCAATCCCCACATTATCAAGAGTCACCTTGTAAAATGCTTCTGAGTTTAATTAATCAAACCCAAGGGGGTTGATCGAATCTCCTAATCTATAGGTAGTGGGTCAGAAGCACAAGTAACAACCTGGAATTGTGACTGGCATCTGAAGTTGTATGTTGTAGGGGGGACTGGTTTTGTGGGACTGAGCCCTTAACCTATGGAATCTGATGCCGTATCCAAGTAGATAGCGTTAGAATCGAGTTGAATTGAAGGACGTCTGCTGGTGTGCACATTTGCTTGGTGGTGTGGGGAACACACCCCCCCTACACACACACACATATGTTGGAATGGGGTCAGAATCACTCTACAGATACACACGTACAAGCATATAATGCTGAATCATTTGAAAGCAAGTGCTTGACCTCGTGATACTTGGTCCCTAAATACCCAGGACCTGTCTCCTAAGAATAACATTCTCCTATATAACTTACTAGCATAATTATACCCCCATATTTGTTATGTAATCATCTAGTATGTAGTTCCACAGAAACTCTGAGATCAAGCTCTAAATGTTGTACCTTTCTTGGGAAGACATAACTGTAGCAGGCTCTCTTAAATAAATTAATCCTAATTAGGTTTCAATGTTTACTATTTCATGAGAAAATTAGCCTGGATCTTGTGTTAGTTTGGCATAGCACAGTTTAAACCATCTGTATATTTCAGGTAAAGCAATATTTCCCCCACACTGGGAAATTAAATCAGATATTGACTTATTCAGAGAGCCATAAACCTTGGCATGACTATAAACCTACTATTTCTTTATCAGTTGGCCCACATTAATAATTTGAAGAGAGATCTTTAAAAACATTTTCAGATATAAGCCATAAAACAAAATACCAGTAATAAATGTGGGACACAAATATCTCATTCTTTTTTTATGGCTGAGTAATATTCCAATATATATATATATATATACACCGTACCTTCTTTATTCATTCATCTCTCAATGGACACTCAGGTTATTTCCATATCTTGGCTATTATGAATAATGCTGCAAAAAACATCCCGGTGCATATATCTCTTCAAATTAGTATTTTTGTTTTCTTTGGTAGGTGCCCAGTAGTGGAATTACTGGATCAGATGGTATTTCTATTTTTAATATTTTGAGGAACCTCTATCCTGTTTTCCACAGTGACTGCACCAATTCGCGTTCCCGCCAGCTGTGCGAGGGTTGCCTTTTTTCCACATTCCCACCAACACTCGTTTCTTGTGTTTTTTACTTTAGCCATTCTGACAGGTATGAGGAGATAGCTCATTGTGGTTTTGAATTACATTTCCCTGACGATTAGTAATGTTGAGCATCTTTTCATGAGTCTGCTGGGCGTCTGTAATTCTTCTTTAGAGAAATGTATGTTTGTGTCTTCTGCCCAGTTTTTAAGTGGATTATTTGGAGGTTTTGGTGTTGAGTTGTAGAAGTTCTTTACATATGTTGGATACTAACCTTTTATTGGATATATCATTTGCAAATATCTTCTCCCATTCAGTAGATTGTCTTTTTGTTTTGTTGACAATTTCTTTTGCTATGCAAAAACTTTTTATTCTGATGTAGTTCCAAGAGTTTATTTTTGCTTTTGTTTCCCTTTCCTCTGGGGACCTATCTAGAAAAATATTGTTATAGTTGATGTCAGAGAAATTACTGCCTATGCTCTCTTCTAGGATTTTATGGCTTCAGGTCTCACATTTAGGCCTTTAATCCATTTTGAGTTTGGTTTTGTGTATGGTGTAAGAAAGTGGTCCAGTTTCATTCTTCTGCATGTTGCTGTCCAGTTTTCCCAACACCGTGTGTTGAAGAAGTTTTTTCCCATTGCATATTCTTGCCTCTTTTGTTGAAGATTAATTGACCATATAAGCATGGGTTTATTTCTGGGCTATATATTCCATTCTGTTGATATATGTGTCTGTTTTTGTGCCCATACCATACTGCTTTGATTAATACTTTATAATATATCTTGAAACCTGGAATTGTGATACTTCCAGCTTTGTTCTTCTTCTTCAAGATTGCTTTGGCTATTCAGGGTCTTTTATGGTTCCCTACACATTTTAGAATTTTTTGTTCTTGTTCTATGAAACATGCTGTTGGTATTTTGATAGGGATTGCATTAAATATTATTTATTGCTTTGGGTAGTATGGACGTTTTAACAATATTTGTTCTCTCAACCCACGAGCATGGAATATCTTTCCATTAGTTTATATCATCTTCAATTCTTTCACTAGTGTTTTATAGTTATACCTCCCTGGTTAACTTTATTCCTAGGCATTTTATTATTTTCTGGTGCAATTGTAAACAATGGGATTGTTTTCTTAATTTCTCTTTCTGTTATTTCATTATTAGTATACAGAAGTGCAATAGATTCCTGTATATATGGGACACAAATAGAAAGCAATTGACCCGAGGCTGTTCCTTAGCTATAACAAACAAGGTTTTATCCCTTTAGAAACACCCTAATCATGCCCACAGAGATCAGAGTCAGGGGCCTGTTTGTTCAAATCAAAAAGATCCTGTACACTTCCGTCCACCTAATTCGCAGTTGGAAGACAGTGTTCCCCTTTCTCTCCCACTGCAGGCTTCTTCTCCATCATGGGAAGAAACTCCTCACTTATGTAGGAGCATCTCGGTCTGTGCCATGAACTAGCTTGTGCTGGGCTCTGGCCCTTCCTTCTCCAAAGCTCTCGAAGGGCGGAGCGGGTGGTCAGGCTGTATTTTCAGCTGCAGATTTCCGATTGCCCAACAGCAATTTATCCACAGACTGTGAGCAAGACTAAAATTCTTGCAAGATAATATTTGTTTTTTCTTTCTCAGTCCAAGCATTTTAGGACTTTCTTGGCTTTTTCCTTAAGATAACCTATTAATTGGGGGGTGAGGAAAAGGTGGGGGAAGTACAGGAATATATAAAGGAGATTTTGCCTACTAGTTTATAGCTTTTGTTTTCCGAAAGTCCAAAGAATCAGATCCCACTAAAGAAGTTACGATAAGTGCTTCAGAAAGAGAAGAGTTCCTATTGTTTAGGAACAAAAGAGGATATGGAATGGAAGGAGTAATCATGATAATTAAGAGAATAACAGATGTCTTTGGCAACGTGAAGATTCCTGTGGTCCTGAGAAGAGAGGGGGCAGGGGGTCAGTGAAAACCGAGATGCAGATGGGGCCTGGCTAAAACAATGAAGACCCAGATGGTTGTTTTGGGTCCAAAGAGTTTGGGCCTTCTTACTTTCCAAGTGGATCCTTGGAACAATTACCCGCTTTGATAAATGGTATGATATGATTTTTAAAATGCTTTGATAAATGGTGTGAAATGATTAAAAAAAAATAAATTTTGATTTGAGTAACCAAAATTACTTCCCAATCCAACTCTCCATCACTATATAAACACGCGCTTTGCAGATTCTGCCACAGGTAGAAGGGAGACTTTCCACATCTCAGCAGACAGAGTAAGATCTTATAACAGGAAATTAACTTGGGTGACATCAGCAAGATGGTGGAATAGGAAGCCCCAAGCCCCCATTCTCCCATGGAGACACCAAATTAACAACATATGGAAGAAATTGCCTTGTGAGCCCTCTGGGAACCAGTTAAGAAGTCACAGCATGCTAGGCAAGCACAAAGCCAAGAAGAGATGCATCTAAGTGGGTGGGAAAACGTGTGATACTTTACCCACTTGGCGCAGTGTGATATGATTGGGAGAAAACTCCCAACTCCAGCTTTTTCCTCAGGAGGGAAAGAAGAGTGGAGGCCCAGAGGCCTGTGTCGAGCATTCTGGATTTTCGAGGGGAGGGATCGGTTTCTGTCTCACAGATTTGGAGTGCTGAGGGAAACTGGCAGAGTTTGGATGTGAGATTGGGGGTCGCGAAGAACAAAGCAAGCACTGTGGCTTGTCACAGCTCCAGAGTGACTGTGGTACCTCAGACGGACACAGAGGAAGAAAGAGTGTGGGCTTCAGAGAAGAAGCAGGCGGACCTCTTTAACTGGGAGGTTTACACACACATGCCCAGAGCAGATGCATCTCCAGAAAAGGTTGGAAAGGTCCCCAGAATCTCTAGCCGTGCTGATTGGCAAAGGTCTTCCCCTTTATGAAGCCAGTTTGAAAGACCGGAGGAGGTGGTTTTTGTTTTTTGTTTTGCTTTGTTTTGTTTTGTTTTCAAATGCCCAAATCTCAACAAAAGATCCCAAGACAGAGAGAGAAACAGGAAAGCATGGCTCAACCAAACCAAAATAAATCTTTAGGAACTGACCCTAAGGAAAAAGAGAGCTACGAATTAGCTTATCTCGAAAAGATTCTGCACTCACATTTATGACAACGTTATTCACAGCAGACAAGGAAACAACCCAATACCCATTGACAGATGAATGAACAAACCCAAAGTGGCGTATGCATACAATGGAATATTATTCAGCCTTCAACAAGGAGGCGATCCTATCATATGCTGCAATGTGGCTGAAACTCGAGAACATTATACTATGTGAAATATGCCAGGCGGAAAAGGACAAACAAGATTTGATTCTTGGTTGTTAGGTATCTAAAGCAATCACATTCCTAGAAACAGAGCCAGAATGATCGGAATGATGCTTGTCAGGGACTGAGGTTGGAGGAAATGGGGAATTGTTATTCAATGGGTATAAAGCTTCAATTTTACAAAAAAGTTCTAGAGACCTATTGCCCAATAATATGACCATACTTAACGCTACTGAACTGTATACTTAAAAATGGCTAAGGTGATACATTTTATGTGGTTTTTTACCACAATTAAAAATAAAAACTAAAGAAATTAATGCGTTAAAGAACAATAATTGTTTCTTGCATGCTTGCCTTTACACAGAAGTCACAGAAAAACTTTTTCTTCTAGATCAATGGTTCTTAATGAGAAGATTTTGTCCCCTCTCTATCAGGGGACATTTGGCAATATTTGGTGACATCACATCTCGGGCGGGCAGTGTTTCTGGCATCTAATGAGTCGGGGCCAGAGATCTTGTTAAATATCCTGCAGTGCACGGGACAGGACTCCCTCCCTGCGCTGCAACAAAAAACTACCCAAATCGGAATGTCATTAGTGCTTCTTCAGAGAAGCACTGTCCTAAGTTATTAACCACAGGTGTTAACTACTCTGTCCTTCCTTTCCCTCCAGCTTGGGTGACAGAGTTCAGACTCTGGAAACAACAGATAGTCAAGGTGGGATGGGTCTAATTTGAGAGAATAGAGAAAGGAGCCTCTTGTTCAGATATTACTGAAGGCCAAAAGAAAAGAAAAAGAAGGAGGAGGGTGCAGAGAGGGAGAGAGAGGCAGGGAGGGAGACTGGAATTGGGAGTTTGGGTGGGGTGGGTGTTGAGGGAAGACTGCGGGTAGATAGACCCCTTTTGGGCCACTCGTCTGTACGGTTCTGTAGCAAGCACCTTGCAAGTGTCGTCTCATGCAGTCCTTATAACTGCTCTGAGATCACTTCAAGTGATACCAGTAAAGAGAGGAAGACAGACTGCAGAGGGAATCTTCACTTGGTCGGTAGATTTCATCGGTTATTACCACATTCCACTGAAGGGAAAGAGGTTGTGGTTGTCCCTTACGGGGCTGGGCTCCTTCTTTGTCAAAGGCCGGGGGAGGGCTGTACCCCACTATTTTACCTGGCTGCTGGGATGGTGATAAGGGCACAGGGCATGATGGGAAAATGCCAGCAGGCACCTTGGGAAAGGAGAAGGGGCCCCGGAACCTCAGGAGCGAGAGGATAGAGGTTCTTCTGTGGCTCTTCCACAGCTTCCGGGCCAGTCCGTTCCCTCTCTCAGACTCATCTCTAGAATTTAAGAAAAGAGAATCGCATTTAGTAAATGTGCCATCTGGTC
>CM052884.1:87510691-87546710 GCA_028534135.1 Potos flavus | reverse complement strand
GCTTGACTTATTTCACTCAGCATAATCTCTTCCAGTCCAGTCCATGTTGAAACAAAAGTTGGGTATTCATCCTTTCTGATGGAAGCATAATATTCCATTGTACATATGGACCATATCTTCTTTACCCATTCATCTGTTGAAGGGCATCTTGGCTCTTTCCACAGTTTGGCGATTGTGGCCATTGCTGCTATGAACATCGGGGTACATGTGGCCCTTCTTTGTACTGCATCTGCATCTTTGGGGTAAATACCCAGTAGTGCAATGGCAGGGTCATAGGGTAGCTCTATTTTTAATTTCTTGAGGAATCTCCACACTGTTTTCCAAAGTGGCTGCACCAACTTGCAATGGTGTTTCTTAATTCTTTTCTTTGAAGTGTGGAGTTAAGAGCAGAACCCGCGTCCCCCTGAGGTGACGGCGGTCGTCCTGCTGCACTCCCAGGTTCCTTCTGGCACTCCGCCAAGGGAAGGGGGGGAGCTCGTGGGACCGGGCTCTTCAGCTTGGGTGACTCGGCTCTGGCGCTGGTACCCTCGTCCGGTGTGGCAAAGTCGGCTTCCAAGGAACACCCACCTGAGGGCTTGAGGGGGCACAGGACCCCGCTGTTTCACAAAACTATCCCAAGTGTGAGTTTGTGAAGCTCTTGCAGGTCCTTCCCCACCTACACTCCCATCTGGCTTCACCACTTCCTAGAGGCGCCCAACTTTTTCGGGGGACAGGGATCTATTGCTAGAGAGAGAAGCCAGAGAAGGAAGAGAACTCTAGCAGCCGGCCTCGAGGCAGTGGGTGCTGCGAGGCTGGTTCAGCCTGCCCAGACCCCCCGGGAACCGGAAAAAGGAAAACATACATAAGTACCAAAAAACATTTCTATATTCTATTTTTACTATTATTAGCTACATATTACCGAATGCTCCTTGGAAGCAGTAAAGACCTTCTATAAACCTTTTCTCTAAACTTTATATCAAATCTCCCGGGTCGATATTGTTTCCCCTAAGAGATTTGAAAAGTGAGTCACGGAGATGAACGCAGACTTGTCTAATAACACAGCTAGTAAGTATTGGGGTGACAATGCCCACACAGAGCCCCAGGAATCCCACGTTCTCCCAGGCGTTAGGTGGTTCTACGCGGGACTTTTCCGAAGATGCTAGGAGTTTGGAAGAAAAGGAAGTGCACGCGCATTTCACAAATCTACAATCTGTAAGTTTCACATCCTGTGTGGCCATAAACTCTGGACTAAGGAAGGGCTGGTGACTTTCAAAAGATGAAGACAAGTAGAAAATTCTACAGGACTGCGTGACAACCCAGAGTTACCGCCTCGTGGGGGTTCGCGAGCACTGGGCTGGAGCCAGCAGGCTGGTCCAGGGGCACAGGTAGGCAGCGCTGAGAGACTCTTTTCAACTTCCCACTCCCCTGCTGTGCCTCCCCGCGAGGGGATATTTGATTGGAAGCTCCTGGAAAGGAGTTAAGAGACAGGAGAGTATTTTGGAAACAGACTGAGCCGAGGGGAAGGCGTAGGGGGCTTAACTCTTTCTGCTGTTTTCTCTGTGACCTTGGGTCCCTTACTTGAGGTCATGTGATTAATGGGAGCACAGTTCTTACCTCTTTGGATGTTCTGGGGCCCTGTGCAAACTGGACAGTCCCTGGGCTGAGAACGGTGCTGTGAACAGAGATCCGAGCTGAGCTCGCTGCTAAGACAGCTAATACCACTAACATCGCAGGTAACTTGGTCCTTGAGGCCGGCAAGCGGAGGGCCTGGCCTTGAACCTGGGTTTCATGACTCCAGGTCCTATTCCCATATTTCTGCCCGAGGCTCCGAATCAACGCAGGCACAGGCTACTGCTGCTGGGTGGGACGGACGAAGAGATCGCATGCTCTCATGAATTGTGCAAAGGCTCCAGACTCCGAGAGAGCTGGGGTCCCATCCTGGTTCTATAGCTCCCTGGTTGTGTGAACGTACCTGAGTAATCATTATATTTGCAAATATTTCTTCAGCATTAACTCTTTGTCATGCATACAGGCAACGTGGATATTATTTCCATTCATAATAAACTTTTTGATTCTGAGTTTCCTTGACTATGACATGGTTTTGCTAACTAAAGAACTAACTAACATACAGAGTTGTTGTAAGATGAAAGGTGCTATAGGATGGGGTGGCCTGGCTGGCTCAGTCAGTAGAACACATGACTTCTGATCTCAGGGTCGTGAGTTCAAGTCCCAGATAGGGTGTAGAGCTTACTTTAAAAAAAAAAAAAAAAAGAGGCACTACAGGATAATGTCCAGATAAAATACGATTAAAAAAAACCCTAAGATTAGGCCTAGTAACTATTATTATTGGACCAAGAGAATGAACAGAGTTAGTGTGAGATGTCCAGAACCCAAATAGAAAAACAATGATAAAGAGAACCCTTACTGCATCTCATGACCGGTAGGGAAGTTTCAGGGTGAAATCCACTGAATATATAGCAAGTCAGTTGTTGCAGGTCGAACCAGAAGAAAGAGAGATTTCTACATATTGTAAGTTTTTTGTGACCATTTGCCTCCGGACATTGAGGCCTCTCACAATTGGTGCTGCTGCTTCCCTGTGATGTGTCTCTGATCTCTGATGAATAGACTGAGCCAAACGCTGTACAAAAAAATATTCATGGTACCAAATTTTTGTGGTTTTCACGGTTCCATGCTATCGGTTTCCTTCCCAAAAGGATAGGTCAAGTCAGGACTAATGTGAAAATACTGGCTCCCAGTTTGGGGAGACTTGAGAGCTCTTTACTTTTTAAGAGCTGAGTTTATTTTCTTTTCCAGTGTTGGTGGCACCATCATATCACAACCCATGGCCAATCAGACCATCATAGTTCTGACCCCAAATGGCATCAACTTCCCCCAAATGGAGGAACCCAAACCCACCAAGCAGAGGCAAGACAGCCTAGAGAAACATCTAAAGGCAGATGTCAAAGTTCTTGGGGTAAGTCCAATTCAGAACTTGCTGGACTGGGATGGGGAGGGGGTGCAGGAAAGGAACTGAAGTCTTGGGACTACGACATGAGCATGAAGGCTCTTAAGTTTTCCCAGAGGAATTCCAGGTTGATGGGCAGACCAATGGAAGCCCCCTGGAGGGCCATCTGAACCTTCCCCAGACATAAGATGATGTGAAAAGTGTATTTCTCCTATTCTGAATCTGAGCAACTGACTTTTTGTTGATGTTTCTGTATTTTTGCAATACCACGGCTCTCGACATTTAAAAAACACTTTATTGAGGAATAACTGGAATACAAAAAGCTGTATATCTATATTTTTTTTACAAAAGTAATGGTAAATAATTACATATTTTAGGTACTTTTTTGTGTGTGTTCACCAACTGCATGCTTAATAATCTGATTTTTTTAAGGGAATTTTTCCCTCACCACAAATTATAGGAAAAATAAACCTCCTTCCCCTTTTTTCTCCTTCCCTTTTGAGAACAGAGATATTTGCCTTTTGCTGACTCTCCTCTTATGCATGATTTATTAAAGAAGATCTGTGGGGGCGCCTGGGTGGCTCAGTCGGTTAAACGTCTGCCTTCCGCTCAGGTCATGATCCCAGTGTCCTGGGATCAAGCCCCACGTCGGGTTCCCTGCTCGGCGGGGAGCCTGCTTCTCCCTCTCCCTCCGCTTACTGCTCCCCTTGCTTGTGCTTGCTCTCTTTCTCTGCCGAATAAATAAATTAAATATTTTTTTTAAAAGAAGAAGAAGAAGCTCTGTGGAGCTAAGGGAGGAGGGAAGGGAGGGATATATCTAGCTAGGACTGGGAGGGAACTGCAGAGCTCTGCCTCCTGGAATCGTCTCTCCACTTACATGATCTAAGTTTGCAGAACCCAGTGGGAGCGATTGCCTTGCCTCAAATATATGATCCTGTGGATTACTATGAGGCTTGTGGGACATAATGTTTGGAAAAGTTTGGCTTGGTAAATGTTAACAGAGCCATAAATGTCTGAGGTGAATGTCAAGGAGGAAAACTTGGTCACTTGGAAGCCAAGATCCTCAGCTACAGGGACATGGACTGGAGGGGTCACGGAGCCCCGCTACTAGGTGTCCAGCGGGGTCTGGGGGATGTAAGGAGGCACGTCCATACCACCGGGGCTTGGACGGTGCGAGGGCTTTCAGATGTCCCCTCTTCCCGTAAGAGGTAGAAGGAGAGTTAGTAGCAACGGAATCAGAGTGGGGGAAATAGTCTTGCAGGGAGCTGGGAGTCAGTGTCATGTGAGCACACAAGGGCAGAGGGGCAGAGATGCCTGAAGACTTGCTGAGCACTTGCCAGGTGTCCCGAGACAGCAGCATCTCCTCCCAAATATCTTGGCAGAGTTCTTACTCTGGAGCTTTTCAGTGTCTGTGTCCTTGCGGGCGTCCTGCAGAGAGTGATAATGCACAGGCACCCTGGGAAAGTGAAAGGTGCCTTGCCTTTCCCAATGCTGATGCTAATCCTCCACCTCCCTTCTTCTTCCAACAGACCATCCAGATCCTGTGTGGGGTGATGGTGTTGAGTTTGGGAATGATTTTGGCATCTGTTCCCTCCTCTCCACAATTTACCCCGATGCTTTCCACCCTGTTGAAGGCTGCTTACCCATTCATAGGAGCCTTGTGTGTGAGTAGAGATCCTTAGCAGGACGGGGGGACGTTGGGGGAGGGGGAGAGGTAGGAAGAAATCCTTGAGGGTTTCACAAGATTGTCCTGTTATCTGTTCCGAGATCCCATCAAAGATACTATATTACATTAATCATTGTGTCTCCTTCGGCTCCTCTACACTTTCTCAGCCTTGTCCTTGGGGATGTTGGTGGTCCTGAGTAGCACTGGCCAGGATTTTTTGAATTTTAGCATGTTCCTAAGTTGGGGTTCACCTGATACTTTTTTCTCATGTTCAGACTAATTGTGATGCATTTCCAGGTGGAAGGGACAGAGGCGAGGTGTCCCATTGAGGACATATGTTATCACCATGATTTTTCACTGATGACGTTAATCTTGACCCTAAGGCTGAGGTGGAGTTGACAGGTTCTTCTGCTGTGAAGTCACCTTTTCCCTCCTCTTTCCATACTCTACTCTTTTAGAGCAAGTCATGAAGCACAGCCCACCTTGGTAGAGGGACCTCACTGACTTTTGAAGACCCAGGCTTTATTTAGGCAGATCTGAAGTACTTAACGCTGGGGCTGTGGGATCTACAACTTTTCTTTTCTCCCTCTTTTGCCCCATTTTTTTTCCCATTGTTAAAGGATTTTCTATTACTTCACTGTCCCAAATCAATGAGGTTGTGAATATTGTAAAATAGTATCTTCAACTTGTGGAGCACAGCCTTAGTGATTTACCGCGTCCAGCTTTGTCTTCTCTCTGATCTCAGCCACCATGCCACCTAACCTGGAGAGCCACCAACTTAAAATGTGTGTCTCTGTCCTCCCATATCTGTTAACTGCCCCCACTCTTTTCTTTCTCCATACCATTACTTTCATATTTTTCTCTACATAACGTCTAACTCCAAAACTTTCTTCTGTCGTTTAAAAAACACCTCCTTTCCTGGCTCTTAAGGCTCTCATTTTGGTTACTTGGATAGATTCCTACTTATACCTGCCTTTGTTCTTGATTTTCTGAATACTCTGTGGGAAAAAGAGTCATATCTCTGTAACTAATTGGGTCCCACATTGTTGGTCAATGGTTTCCCAGGACTGTTTCCATAGGAGTTTTCCATAAACACCATGATAATAACATTGTAGCATCACTTGTACATAAAAACTGACCTCACCATTGTCTCTCCTTTCTGAGTAGTTTGTCATTTCTGGAGTTCTATCAGTCATCATGGAGAAAAAGTCAACTAAGCCTTTGGCGAGTATGAGAACCCAAACCCGCAACCCATGGACCGAAATGAAATTGAAGGAGAACTCTTCAAGATCAATCTCTCTACTTTGCAGAGCTGGAAACTGAGTTTCAGAGCATATATTTGGCATAGTCAGGAATTGAGCTTGGCTCATTGAAATTCCTGTCCAGTCCACACTCCTCCAAACACTGTACCCTAAATCGCACTCTTCATTCGGGGTGTTGTGTTATGCCCTAGATCAATGCCCAGGAATCTATTCTAGAAAATGTCTGCCTCCTTATAATGTCCTTTTAATGGTAACTGGACTTCAGTTTTAGATCTTCAATGATAAAGAAGGTGACAGTGTTATAAAGAGGTCTATTTATTGTGGATTCACTGTGAAAGCCCATCTGTCCAAACCCTTGAGAAAACCCAGTCAAAATGTTATTTATGTGAGTACTTATTTCTCATTCTTTTATCTACCTGATCTAAAAATTAATACTTTTCTTGGATTTGAGTATGAACTCTCAGGTCCTAAAAGTTGTCATTAGTCATTGGTATTGGCTAAGAAAACAACTTTACCTGCATTTAACTCTTCCAGGAAAACCAGAATTGGGAGTGGTAGACAGAGGAGACCTGCATTATAGGGAGAAGATTTCTAATCTGTAAATGTTCACTATGTCTTCACTCAATCCTAGATCCCTCAAGTAGTTTGATTTTGGGGGTCATGGGTGAGAATGACATACAACACATTAGCACAGAAATGCCATTTGGAAGCTCTGCTTACAAACGTTTCCTGAAAACGGCAGGAAATTAGAGAGAGTGCTCAAAGAAATGTCAATCTATCTCTTTTTTTTTTCATCAGAATTTAGAGATTGATCATTTGGAACCCTCACCTAGCCTCCAAACTGCTAGATCATTGCTGTCCAGTAGAACTTCCGGTGATGATAGAGAGGCAGGTAGTCATGCTGCCCTGGCTGGTGGTCACATGTTGCAACCGATAGCTTGAAATGTGGCTAGTGAAATCGAGAAACTGAATTTTACATTTTACTTAAGATTACTTTAAATATAAGGAGCCTATGGGGCTTGTGACAACCACGTTGGGTCGCACAATACAAGAATAATGTTTCTAGATTTTCGGGGAGCAGCTTATGGGGCTCTTACTTCAGAGAAGGACAAGACCAGAGTGAATAGGGCAGCAAACTCGAGGATATGGGGTATGGGTTTGGGATATGCTCAGGGTCACCAGAGTGCTCTCTCCTATAGTGAATTCTACAGTGGTCACACATTATACCAGCCCTTTTGGAGGCTGGGGAAGAATGCTGTCCCAGAACAAATCTAAATCATTCTAAGAAGTATATCCTCTGGAAATCATGACTGTTGCTGGTTATCAGGAGGCCCAAGGGCATACACTGTAGTCATTATTTTAGGAAACTGGGGTTAGGAGGAGAAAAATACCCTGCCTATTCTCTTCTGTGCCCCAAAGCTCCAACTGCTGAGCCCTTAAAGGGAAAGCAACCTGGATGTGATTGTGTAATATTCTAATTTATGGCTATTGGGTGTGCCCTGGACTACACCTACCCATAAATAGAGCTCTCAGAATACCCTAGATCAATTCCCCCTTCTGTGAATTGGGGTAGAAGGGAACACATTTCTGAGATCATTTTACTTACTCCCCTCACTGATCTTATAAATGTAGAAATGAAACCCAGAGAGGGAAGTGAAATTAGGGCACTGAGCACTCCAGAAAATGAAGAGGGTCTCAGGCAAAGCTACCACAGGGACCTCAGTCTCCTGACATCTGGTCTGATCCTTGGGCCGGGGGCTAGAAGTTCAGCTACACTCCTTCATATGGAGCCCTGCCCATGACCACCAGAGCATGTCCACTCCAGGGCTCACCTAAGCCTGAGGACTATGTTCCCACACTCATCTTTGGGAATGTGTGTGCATTTAAGAGGGCCGTGTGCAAGGAGGAGTAGCCTGCTTCCTCTGCCTCTTCTGAGTGGCTGATGGCTTCCTCAGGTGTTTCTAATGAGTCAGGGGAGAGAGAAATCATATCTGCCTTTGGGCATACTCTTTTGGGGATTCTGCAGGCACGGCCTCATGGAGCCCTGCTCTCAGTCCCATATAAAGAATTTATTTTTTTTTAAGGTTTTATTTATTTGACACAGAGATAGAGATTAGAAGTAGGCAGAGCCTCGGGCAGAGGAAGAGGGAGAAGCAGGCTCTCCACTGAGCAGGGATCCCGATGCAGGGCTCGATCCCAGGACCCTGGGATCATGACCTGAGCTGAAGGCAGCCACTTAACCAACTGAGCCACCCCGGCACCCCCCAAATAAAGAATTAATAAAGAGCAATATTCCCTGCCACCTACTGACGTCCTACCTAGGGAGAAACATTTCATATATTCATTCATGTAGCCAAGATTTACCTTCTAGGTTCAGAGATGTTGCTACGTATTGCGGGGGAGGAGGGATGTCTCCTGGTTTAAGTCTACCAATGCTAGATCCCCTGAGGGACAAAAATAAGAAAAAAAAATTTGCAGCGCATTGGCCAAGAGGGATAAGAGGCATGTGTTGGGTCGTCGACAGTGATTCTCACTCAGCCTTTGTGTTTCAGGCTCAGAGAGGCGTGGCTGCAAACATTCTGGGCTCTCTGTGTGCTCTCGTGGGTTTTATTCTCCTCTCCGTCAACCTGGCTGCTTTGGATTCTGCCTTTTGGAAGTGCGAATTGAACAAAAAGGACAAAGTACCTATAGGGTATCACTTTTACGATTATATGCACCCATATGTTAAGAATGACCGTTTCATGGCCAAAACTATTCTGGCTGTAAGTATTTTTAGCCTGGTTTCCCAATCTTATGAGATTTCTGAAATCCTTGAGTTTCGTTATCCCTTCTTGGGAGGATCTGACTCTTTCTGGTTTGGGCGTCTGGGGAAAGGCCGGGGCTATGCGAATGGGAGGGGTCCGCTTGACTGAGACAAAGGGGCCAGGCTCTGGGGTTAGGCACCGGTGAGACGGAATGGAAGAGTAAATGTCAAATCAAGGTGATGATGAAAAATGAAAACTTACTGCTGATAGAGTTTCTGAGTAATCAAAGTAATTCTGTTGTTAGAGGTATAAAATAGGAGTTTGTCCACCCAAAAATCTTGGCACATGGAATGGTAAATTAAGAAAGGCCAAGACAGCAGGAAGATCCAAGTGGACACCAGGCCCAGCACTGAGAAGCGAAGAGTAGGAAATGTGGCTTCAGAGGTGAGGGCCTCCCCTCCTTCCGAGGACCACAGTGATGAACAGGATTGATCAGGGGAGAAGGCAGCGCCACTGGAGTTTGTGATAACTTGTAGGGGTGGGATTTATGAAATTGGGAAATAAGGATGTAGGAAGATGGAAAATGGGAACTGACTGTGATTGCTATTACTGGAAAAAAGAAAGGAATAAAGTTTGGCTAATAGCAATAATGTCTTCAGTTGGAGCATTAAAGAGTATGTGTATGGTCAGAAAACACTGGGGAAGACACAGGCAGCATCAGAATAAAGAGGTTGCTGCACATCTGTTGTCCCGCAATCACAGAAGTGAGTTATGTCAAGGCCACAGTGGAAGGAGGGCCAGACGCTAACGGAGCCGGTCGAGCACATGCTTGCACGGCACTCCTGTGGACCTGGCCCCAGGCGCATCTCTCCAGTTCATGATATTGTCATGAGAAAAGGTACATGCAAATGAGGTTGATAGTAATCGGCATAAAGGAACACATAGGGAAAGCAGCCCCACCTTGGGAAAAGTTCCGGAGAGAAGTTTGGGAGGGATTTGTGGAATGGATAAAATATGAATTCATGAGGGATAATTTTGCTTTATAAATAAAGGGATTATACTGCACACGCTTGCTGGGACAGTTTCTAATTAATGTAAACAAGTTGTATTTCCTCTTGAACTGTACCTAAATGGACTAGAGGTTCGTGCAATCACATTTTCTCTCGTCCTATCCGGTTGCCAGGTCTGCATGAAGGATGCCTCAGGACAGAAATGGTAGAACCTCGTCTCTTGGCACAGTATCTTTCTTGAGTTGTTAGCAATGGAGGCAGCTTTGTTGAATAAACTATGTTCATTGCCTTGATTTTTCTTTCTCTTACCGACATCAAGATAGGCTAAGAAAGCCCATCCAGTCCATTCAAAATGTTGAATTTTACAAAAGGTTTGCACCCATGAGGTCAAAACCTCATTGATTCTCAGGTATCTCTGAGAAGGAAATATCATTGTGCACATTTGATAAATGTAGAGACTTCAGGCTCACACAGCTACTAAGTGGTAGAGGTGAGGCGGGAGTGGAGGTTGTCCCGTCTCAGTCCTGGGCTCACTGAGTGAACAATGTAATCGGATGTCGCTATGTCTCAGCGGGATAAGAAATAATGCACCAAGTGGGTTATGTGTAGCTGACGCAGTTCTGCTTATCCCCCCTCTCAAGGGAATAAATAAGCAAAGGGATTCAATGAAGCCAATTGTTAGGCTGGGAGGGAGCATCGTTCTCTTGCTGAAGATGTTCGTCCTTCATCTTCAGAGGGCTGAGGCGGTCTTCACCTCTGTGGTCAACACTGAACGAGGCATGAAGGCGTCCGTTGACTCAAGCACCGCCGACCTTGTATTTCCTGAATTCCAGGGAGCTCTGTCTGTGATGCCGATTTGCACGGTGCGGGAGCTGTGCACGGCCGTGCTCGCTGCTGTGCTTTGGTGGAAAAAGGCTCGCTCGGACTTCGCGGGGGTGAGTGTGCGGGCCGGGCCCCCTCAGTCCTGCCGGGTGTATCTCCAGTCCAGGGCTGTGTGCAGCGACGTCAGCAAGAGTGGCAGAAGGGTCGGCGGTAGGGTCGGCAGGTTCCGGTCACGAGATGCCCACGAGAGACGGCTTGATGGGGGTGGGAGACAGATGAGGAAACCAGATGGCAGGGGAGTAGCTGGCCGGCTGACGGTTAACCAAATGGTATGGTTGAACCTGAAAAATTGACTGCTTCAAGCTTTCTGTTTTGTAAACGCAGAAACCTGGGAACTAAATGACTTGCTCAGCATCGTGTATGAGTTTGTGCTCAGGTCCCCAGAACTTGGTTTATGTCTTTTCCAGAGAAGAACACTTTCTACCACAAACCCTAGTCTCTCTAACAGCCTTGACTTGGTCAAGGGCATTTGCACACGTGACTGGATTCGGTGAATGTCCTTATGCTCTGGTTTCACCTTCTTGTGATCCTAAAAAATTTTTTTTCACTTAAAAGATACTTTAAAAAAAAAAATAGTTGTTTCAAATTCCATGGGACAGCACCCTACCACCACCATGGACTCATGGCTTCATGTCACTGAATTGAAAAGCCTTGATTTATCCAAAATTGTATTACAGAAAGCAGAATGACTATTGAGCTGATGGGTCACACTTATTTAAAGAACTTAATGACATACTATATTCATCTTGTATAATATATATATACATATATACACACAAAGATGGAAGAAGTGGCATTGGTTATATATATATTATATATATTATTATATATATATGGAGGAAGTGGCACTGATTATATATATTATAATATATATATATATCTCCATGTCATATGTGTGTGTGTGTGTGTGTATATATATATATATATATATATATATATATATATGAAGCTGAACCTGAGTGAAGTCTGAAGAACTAACATATAATGACCTAACATATTTTGTTTCTTTTAGAGTGTGCTTTTCCTGCCTCAGAGTTACAAGAATAAATCCGGCATACCCTTGGCAAAACCCTCAAATGCATTTTCTGACCCTGGATACGAAGAACTATTGACTTCTTAGGAGAACTTTCATCAGGAATTTGGTTTCATGACAATATATAAAAACCAACCAAAGAAACTCAACTCAAGAAAGCAAAGTTTGAATTCTCTGAAATGTAGCCTTTTATATAATGAACATTGAAAATACATATCTTTGTTTTCTTGTTATTGGATATATGTGTTCAATGGGGGTCTCTTGGTTTGCCATTAGGCAAAGTGCAAATGTGTAAATTACCATTGCGCAGATTGCCAAATAGACATTTCCCAAGAAACGAAGACAGAACCGTGTGATCCAGGGGTCATGGTGAAGTAAAGGACACAACTCTGTCTTGGCCTCCTTAATTGTCAGTGGGAGTTCTCCGAGTAATGGTGGTGTTCACTGTTTCATGGTAGACGCTAGTGTTGCATCACATGATTATCCTCGTTACAACAGGCAGACAAGCCCCCTACAATGAAGTCTCAGGAGCTGTGTGAGTAACTGGCTTCAAAACAAAATCTTTATTGGATTTCTATGATGTGTGTTTTTTCAACACCGCCAAGCCATTAACTCAATGCCGACACCATCTGTCTACCTGGAGATAGCATCAAACCCCCCCCCCCACCCCGGGGTAAGAACTCAGGGGCTACAGATGGAGGTTCTCAAGACCCCCCCCCCTTGGTTCAATGAATTTGCTAGTGAAGCTCACAGAACTCAGAGAAACATTCCGCTTACCAGATTACCAGTTTACTATAAAAGGATATAACTCTAGACTAGCCATATGGAAGAGAAACAGAGGGCAAGGAATGGGAAGGGGTGCGGAGCACCCACTGTCCCTGATTCTCCCTGGGTTTACCAAGAAACTATCCCAGTCCTATCCTTTTGGCGGTTTATGGAGGCTTTGTTACACACATACGATTGATGAAATCATCAGCCATTGGTGATTAAACTCAATTTTTAGCCCCTCTTTCCTTTCCGGATGTCAGGGGTGGGGGGGCAGGTGGACTGAAAGTTACAATCCTCTAATCGTGAGGTTGGTTCCTCTGCTTGGGAGGGTTCCCCAACCCATCCTTAAGTTCCCTGAGGGCTTTCCCAAAGTCAACTCATTAACATAAAAAAATATATCTCTACTGCTCTATCACTTAGGAAATTCCACAGATTTGTTCCGGGAACTGGAAGGAATACTAAATATATATTTCTTATTATAAATATCACAAGATCATCATTACATATTTTTGGAAACTCATGTTTTTTTTTGCTTTTCCTTTTAAATACAGAGTAAGTCAACAGTGATAGATATAAACCTAACCTTGAACTCCTTTCTCCCTCATCAGCTTTTCAAACAAAACAAGCAAACAAAGGCTAACTAGAATATTTATTAAGAGATAGCCAGTTCATATTTTTTCCTGATTTCAAAATAAGGAAGAACAATTGTTCCAGCGTAAATGTTAAGGCTCAACACACACACACACACACACACACACACACACACACACACGCACACGTGTTGGCTTTGAAAGACTTCTCCTAATTTTATATAAGCCCCATTTCTTTGAAAGATTTTCTCATGTTTTCCCTGCCCTGACCCACTATGTCAGGGCCATACCCACTGTGTCAGATCTGATGCTCAGTCTCCCCATTCTGTTTTTCATTCTGAGAGTAGAATGTTGGTTTTTGCTTTCAGCTCTTTCTTCAAACTCTCTCCTCATTGTCGTCGCCTTTTCTTCTGCCCTCCCTCCCTACACACACATTGCTACACCATTCCTCTTCTTTATTTGCTTATTACGGATATTTGACATTTATGGGCACTTTGGAGGTACCAGACACTATGCTGGATGCCAGGCTTATGAAGATGAATAACATGGGTTATTAGCTTGGCTTCAGGGAATTCGTAATCAAATGGGGACAACAGATGACTCGTAAGGGTAGAGAAGCACCATTCAGGGCACTAAGTGCTATTTAAGCACAGAATAAAGAACACTCTTCTCTGCCTAAAAGAATGTAGGGGATAGGGGCGCCTGGGTGGCTCAGTGGGTCAAGCCTCTGCCTTCGGCTCAGGTCATGATCTCAGGGTCCTGGGATCGAGCCCCGCATCGGGCTCTCTGCTCAGCAGGAAGCCTGCTTCTCCTTCTCTCTCTGCCTACTTGTGATCTCTCTCTCTGTCAAATAAATAAATAAAATCTTAAAAAAAAAAAAGAATGTAGGGGATAAATGTGCATATGTGTGTGTGTGTGTGCGCGCGCGTGAGAGAGAGAGAGAGAGAGAGAATGACTCCTTCCCTTGAGAACACCCCAGGGGACACTCTCCCAGTGGGGGAGTCAGCCACATGGGGCCACTTTCCTCCCACACACAATTGGTTGACTCCACTGTACCCTCACCCCACCCGACCCCACCGCTTCCATCATGTCTAGTGCCGGAGCTCCTCCTGGGCCTCTCCTAGCTTTGACTCCTTTCTCAGAAAAGGCGGCCAGCCCTGTAGGCAACACTCAAAGTCCGTTCTCACCACAGGTTCAACATAACTGCTAAGCAGCAATGCCCCTCTAGCGTGAGTGCCGTGAGGCTGCCATCTACGTCGAGATATGAAGATGTATCGAAAACACATGCGTGAAGTGCTCACCGTTACAGCACATAGAAGATGCTCAGTTAACTTGAGTTTTCTTTTCTCTTTTCTCCCACCCCACCCCCTCCAACTCCCCAACACTGCCTTGATCCTCTAATCAATTTTAATCTCAATCCACTTCTGGAATTTGGAAACTGATTAATCTCAAAAAATCCTTTATTTCTTCAAGAGAGTCTGTATAGTGCTCTAAATAGAGAATCTCAGACCACAGTAATTTAGTTTCTCTTCCCTTTGCTACAAAGGAAGGTTTTAGAATTAATGGCCTGGTTCAGAGCTTCTGCCACATGTGACTCTACTGACATCCAGTGGTGATAAAGAGAAACACTTTTCCCCCAAATAAATAGAAAAGGCAGACCAGTGTACTAGTTCAGTATCCCTGGAGAATTTCCCTGTAGGCAGCTAATTTGACAGCACGTAATCATACCCGCAAACTTGTCTGTACATGTCATCAATGATGGGGGACAATGTGCCTTTCAGAAATTATTTATTATTTGCATCTTTAAAAAGACACAAACCATAACCATAAGGGTGCTGGAGTGGCTATATTCATATGAAATAAAATATACTTCATATGAGACATCATTAGAGAGAAAGGGGGATATTTTATAATGATAAAAGGATCAACAGAGCAGGAAGAAATAAGTATAAATAAATGTGTACTTAATAGCAAAGCCCCCCAATACAGGAAGCAAAACCGATAGAATTGAAAGCAGAATTCAGCAATATTGGGTTTCAATATTTTATCCTCAAGCACTGATAGAAAAACTAGACAGAAAATCAAGAAGAAAATAAAAGACTTGAAAACTATTAACCAACTCATTCTGATGCATATATAAAAAAACTTAACAAAATATAATATATATTAATAAATAATAATATAACATTATAATATATAAATACATATTATATAAACAAATAAATGTATAAATATTAACATAACATTATAATATATAAACATATAAAACATTATGCTATATAAAAATATAGTATATTTTTAAAACCCTCCACCCATTTTGTGAATGGGTTTTGAGTGAAACTAGTGAATATCATGAAATATCACTCCCAGAATTATGCTATATGGCAAAAGGACTTTTAAGGGTATAATTACTATTACCAGGAGTTGATTTGGGGTTAGTCAAGGGGATTGTCTGAGCAGCCCCGACCTCATCACACAAGTCCCTTAAATCTGGGTCTAGAGGTCAGGGACAGGGTAGCTGCCATGTCTTGGAGAGAAACATGTGGCAGTGAATGGCAGATGGCCTCCAAGTTGACAGCCAAAAGAAGATGGGACCTCATTCCCAGCACTGTTAGGAACTAAACTCTATCAACACCCTGAATGAGCTTGGAAGATGCCCCATGCCCAAGATGATACAGTAGCTCTAGCCAACACTTGACTTTAGCCATTTGAGACCCTGGACAGAGAACCCCATCCCGCCATGCTCAACTCTGGACCCAAGGAAACTGTGAGATAATCTATTTGGATTGTATTAAGCCACGAAATTGATCATAATGTATTTTTTCTACAGCGATAGAAAACAAATACCAATCCCATGCTACAACTTAAAAGACAGTAACTTTTAAAAGACATACAAAGTAAGTTCTCTGAACAAAACAGAATTAAACGAGATATCGATAGCAGAATGACATTGTAGAATCCTCACATAACTGTAAATTTAAATTACTCACTTCTCAATTGACAAAGGGTCAAAGAAATCAGAAAAAGAAATTAGAAAATATTTTAAATTGAATCAAAAAGAAAACATATCAAAATGTATGGGAGATGGCAAACGCTGGGCCTAGAAGAAAATTTATAGCTTTAAGTGCTTATATCAGAAACAAAAATGTCTCAAATCAATAACCTAAGCCCCCTCCTACAAAACTAGAAAAAAAAAAAAAAAGGAGAGAAAACTAAATCCAAAGTAAGGAGAAATAAGGAAATAATTAAGTCTAGAGTGAAAAATCGAGGAACAGAAAACAGAAAAATAATAAAGAAAAATCAATGAACCCAAAAGTTGGTTCTTTGAAAATTCCGGCAAAATTGATGACCTTCAGCTAGACAGACCAAGTGAAAATGAGAGAGAAGACACACATTATCAAAATCAGTCATGGAAGAGGGGACACCACCACCAACTCCACAAAAATTTAAAGCATTATAAGGGCATTAAATATAATTCCGGACGATTTTATGCTAGCAATTTACACAAGTAAATGAAATTATAAAATAGACATAAGGTACCAAAACTGACCCAAAAGAATAAGAAAACACGAATATATGTAAAACAAGTGAAAACATTGAAATAATATTCAAACACTTTGCCACCGAGAAAAGTTCAGACCCAAATGGCTTCACTGGTGAATAGATCTATCAGATAATTAAAGACAAAATTATAACAATCCATGACGAACTTCTTCACAAAAGAAAGGAGGGAGCACTCTCAACTCAATCCATTAGCCAGGATTACCCCGATACCAAAGCCAGACAAAGCATTAGCAGGAAAGAAAACTACAGAAAAATATGCCTCAAGACTGCGGTCTTCCATCTTCCTGTGGTCACAACGACAAAGGCAAATAAGAAGGACATTCTGGTGAGATGTCTGTTACCACGGTATCAGTCATAACCTAGGCAAGGGGCAGGCATCCCCCTTGGGAGCTCGTTTCATGGAGTCTTCGTGGAACCATTCTGAGCCCACCAGCTTCTACAGTGTTTCTATGGCTTTGGTAGCCGTTGATCATCATAAGGCAAAGAAAGGACAGCAGAGTATGTGCCCTTTTTTGAGTGTATAGGTTGCAGGTCTCCCTTAATCTATTCTAAACTAAATTCTCAAGAGCCTATAGATGGAGACAATTTATCAGTGTGAGTTGTCCGGGTTCCTTTGACTGGCACTCCTCCTGCTGGCCAAAAAGGGAAAAGCTCACTTTTGCTTTTGCTAAGCAGGACCGCTAAAAAGGAATTTTTAGCCGACTGGCCACTTTTTTGCAGTTTCTTACTCACTCATTTTGCTAGATCCTAAGATCAAGTTTCTTTCATTTCCATATTATACCGGGAAGTTCTATGATCAGTAACTGCCGAGTAATCACCTCTGCATCCCCTTTATCAAAAGCATCCTTTTTATCTATAAATAAATCTATATCTAAATCTATAAATAAATCCTGAGCAATATGTTTAGTTAGAGATGAATCTGGGTCTTCAATGCAATGTCACTTCTGATGCCAATGTTCCAACAGAAAGAGGATCTTTTTTAAAGAAGACTTATAGGACCCAGTAGGACCATGCATACAACTTTAGGATCTATTGCGGGGATAGGACACGAAATCGCAATAGCGTGAAACTGAGGATATACATTCCAGCTAAAAACTGCCTCACAGCAGGCATCCGTAATGCCAAGCTTGAGTTCCAGCTGCCTTCCCCTTTCCTCCGCAATGCACGTTCTGTTTTTGATAGCGAATCCCAACAGCATACCTCAGGACCAGGGAGCCCCAAATTGTAGTCGCGGTTGGACTTCTTATATCTGGCTGGTCCTGTGGGCATGTTATGCAACCAGCCCCAATAGCACACATTCTGCGGTCTCCCTGAAGCCACATGCAAATCACCAGTCACACTGTTAATCAATAAATAGTGCTGATGAGCTGGCCCAAACCACCCAGAAACTCCTCAGACCCATGGTTACAAAGCAACACAATGAGTCAGTGTGTTGTTCATGCCTTGCAGGTACTCCCCCCAAAACAGCTCCGGGGGTTATAGGCTCGCTGAAATTAACCCTGACAACACAGGCAGGCGTCTTGATAGACTTAGTTTGATTAATTACTGCTCATGTGATCTTGGATCCTGTTCTCAGCTTCCTTTAAAAAAAAAATCTGAAATAGACAATAAGTAGATCTTTGTGTCACGTAAGGACTGGAAGAAGTAGTTCTGAGCGCCATGGACGATATCTCTCTCTGATGTTTGAGATAAGGGAAAGGAAACATTTTAACCTTTCAAAAGTGTCCGCTCAGCAAAGAGAAAAAGCATGTGGCACAGGGAAGGGGCCAGGGTTTGAAGTTATCTTTTTTGATAGGGGCACGCTGAGAACATCAGAAGAACTAGAACAGAACCATTAATGTAAATGTCATCCGGGGAGCTTGAGTCTAAATAAAAGAATCACGTGAAAACAGGATGAAATATGTACGGTCAGAAGAGTCCAGGAAGCTGTTAGAATCTGTTTCTGAGCTTGATAGATTGCTGATTATCTTCCATACTATTAAGGCTCGCTTATCTCTACGGGCTGCCCTTCTATGTCCGTGGAAGCTGGAAATGAAGAAGTCTAGAGTAACAATTCTACCATAACCAATCTTCTCCAGGGCAGAAGGCAGGGGGCAACTTGGTGAAAGAGATGAAACACAAAGTTGCAAACCAGGATAGCTTGCTGCTTAAAACCCCAGCAGCCTCGGAGAGACATCAAGGTAGATGCAGAGCATTTTCAGTTTCATATATTCTGGTAGAATTTGGCAATGATTCTGTGATGAGTCTGGGCTGGGGATCCACAAAATCCTTGGATTGGGAGCAGACCCAGGCTTGCAGAGTGAGGACCCGAGGAGGGGAGTGGGGAGCAGGAAATCCTTTCTCTGCCAGCTCAGCTGTTGTTGTGTGTATTTTCTTTCTGTTATCTTGTTTAGTAAGGATATACTGTTACAAATACTTCACCTACTGCCCAGAGTCAGCAGTACTGCTTTTGGCCTCATTTGCTTCAATGTTACATAATAAAAATAAACAAATCTTTGGAGGCAGAGTTGAAGCCTCAGCCCTGAGCCTCCCGCCCCTTTTTCCTCCTTCTGCACTCAGAGACAATCATTATTTTTCTCTTCTTATCCATGTAAAATTTTTAATCACATGCATAGGCGCTCATACACAGGTTAGGGCAGTGTTTTATTTTAAAAGTAGAGTTTTGGAAAATAAAATTATCTTCTTCCACAAAAGCTGAGTATGCCATTTTCTTAAACTCTGAAATACACAGATAAAAATGTATTCACAGAGGCAAAGGTACACTCCATGATCAAAAGTAATTCAGGAAGTTTCTAGAGCAAAGTGTGTCATCCTTTGAAATTCTGTCGGTCCTTTGCATCAGAATTCATACTTTACCCACAAAAGCGTTACTTGTTTTTGTTTTAGAATTTCAGCAATATCTTCCTTTCATTGTTTATCATTAATTCATTTAAAAAGTAAAGATTATTCTCCCACTAGATGCCAAGCGATGGTCTAGATGCTAAAGAAACAAAGATAAAGAAAATCTTAAATTACTAAGATGTCACATCCAGAAAAAGAAAAAAAAATGCTACTACGTTTTATATTTAGCTTGAAATGTTTTGCAAATATTTGATTTACTCTTTAGAAGTTTTTCAGTGAGGATGTCATAGCCTGATAATCCAGGTATTTCTAGTGATGATGAAAACAGACAAAACCTTCTTGGCATGAAATCTGGGATGTGTAACACAAGCTATATAATCCTTACGCTTTGATGCAGTAATCCCACAAAAGGAAATTTTATGAATATTAATGTTAAATGGATATTTATTTACAATAATAAAAATATCACTTAAATATATGGCATCTTGAGAATGCTCACTAAATTATACCATTAGACTTTTTAATCAAATATTGCGTAGATGTAAAAGTGATGATTAGAAGACACTTGGAAAGATTTTTAATATATAATGCTAAGTGTAAAAAATTTAGAGACAAATATGCACATAAACCATAATTAAGCTCTCAAAAACCATTTATGTATATATCAACAAATATTGAGATGGAATGGAGACAAATGCTGTTAGTTGTGTGTAGTTAATCTAACTTTGTGTGAATTTTTCTCTATTTTTCAAAATCTTATAATGCATTTATTATGTTAAGTACATAAAAATAGTATAGCTTTGGGGCGCCTGGGTGGCTGAGTCAGTAAAGCCTCCTACTCTTGATTTCATCTCAGGTCATGATCTCTGGGTCTTGGGATTGAGTTCCATGTGGAATTTAAGATTCTCTCTTTCCCTCTTCCTCTGCCCCTCCCCCCCACTGGCTCACTTGCTCTCTCTCTCTCTCAAAAGAAAAAAAAAATAGTATAGCATTCTAAAGAAAAAAAATATTTTAGGCTTAGAGGAAAAGGCCAATAGAGTGAGATCCATTCTGTTCTATTCTAAAATTTGATCATATTGAAATTTTAGGCAATGAAATGGGATAGTTAATAGGAAAGCTTAAATTGCTCTTGTTCTGAGGAGAAAAGAAATTAAGTGGAAACACTCCTCATATTGCTGATTATTAAATAGCTTTGATGAATTATCTCAATAACATTACATCATAAAGTCCTTATGAGGTGAGATAAACATTGCTATTCCTCAATCACAGCTGAAGAATGGAAACCTGGAGAATGGGGGCGCCTGGGTGGCTCAGTGGTTAGGCGATTGCCTTTGGCTGAGGTCATGATCCTGGAGGCCCCGGATCGAACCCCCCTCCCCCCCATCGAGTCCTGCATCCGGCTCCCTACTAGGCAGGGAGTCTTCTTCTCCCTCTGACCCTCCCCCCCTTGTGCTCTCTCTCATTCTCTCCCTTTCAAATAAATAAAATCTTTAAAAAGGAAAGAAACTCGGAGAATGTACATGAATTTTCCAAATCCCAGAACAAATAACCGGGAGAGTCAGGATCTTTGCCAGAGTGTGCCTGACACATCAGACAATCTGATCTGAAATCAGATTTCACCCTTTGCAATGGTGAGCATCTTTGATTCCTGGAAGTGGCAAGGAAACTGTCCCAGCCCCAGTGGCACCCCATTCACCTGTCCCTGCCTGTCTCCCTCTGCTGTGCTCCAGAATCCCATAGTCCATTGATTCCATCCTGCAGGGTCTCAGAACCCACCCTTCCAGGCCTCCAGTAAGGGTTGCTTATCATCTTAAGACAGGTTTGTTGTGAGCCAAAGGAACAAGTTTTAAGGTGATACATTTTGCCAGTGTCTTCTCTTCCTATGAAATATAATCCTCTCAGGCGCGCCTGGGTGGCTCAGTCGTTAAGCATCTGCCTTTGGCTCAGGTCATGATCCCAGGGTCATGAGATCGAGCCCTGAATCAGGCTTCCTGCTCTGCGGGAAGCCTGCTTCTCCCCCTCCTACTCCCTCTACTTGTGTTCCCTCTCTGGCTGTCTCTCTCTCTGTCAAATACATAAAATCTTAAAAAAAAGAAAAGAAAAGAAATATAATCCTCTCAGTACTAGCAAGTGTGCGGCTGCTTTCTTTGAAATGCCTCCCAGAAATGTGTGCAGCTTCTGCACCCTGAGCGACGGGGGGCTTGACGAAGAATTCCAACTACGTGTGGTCTTTTACGGAATGAGAGATGTCCTTGGTCCTGGTGGGTTTGTTGAGGGCATTTCAACAAATGAAATTCAAAGCATGCAGGTGGGACAAGCTTCCCCGTCTGATTCTGCTTGACATCTACCCAGCAAGCTGCGTAATTTCCTTTAAAAGAATCTGCAATCCCTGGGTGTAAGTTACCTTCAGTCCTGTAGACATTGGAGGGTGACTATGGAAAATTACGTGGTCTATAATTTTATTTGGAATGAATTATCTCACGCCAATTCATAAGATTAGGTAAGAAGTGGGTGAGGACAATATATTTGGGGGTACCCTTAGGTCAAATGTTTCGGGATGAAGGTGTTCTAGGCTCCCAGAAATCAAATGAGATGTTTTTCCCAAACATAATATCCCCACGAGATAATATCCATCCACAGAGCTTGGTAAACCAACACAATTTCTTCGGATTTCACTCTTCCAAGGATTATCTTTAAGAGCCAATTAAGGTAGAAAAGATCAAGTGTGATTCATATGTGATCTTGGGATCGAGGGAAAGACGTCTCTAATTGTGGAGAGTTTCTACTTCACCCCCCTGTTCTGTTTTTCTTCCTCCGGGTAGCTCAGATAATGATTGGCCTGAAATGCTTCTTATCTGGGATCATTGAGATTTTTTTTTAATGGTACAATAATGACAGGAGTCTTTTATTCTGCTTTTACATTGGCTACCCCTTCTGGGCTGGAGTGTCTGTGAGTATATCTATTAGAACTACTTTGGGAACCAAAGAAGTTTTTTGGAAATTATAAATAAAGGAAAATCCTCTCTTTTTATAGACAACAGCTGAGAAATTTTTTTTAGCAGAGCCACCATGCTGAGTAGATAGGGAATTCGTAGGAGAGGAAGTGACAAAAGTAGCCTCAGGACCAACTGCAAATGTTTGGCCAAAATAAAAAATGCTCTTGAGTCCCATGCTCCCTCCTTTGAAAGGAGAGATCATTCTTAACTGAGATGATCCAGGCATACATTAGAAAGCAAATGAACTTTCAGGTTGAAATATGTTTAGATAGATTAGGATGGGGGGGTGTGGGGCAGGATCATTCTTCCCATCCAACTTTGTCACAATTGATGGCATCTACAGGGAGCCCTTGCCTCACCTTCTCTCCACATCGATATGCTTCCAGCCATATGCCCCAAATAGACTCAGATTCAACTTGGTTCAGTTCAATGATTTGCTTTTTAGGAATATTCTGTCAGAATATACATATTGACTGGGCGAGAGGTGGGGTTCAGGTTCGGTCATCCAGGGTGGAGGTGGGTGATGTGGATGGGAAAGAGTTCTCCCCCATGAATGTCTTCTCTGTCTTACAAACAGTTCATCATATCTGGATCTTTGACCATCTCATGTACGAAAAAACAAACAAAATTTCTGATGAGTATCATTTTCCCTTTTGCCTTTCGTGAGTTAGTAAGAACAGTTGACTCTGACTCTCTATACAAAGCCAAACCAACACAAAATTTGGATTTTCCAGTCTATTTCATTGACTACCTTGCAACTTTTTCTTCAACGATCTATTCATTCTTTAGCATATGAGGCATATACATAGCTTTTTTAGAAGGAGAAAGTGTTCAACTGTATGAATTTTAGTGGACATTTTTAAAAAATCTCCTGGTGAGAAGCAAAGTAAGGAAGTCTTTACATACAGATCCCGTCGCAATGGTTGAAGAGAGACATTTTGGAAGGCTGAAATGGGATGGGGGGATGGTGCATATGTTTGTGTGTTTGTATCAGGGTGCTGCTAATTCAGGGTGGACTTGTTAAAGATCACTCCTACCAGCGACATCAGAACAAATGGAACGCCCACCATGTTGGTTCTGTCCATGGCCTATATTTCAGGAGGACCAGGTATTTCCTTCTCTCCCATGTGTGAGGCGGATTGGCAGCAAACTGCTTCAGTAACAAAGGAAACTGGACTGCTTATGAAGGATCGCCTACACTCGCCCATGGAGCCAGGGTGCCCTTCAAGGATACCGCAGAAGACGCATCCAGAAATCCAAAAGGCCCTGAGTACTTCTACTAAATGCACTATTCTCTTGCAGATCGGAGTCAATATTGGAGCTAACATTATCAGCACACTCCTTTCAAGCACGGGGATAGTTCTTCTCTCAATGAATTTAGTCGACGTGTTCTTATTTGAATGCTCAGAGTTACGTGAGTGTTCGTTGATTAAAACTTTTATAAGTGTAAGTACTATTTTGTTGGAGGGTCTTTTCACATGTGATGCTTGCTTTCGGTTACATTCGTCCTCAGTGACTAAAGCCAACAATGAAGTTTCTCAATGTTGAAAAGTAACAGGAAAAAAAAAAAAACTCAAACAAACGTAATCATGGATTTTGTTAAAAAATGAAACAAAAACCTGATATTAGAATGAAGACTTATGTGAGTGTGTCATTTGAAAAACATATACTCTTTTTTTTTTTTAAAGATTTTATTTATTTGACAGAGAGAGACACAGTGAGAGAGGGAACACAAACAGAGGGAGTGGAAGAGGGAGAAGCAGGCTTCCTGCCAAGCAGGCAGCCCAATGCGGGGCTTGATCCCAGGACCCTGGGATCATGACCTGAGCCGAAGGCAGACGCTTAACGACTGAGCCCCTGAAAAACATATACTCTCATCATTCCAAATTCTCTCTGTTCTCTGGGCACACCGATCTATGAACAGTTTATTCTACCACTCCCCCCCCCCACTGATCTATGAACAGTCTTTTATTGTTCATAGATCAGAGAAGAGAGACCTGATCTGGAACATTAATTGAAAATTAGCCTACGGATTAAAATTAGTTAAATTAGACATTTAAATTATAGTTAAAATTATACAAAATTTGGGAGCTGGTCTGCGTCCTTTTAATGTTAATTTAAAAGACCAGTGGAATGTTGGTAAATCCATCTTTTCTGTGAGTAAAGTTGAATCACAGTACGTGTGTGTATGTATGTGTATGCCTATGTATATGTGGGTGTGGGTGTGTGAGAGAGAGAGAGAGAGAGAGAGAAACAGACAGACGGAAATCCTGGTGTGTTCATAGTCAGTGTTTTGATAAGGAAAAACTGTACTTTAAGCCAACCGACCAAACCGCCAAGGGAATTCCAGTCCCTGTCTCAAAGCCCTTCCGGTTCTTCTTTCCTACCCTGTTCCCCTCGCGCACCAAAATACCAAGTACGCGCGAGTAGGGTGGGTTTAAATTACACTCCCTGCTTGTGCTCGGGGCTCAGATCTTTGGGGAAGGGTCTCCTCTGAGTCCACCGGTGTTTTTTAATAAATATCCAATTCTCCTAGTCTCCGAGGGCCGCTTGGTTTCTCCGCCAGGATCCAGTCCAGGTTCTGCTACAAGGACAGCATGGTATTGACATAAGGATAGACATACATATCAACAGAATAAAGTTGAGAATCCAGAAATAAGTCCATATGTCTGTTTACAGTCAACTGACCTGTGACAAGAGTGCCAAAACCATTCAATGTGGGAAGAATAGCCTTTCAACAAATAGTGTTGGGAACAACTGAATTGCCCTGCAAAATAATGAAGCTGGACCCTTAGCTCATAAAATCCTTATGATTTATTTACCATAAATAAAAATGAATCCAAAATGGGTTAAAAATCTCAATTTAAAAGCTAAAATTACAAAACTCTCAGGAAAATGTAGGAGTAAGTCTCACAGCGGTGAGCCTGCTTCCCCCTCTCTCTCTGCCTGCCTCTCTGCCTACTTGTGATCTCTCTCTCTCTGTCAAATAAATAAATAAAATCTTTAAAAAAAAATGCACACGTCTGCCAGAGGACTGGCACCTGGAGTATATATCTGGAATATATAAAGAATTCACAAGAATTAAAACACCAACAATCCAATTCAAAAGTGGGCAAACGATATGAAGAGATGCTTTGCTGAAGAAAATATGTGCATGGGTCAATTTGGCTCATGAAAAGACATCTAACATGACTATTCTTTAGGTAAATGTACATTAAGACCATGACAAGATCTAAAGATACACAATCTCACTCCTGGGCATCAATTTCAGAAAAATAAACACTGAATTCCACGCAAAATCTATACTTGGTTGTTCATAGCAGCTTCATATGCTCATAGCAACTATATACAAAGACTGGTAACAAGCAAGTGTTCTCTAGACACTTGGAGATAAATGACTTAATTATGATACACCCACACAACAGAATACTACTCCGTAAATAGAAGGAACGAACCACTCATTCATAAAAACAACTTCTCAGGATCTCAAGAGCAGGGTGCTGAGTGAAAAGTCAATCTCAAAATATCACATATTGTATGATTCTTTTTGCATGACATTCTCAGAATGCATTATTATGACAACAGATTAGTGGTGAACAGGGGTTAGCGATGGCGGAAGGAAAGAGACATATCTTTGTGGAGATGGAATAATACTGTGCCCCAATCGTGGTGGTGGTTCCCACAAGTCCACGCATATTATAAAATCTCACAGAACCACACACACACATTATACCAATGTTAATTTCCTGGTTTTAATATTGCACCATAGACACATGGGCTACCACCGTTGGGGCAGAGTGGGTAAGGGTAAACGGGACCACCTTGTTACTCTCTTAGCAACAGCCTGTAGCTTCCTATATTTCTATATAAAAGTCAAAAAAAATGGGAAAAAGATTGAAAAGACACTTTGACAAAGAAGATAGACAGATGGCAAATAAGCACATGAGAAGATGCCTCTGGTCACTAAGAAAACGCAGATTAAGACCAGAGTTGCTACAACACATCTGCTAGAACCAGTGCTGTCTTCGCCCTGCAGACAATTTCACATCTTTCGGATGAGTTATTATAAAAGAATCTTCGACTTTAGGAGACTTCTGGTTTTAGTTAGGAGACCAGATTTAGGAGGGGGATTTGGATCCCTTACCATTTCTCCTTAAATCCCCTATCCACTGAAAAGATTTGCCCTTGTAGACATTGCATCTTTTCTGCTATCTGAGAATAAACAATATCAAAATATTAACGACTTATAAAATGATCATCGTGGACACAGGAAAGTAACCAAGGCTATTTTTTTTTAAATGCACTCACTGTTCTGTTAAAATTCATAGGAACACTGGCTTTATTTTTTTCCCTCTGAAATTCAGTTCTTCTTCAAAAGCACCACATTATATTTTTAAATTCAGATTCAATCTGATGTCACCATTTTATGGAATGCTAAGATGGTCCCCTCCAAAGGCCTGAGGGGGAGCTCTGGGAGAGAGGTTTTCATAAGGCTATGGGAGTAAAATCCAACCCAATGGAATTGTATTCTCTTTAACAGGGTCTCATGGTTATACGCATGATACTAAACTGTCTGCAATTTTCAATTACGCTTTCCCTGTCCATACTCACCTATAATGCAGATGGCGAGAAAACTGATCCGGTAAGTTGCCGTTCTTGACAGAATGAAGGTGCAATTGATTACTGAGTGATCTGGGCTGCGATCATTTGCATAATTTTGGAGTGGAACAAAGACGAAATAGGTGTTGTAGAATTTCTGAGGACCACTCTCTGTATAGGCTGACCACACTTTCCAGCACACCGATGGATGCCTAGGATAATCAGAAACCTCCACCCGTGTTGATACCATTTTTTGGTTAGCTTATCGATTCATCGATTTGTGTATGTAACACACGCAGAATCCCTACTTGTGCGATCCACTGTGTAACACGGCGATGAGACAAAAATCAGTCCTTCCCTTGAATAACTCAAAGCATGTTTAGTAGTAGCACCCTATGAAGAGATCGATGATACTATTGTGGTATTTGTGCTGTAAACTCAAACATCTCCAAAATGCCTTGAAGTTGTCATTTGATTTTCCTTTCCCTTAGCAGTTCGCAAGTAGACAGTCCACACCTAGTCGTGTGGACTTGAACCTTCTGAATTGTGTGGCTTTCCTTTCTGTGTAGAATTGCTTCTCTGGCTCTTTCTTTTATGTCTGCAACATACACCCAGATCTTGGTCATATGGCCACACGCAGTTGGGAGGGAAATTGCATAATTTAGTCGTTAGTTGGGCAGTTGTTTGTGTAAGTTAAACCCAGGAGTTCTGCTATTTAAGGAGGCAGATGACATTGAAAATTGGTAGACAACCAGTATTTCCTGTCACATTGTGTTCCCTGGCCCCCCAAATGTCATGTTCAACTTCCCCCCCCAAACTGAATGTACTTCCCCACTCATCAAGGTGGAAAATCCTTGGAAAAACAAGTCTCATACATTTGTTATACTTGGCTCAAAGTCCAGAATTTTTGAGTGATTTTCCCTTTTCCCCTACAATTCTGGAACTACTTATTTGTTATTTAAGACGTTACTAAGAACAAGTCCTGTAATCTGCACTCGCTTCCATTCAAAGCCAAAATGTAGGAACATTAAAAATAATAACAATCGTACATAACCAGTCACACCTCACCATCCCCCTGCAGCCCATCCCTGTGCTAAAATAAAAGCACTTTTTTGGGCGCCTGGGTGTCTCAGATGGTTAAGGGTCTGCCTTCGACTCGGGTTGTGATCCCTGGGTCCTGGGATCGAGCCTCGTGTCAGGCTCCCTGCTCAGCGGGAGAGTCTGCTTCTCCCTCTCCCTCTACTGTTCCCCCTGCTTCTGCTTTCTTGCTCTCTCTGTCAAATAAATAAATAAAATCTAAAAAAAAAAAAAGCACCTTTTTGCACTAAAAAAAAAAAAAAATTAGTAATAATAATAACAGTCCCTACTTTGAAAAACAAGTCATTGATGACCTTAATGTTACCCATCCATAGGAATTCTCTGATTCTGAGAAGTCCAAGCAATGGTGTGGCTTTCTCCCTGCTCATTTATGACATAGCCCTTTATTTACTATCTTCTGAGTATCAAGGAATTTTCCCTCTTTGGGGGATTGCTTGATTTTTGTACCCCACTTCCTGAGGGTGCAGGGGCATCCGAGAATTGTTTCAGATGTCAAATAGTTTCGGTTTTTGCAGTGTTGGTCTTTGAACTTAGGAAAAGAAAATATCTTTGAAAAATCAGGGAGGGTTTAAGAGTCTTATTCTAGTCAACCTGTGAATTTCATGTCTGTATCCTTGCCTGTTGTTTCAGTTCCAGTCCCTGTATGCCTGAAAAGAAAAGGAAAGAAAAGAAAAGAAAAGAAAAGAAAAGAAAAGAAATGAAAAGAAAAAAAGAAACACACACACATTTATTTTAAGGGAGTCATTCAGGAGTGGTTCATAGTAATTTTCTTACATTGGCTTGACCAGGTCTTAGAATCTGGCCATTTCATCTCTACTGAGATGAAAATAGCCTTGAAAAATAAAGTCACAACCATATGTTTATTAATTGAATTTAAGTAAAATAAAATTTAAAAAAAAAGAAAGAAAAATGAAGTCACAAATCGACAGCTATTTGCTCCAATAAATACAAATGATTTTTTTAAAGGAGTAAGAGAGAAAATGTAACCTTAACCTCATAGAAGTGTTTTTTTTTTTAAGATTTTATTTTTATTTATTTGACAGAGAGAGAGATCACAAGTAGGCAGAGAGGCAGGCAGAGAGAGAGGGGGAAGCAGGCTCCCCGCTGAGCAGAGAGCCCGATGCGGGGCTCGATCCCAGGACCCTGAGATCATGACCTGAGCCGAAGGCAGAGGCTTTAACCTGTTGAGCCACCCAGGCGCCCCCTCATAGAAGTGTCTTAAAAAAGAATGCTAAATACATTTTTGGAAAACACAATGATCACCTCTCATACATGCAGAAAGTCTTATGTATATTCCCTTGTGAAATCTTCTTTACATGTTTATGTATACACAGACATAAAATCATGTACATACAAATATATATTAAACATCTAACAGGCACAGATTAAATTTTTAGACCCTTATAAATAGCTAAGGTTCCCAGAAATAGGTTAATTTTTCCATGTTCAAGACAGAAAAGGAAAGCCACAAACTTGTATCTCTCCTTAGTTTGTGTCATCCGGGATATCTTTTAATGGCTAGATTTTCTTTTTCCTTTACCTTCTATAAATTCTGCAGACACAGAAAAATAAGCCGGAAAATGTTTACATGCACTGTGACACATGTCTGGATCCCTGGATAATTTGGCAGTGTAGGGCCTGTCATTGACTTTTACTGTGCATGCTCTGGGGCCTAGGTACTAAATAACAGCAGCTCTGTAATGTGGGATAGACTTTGGAGGCCAGGATCTACCATTAGGAATAGGATGAGAATAAAACTCTGAGCAGTTAGGTGAAATGGTTCTGAATGATGTTTTGGCTTATTTACAGCTTTCTGCATTATTTTTCCTGAAATCGGTTTCAGAAGGTCCTTATCAAGGCTTAGTGCCTCGGCTCTCGTTCTACAAAAATCTTGAGAAGAAGGACACAGTCTTATACTATAACATCTGAGACAGAAGTACAGATGTGAGGATATGCTTCTGTAACCTGCAGGCATGGAGATGGAAAATGGAAAAATAAAACAGTGTAAGGTCAAAACCTTGTTTGGCTCTTCTTTTGCTGACTACTGTTGTTATCATCAACATAGACGATGATGCCATAATGAGATCTGATCCCTGAAACACTTCTTGTGTTTATCATAATTTGATCATATTAGTTGCATATTCCCTGTGACCACCCAGGAGCCCCACTTTTATTTTAAATGTAGTGCACACACATGTATAGTCATGTGTCAGTTTAAAGACTGTGAAATAAGAACAGGCTTTCTGAATCTCTTGCGGATGTATGTCAGCCTAGGATGAATACTGTGAGTGCCATATTAGCAGAAGTATGGCTAATAATCTTTGCTGTCAGTTTGGACAGATTCATTTACGACATGAAAGACATACTGGATGATTTGCTCAGTGTTGTAAGGATTTCCAGATCCAGTGAAAAGAGCTCCTGATCTTTATCTACATATACAAAATGACTTCCAGAATTTATTCTCAATGCAGGTGGCAGAAATGCATAGATTACCACTGGAAGACCACTTGAAGGAAGAAGGTCAGGGCCTTGACCCTGATTGGACACCTTTCTCTAGGCTCTAAGTTACTGGTCTTGTGAAGACATGTGTATCAGGTGATGCTAACTAAAACCTTTAGTTAGGTAGAGAAGAATGGATGCCAATGAATTCATTCAATGAATTTGATTCCTGTCTCCATAAGGTAAAAAATGAAAAGTCTACGTGTTGCCAAAGTCCAATATTCTCTCTACAGACATCACGTGGCACCTATCCTGCACTGATACACTGAGGACACAGTCAAGAGTGCTATGAAGTCCAAAAGGGTTGTTAAGATATTCCAAATCACATAAGCTTCAATAAAGCGATGTTTGCTAATCAGTAGTTTTCATGTTAGTGATATCAGGAAAAACATAGATAACGGGAGCTCGTGTCATTGTGTAAATATAACTGCAAATTTGAGTATCTGTATAATATAGTGGTTAATTATGCCTCACATTGACTTATATTTGATCTGTCGAGGAATCCAGGGTGTGATATTTTATCATCATTGAGAAATGTCAGTCACTTACGAAGAAGAGCAAGCAGTGCCAATGGGAGAAACTCACTTTGCTCAATCCTTCAATCTTTTCTTTATATATGATTTTAGTTTATTTTTTTAAGAGTTATTTAAAATTTTTTAAAATCGTATTTATTTAAGTGATCTCTACACCCAACATGGGGCTCAAACTCAAGACCCTGAGATCAAGAGTCTCATGCTCTTCCGACTCAGCCCGCCAGGTGTCCCTGTATATGTGATTTTAATTGGCAGGGGATTATGATTTTGAGGCCCATCCTCTTTGTGCTTGGACTTGTCGACTCAGTGTCTCCGCATTTAGATGCAAGTGCTGTCTGCTATGATGTGATCTCAGTGAGTGTCTGCCGTCTAGAGGACTTGGAATGTGTTCTAGGACATTCTCTGGCATTTTTATACTTACCTCATGTTATTAAGCAGTACAAAACATAAAAAAGTCCCGTTTCAAGTTAAACATCTGTATGAGAAGCCCCTACTGCTCAGTTTTGCCCCTGTGATCCATATGCAAAAGGTTGGACTGGGGACAAATTGAGGAGGTCCTTAAGTAGGTGTAGATGTTTGGATCAGAACAAGACAAAAGCAGCCTGAAGAAGGATCCATAGGACATTAGGAGACCTAAGGCCATGAGCAAAAAAAACACCGTATGCTCATCTGTTGTGTGGCCTGATTTCTCTACAGTTGGTAGTTGACTCATCTTCCAACAAGTGTGGACTCTCCATAACTTCTCTATATCATGATTATGATGGCGTGGCTTCCCAACCTATTGAAGTTGGTTAATATACCCCTTCAATGAGCAGCTCCTGGATTTATTCTAGTTTGTGCTCTTGAAAATATATCAGTGTCTACATAGCAAAGAGGGGCTGAACTGTCCTCAGCAATATGAAGGTCATAGGTCTGTTAATGTTGGCTTTGCTAGGGTCACCTACTCTTTCCATCAATGTATTATTACCTTTGAACACAATGAATTAAGCATACAATGCTTACGCCATCCGGACTATCATCATGTCACAACCTTCTTAGCATGAAGAAAGAGACACATCAGGAAGTCTGTTGAAGATTTAGGACACTGGTCTGCTCCTGTAAAGCATGCCTCAGGACCACTGATCCGTACAATTTCTGGAAAGTCATTCATTTCAGACCATATCGTGAATGTCACATGGAGTTATGCAATCGGCCATCTGTGCCAGAGTGTGATTTTTCTGATGCATTCTCCACAGAATATATATAACCATGAAATATAAATAATTAAAAATAAACCCCATCTTTAACACCTTACCTTGTAGTAGGCTCTCCTGTTACTTAGGTCTTTGGACTTGGACCCGAACTATACGTTGGCTCTCTGGTCTCCAGCTTGCTGATTGCAGAACTTGGGACTTCTCAGCCTCCATAATCACACATGCCAAGTCTGTCTAATAAATTTCATTGTCCATATCAGTGCATGTTACTAATTCTGTTTCTCCGGAGGACCCCGATTAATACAAATAGACCTGTATCGTGAAAAGAACTGGAATTCCTAATTAAAAGGCTTGTCATGCAGAGAAGATTGGTGGACATGGCTTTGCGGGGCAATTCTATCAAACATCCAATGAAGAAATAAGACCAATAGTATGCAAACACTTTCTGAAAATCGAAGAGGAAGAAAAACTTCAGAGCTTATCTTTGAGGCAAGTAGTAACAAGGTCTCATCCCCCAAAACAGACTAAAACACCGTAAGAAAATAAAATACGGATATATTTACATGAATTTAGATCCTTACCAATATTAATAAATTAAACCAAGCAACAGATAAAAAAAAAAGTATGTCATAACCATACCAGTTTATGCCGGCTCTGCGAGGTTGTTTTACACCTCTGAGTAAAGGACAGAAACCATGTGATCCTCCCCATAGGTGGAGAAAAAGTTGTTGAGAGAGGTCAAACTCCTTGCATAACAGAACTTTTCAGCGAATTGAAGAATATACTACTGAAAATTCTTCAAGTTAAGAAGAGGCAGAGCAGGGCTTGCTTCGGCAGCACGTATACTAAAATTGGAACAATATACAGAGAAGATTCGCATGACCTCTGCACAAGGATGACACTCAAGTTTGGGAAGAAAAAGGAAAGCATTCCTTTCGATGGATTTTAAACACAAGCTAACAAGAACAGGAACATTTAACCCTTCTTTTATACAGTTGTAGAGAGACCCAAGGATAGGAAAAGAACATCTTTTTCCTTATTAGAAGCTTTACCTCAAATTATTATGCCTTGAAGGAAGGCATGGGTGGTGACACAGAGATTCTCCATCATTCATGATGGCAACCATACGTACCATAAGAGAACCCAGAGGAGTCATAGAGTGGAGGGAATGACAGATTTCTACTATCTTTCTAGGTTGAAGGATAATTTAGCCAAGGGTATAGAATATGCAAAGGCTCCCTTATACTTTTGGAGAATGTAATTCCAGAGATATGGACATATAGCACATTGCTCCCATCTTTGGATTTCTTGACATGGGCTCTATAAATATTGTGTGTTATTTTTCTATTGTTATTTGTCAAGTAGTAGAAATGGGAGTAAGGAAACTAACATCACCACAGAGGAAGTGTCGTTAGCAAACTAACAACATATGTTTTTTCATTAGCAAAACATACGAAGTATAATTTGGGAGCCCAGAGAGTAAAAACCCCATATGTATGGAAAAATCCCATATTTTCTATTAAAGGTGAGGATTTCTATGGGCAAATTAAGGTTTTATTATAAATCAAAATATTTCCCCAAGCAGTAAGCACGTGTTTCATGAACAAGGGCTTTGGGGAGTGGTGGGGTAAATAGGAATTAAGATTTGCCCTCACACTGAGAAAAGAGTGTGCAAAGCTTTGGCACTCAAGACTGTGGCTATCTGAAGAGCAGAGATAAAGGATTATCTCTGTCAGCATCATGCATTTGACCCCATCGTAGAAACCCATCTGCAAGAAATACAGTGCAAAAAGATGTCTTTTAGGGTGGTGCATCATTATCTCTTCATTCTGTCTTATTGAGCAAAACCTACATAAAAAATTCCCACAGCCTATAGTGCCCGATAGAGACACAGATCGTATACTGCTTACTGCTTTGGGGGAATTTCCTCGGAAAGCCTGTGAAACCAACTCTGAGGTTCTGATGTTCCCAAGTCCTGTATGGATATCGAGTTAAGACTGAATGTTGTTTTGGGACAGAGGTATGTATTTTTCTTTTATTCTTATTCACATGGCTATTCCTCTGGCCTGTGAGAGAGCATGTCAATTCCAGGTCAGTCCCTAAGTCTCAGACAAGTTTTCCTGGAATCGTTCCATGGGAGGAAACCATAGCAGTAGAACAATCTTATAAAAACTACTTTTTATAAAACTAGTTATTTGAAAAGGACATAAATGTCTAACGGGATTTTTTTCATTTAAAAAAAATGCTTGACTCTCTAGTAGCAAACTTAATTTTGCAATTTTAAAGACCCATAGAACCATTCCAGATTGTACTTGAAACGATCTCAGCCATGTAATCATTTTCAAAAGACAGAAAAGAACTGGCCTAAAAATCATATACTATCTAGAATTTACAACACAGTGTACTTTTCTAGTAGTCCCTAAGTCTGGCTTGCTAGTTTTTTTTAGTGCTGCTTTATTCAATTTTATGTCATGAATGATTCCTTTGACTTTTTTTTTTTTTTTGGTCAATGAAAGAACTTTGATCCAAAAAGAGTATGTTCTTGATCTGGAATTATATTCTTTGCATAATCATTACTCTTGTTGAGAAAAAGCATATGGCATTGAGTGGACTCTCAGTTCCAAAGACTGCTTTGTTTATCAGGTATCGGTGAAAAAATATATTTTTTAGGATATTGACTTTACCATCATGAAAAGTGAGTTCCAGTTTGTTCAGAGAAACATGATATTTTTGCTTCAGATATGATTAATAATAACAAACAGGATTAAAGATTTTTTTTAAAAAAGTAAATTAGATAGTAAGGGCAGTATCATACTAATTATAACATTATCAAGAAATAAGAAATAATACACATTTATTTCAATATCTAAGGTAGATCCTCTGTTGGTAATAAAAACAGAGATTTTGAGCATGAGAAGACAGTGTTCAGTGACTGTCACTGAAACAAGGGTAGGAATAAAGTCAGAATATCATGGAACAATTCTATATAAAGGATCACTGGCCTGCATTAAACACAAATGCTTCCATTCCCACTTGGGTCCTTATGCAAATTCAACATCTAAATAATAGCTTTCAAATGTGCATGACTTTTTCCTTCCCATTTTCCATTTGAAAGTAATTACAGTTGACCCTTGAACAACACAGGGGGGTTCTGGGCACCCTCCCTCCCCACAGTAGAAAATCTGATATAGCTTTGGACTCCCCCAAAACTTAACTGCTTACTAGCCCAGTGTTGACTGGAAAACTTACCAATAACATGAAAACTAAATTAACACATATATTTTATGTTATATGTATTATATACTATTTCTTATAATAAAGTAAACTAAGGAAAAGAAAATCATAAGGAAGAGAAAATAGATTTTTAGTACTGTACCAGCATACTGTAAAAATCCACATATAAGTAAGTGGACCTGCAGGGTTCAAAACTGTGTTGTTCGGGGCGCCCGAGTGGCTCAGTGGGTTGGGGCCTTTGCCTTCGGCTCAGGTCATGATCTCAGGGTCCTGGGATTGAGCCCCAAATCGGGCTCTCTGCTCAGCAGGGAGCCTGCTTCCCCCTCTCCCTCTGCCTGCCTCTCTGCCTACTTGTGATCTCTCTCTCTCTGTCAAATAAATAAATAAAATCTTTAAAAAGCAAACAAAACAAAACAAAACTGTGTTGTTCAGGTTTCAACTGTATGTTTCCTTTCTTTTTTTTTTTTTTTTTTTGCCAATCTCAGAATAAAAGGCTTTATTTTTTTTTTTTAAGATTTTATTTATTTATTTGACAGAGAGGAGAGAGATTACAAGTAGGCAGA
>CM052884.1:87437731-87510191 GCA_028534135.1 Potos flavus | reverse complement strand
GCCGTATCAATAGGATCGTCCCTATTAATCCTTGCAATCAGAATGGCCCTATCCTATTACTTCTTCTTAAGCAAATCAGCTCATTATTTCATGACTGTAAGTATTGACAGAGCCAGTGAAAAAATCTCCCGATACTTATCCATATATATGAAATTCCTTGCAGATGTCTTTCTCATCACAGGTGGGCAATCGGGCACTGCTTAACACTGACAAATCATTTGAAGAAAAAGGTCAGGGCCTCGACCCTGAGCGAATAAATATCTCTGAACTATAAATTATTGGTGATGTTATAAATTATTGTTGATGTTTATTTAGCTCACATCAGGTGAGCTAAATAAAACCCTTATTTTAGATAAGATCAGAATGGGTGCCAATGAATTCACTCAATGATTGTAATTGCTATCTTTCTTAAGGTAAAGAAAAGTCTAGAAGTTTAGCCCGTTCAGCACAATGATAGACAAAGTCCAGGATCCTTTCTAGAAAGTATATATTTAACAAAACCGACACTGATCTACTTGATCATATGGTGAAAATTACTATGGAATATAAAGGGATCCTAAAACATTTTAATTTTTAAGACACCTCAATAAAGCATGGTTTGCAAATGTGCGGGCTATCAATTGGTTATGTCAAGAAAAAAAGTGGGTAAGAGAATCTCACTTCTTTCAAGTGAAAATTATAAATGAATGCAATTGCAAATTTGGGAGTCTATAAATTAGAGTAATTTTGTGTGTCTCTGCCTGGATTTTAACTGAAGGTGGCCAGAGTGGGATATTTTGCTACCATTGACAATCTGTCAATCAGTTATGAAGGAGAACCCGCGGGGTCCATGGCAGGAGTTCCCTTGCTCAGTCCTTCCGTCTTTCCTCCCTGCATGATTTTAATTTGCAGGGGATTATGTTTATGAAGCTCACCCTCATCATCCTGGGATTCATCATCTCGGTGTCGCTCTCTGCGTTTGGACGCAGTGCTGTCTGCTGTGATATGACTTCAGTGAGTGTCCATGATCCGGAGGACTTAGAATGCGTTCTAGGATATTCTTTGCCACTTTTACATTTACCTCTTTAATTTTTACTGAACCATTCAAAACATACAAAACATACAAGAGTCTCTATCATGTTAGGAGCCCTTCGCATTCTGTTTTGCCACTGGCAGCATAAAATTAGACTGGGCACTAGCGGAAGGTTGCTTGGCTGGCTGTAGATGTTCACGTCAGAAAGAGAAGAGTGGCCCCAAGGAGGGTCTGTGCATTGAGAGAACTAGGGTCATGGGCAAGTGAAATGTCGTAACATATCATGAAATACCATGTACTGTGTGTTCCTCCTCCACAGGTGATTGTTGACTTATCCTCCAATGAGTGCGGACTTCCCATAGCCGGTCTTTATCATGACTATGATGACGTGGCTTTCCAGCCCACTTAGTTGTTTGATATACCAACTTTTGGACTATTCCTGGATTTACTCTAATTGTATTATTGAGAGTAAATCAGTAATCAGGCATAAACAGAGCCTTCAGTGTTCTCAAGGGGAGCAAAAGTCACAGATTTGCTGATGTTGACTCTGCTATGGTCTCCTACTCTATCCCCAATTATGATTACGTTGGGAAATGATAAATGAAGCATATGATTCATCAGCATCAGCAAGGGCATCATATGGAATGGAATAAATGGAAAAGTTGTAGGTATTCTGGGACTCTGCTCTGGCTTTTCCCTCTTCCTCTGCCCTTTCCCCTTTCCCCCACTGGTGCTCTCTCTTTCACTATCTCTCATTCTCTCAAACAAATGAATAAAATCTTTTTTTTTAAAGGAAAATACACACGCTTTCTGCACACAGGTTCTGCTTTTTCCGTGATTGATCCCCTGTAAGTCCTTAGTCTCCTTTGCTTCATAGATCCTGGTGCAGCCTGAAATAACCCCCACGCTACTGGACAAGGGAACAGTCATCATCACGTTTTGACTTTTTTGAAAGGCCTAGAACACTATCAGTTTGTATTCTGTAGTCAAAAGACACAGGTGGCCTCTCTTAGTGTATGTCTAACCAAAATTTAAGGAAGTACGAGGAGACGGCTTAATGCAATCCTGCCTGTACCACCTGCAATAGAACCAGAAACTGGCAATCCACTGTATGATGCTGACTTAACTGTTGTCACAGTTTGATAGCATGTTGTCAACTACAATCTATTAATTGGCACTTAACACTGTCTTAGACACTAGACTCTGGTCTATGGGAACAAAAATAATGGGGAAAATACATCTAATTGTGGCCTAACAAATTAAACTCTGTCTCTTACTTTAATGCTTTTTTCCAGAAAGCAAAGTCTACTATACTCTACTATACTGGATTTTTTAAAAGATTCTTTGGGATTTTCCACATACACGATTATATCTTCAATAGGGACATTTATAGTTCTTAATTTCCAAACTGTAGGTCTTTTCTTCTTTTCTTGCCGTATTACATTGGCTGTGACTTCCAGTAGATGTTGAACAGGAATGGAGAGGGCAGACATAGTAGTATTGGGGGACAGGGGAGTACATTCAGTAGGTCCCTATTGGGTATGTTGCAACTGTAGGTTTTTGTATATGGCTTTTTTCAGATAGTAGGAATTCCCATCTATTCCTAGCTTTTTGAATTTTTTCTTTATCATGAATAAATACGTTTTGTCAAATACATTTTCTGTATATTGAGAAGATCATATTGGCTTTTGTATTTATTCTGTCAATATGGTGAGTTGTATACATTGATTTTTTTTGTTAAACCAGCGTTGCTTTCTTGAAATAAACCCCATCATTGTGGTGTATTATCCTTTGATATACTTTTGGATTTGATTTGGTAACATTTTGTTGAGGATTTTTGCATCTATATTGAAAGTTATTGTTATGTGTTTCTTATGGTATCTTTGTCTTGTTTTGGTATTGGAGTAATGCTGACCTCCCAAAATGGAAGGGATTATGTTAAATTACTTTTTTCCTTAAATATTTGGTGGAATTAGCCAGTGATATGGCTAACCAGATGGAGTTGGTTTTGTTATTGTTGTTGTAATGGTTTTGTCTATACATTCGATTTCTTTAATAGATATTAAACTATTGAGGTCATTTATTCTTGAGTCAGTGTTCATAATTTGTGTCTTTCAAGTAATTCTATTTCCTTCCAGATGTTAAATTTATTTCATAAATTTGTTCACAGTGTTTCTTTATTTCCTTTTAACATCTCTGCATTCTGCAGTGATATCCCTTCTTTCATTCCTTACATTGATAACTTTTGTCTCCTCTCTTTTTTCCTTGGTCATTCTGAATGAAGTTTAATCCACTTTGTTGATTTTTATTGTAATGTCGTCTTAATACAGTTATATGTTACTACTTTGCTTGGTATACTTGAGCCTGATCATTGAGATAGATAGATAATTGGTAGATAGATAGATAGATATTCCTGAAATTTAAGTATCTTTGGAAATATATTTATTTTTTGTTTTGTTTATGTTTATTTTATTTTAGTGAAGTTATAGTTATTAAGGTACTAAAGCAAAGACCAAGAGAAATTGGTTGAAAATATGAATTTCCTAGAAATTGCTCCAAGGGAAATAATTTTATTTAGTAAGTTAAAAGAACAAATACAGTCTTTGTCAGATTAATAGAAAGAGAATGTGTAGAAATAAAACTATCGGTTAGTATTGAGGATTATGGTTATAATGCTTCTGATTTTGTGTAACGAAACATGATGCATATCAACTTTGGCTGAATATATCAGAACTGCTTATCAGGAGTTCTAGGCGTGGAAATACAGCAAATGAGGAAACACAGAGATCAAAACATAAATTTTCCTCCCCCACATATTGGTACAGTCCTTGATAGTCACAGAGGAGACAGAAGCTTAAGAAGACTACAGGCTCCCACATCCCTGCAGTGGAACAAGCCTAGGTAGGTAGAAATTTTTTTTCCCATTATCCAGAGCACCAGAAAGTACTTTTGTCTATGTTCTGAGAGGCACAGATGTAGAACCTGACACATAGACTGGACAGAATGTGGACTCAAGGCAGAGACAGTTCTTCCTTTCTTTCCAATGGCAGAAACTCAGTGCCAAATATTTCAGGATTTTTTTTCTTTTCTTTCTTTTTTTTTTTTTTTAGATAATGCAGAAAGGTTCAGTGGCTTAGACACATTTGATCTTGTCTTCAGTCCTGCTTTCTGACTTTCTGATTATGCAAGCACACTTTACGCCTCAGTGGAGAGATAGTAAGGTTCAGCATTAAGAAGGAAGCTTGTCTCCAGTCCTATTTTCTAGCAGACCCAATTTAAGATACAGGGGAATAATTTGGTTAGAATTGTGACACTGAAACTTTTTTGTTTACAATCTGCAAGTGCAATTCAGAACATTAAGACTGGATGTGGTGAGCCAGCTAAGTTTACAATAGTACTCTTAGAATCTTGAGAGTTCTATAACTAATCTTGTAGAGGTATAATGAAGAGGATTAGGTGGGTTTGAAGCTGTATTAACTGATAAAAGGTAATAGGGCTTTGAAGTTAATATTTAAGTTGAGAATAATGTGGTAAACAAGGCTAATTTTTGTATTGTGAAGTAACCAAGAAATACTTTAATTTCCTTCTCGAAATAGGCAACAGAGGTGAAAGAGCAGCATTTGTTAGAAAGATGACGACCGTAAATGTGAAAATCCTACTCAAAATATTGAACAGTTGGGGCGCCTGCATGGCTCAGTTGGTTAAGCAACTGCCTTCAGCTCAGGTCATGATCCCGGGGTCCTGGGATCGAGTCCCGCATTAGGCTCCCTGCTCAGCAGAGAGCCTGCTTCTCCCTCTCTCTTTGCCTGCCACTCCTCCTGCTTGTTCTCTCTCTCTCTCTCTCTTTCCCTCTTTCTCTCTGTTAAATAAATAAAGAAAGTCTTTAAAAAAGATATTAAACAGTTGGATGGTAGCTTAAAGAGCAAAGGCTGAATGGCAGGCTTAAGATTCGATAGACTATTACAGTATAGAATAACATATCTGTAATAAAAATCATTAAAGTGAATTTTAGTGAGTAAAAATATGCCCAGTAAATATTATGGTCAATATTTTGAACCTAAAATACATATTTGTTGAGTGAATGGATGAGTAAATAATGACATTTGCAGTGAGGAGTGATGGTAGATACTTTTTGGAGTCAACGGTTTATTCCCCACGCCCAAGAAAGTCACACTAAAAGCTGTGGCTTCCTCAAACACTCAAATCTATTATGTGTGGGCTTCAGGAGGCTAAATAAGGGATGTTAGTCTGTGCCAGGCTTTATCTGAAGAGCAGATTCTTACTTATCAGACCTTTGGCTCTTGGTCCCACATCTGTAAATATGTCTGTGAATTTGTGCAAGTTATTTACCCTCTTTGGATATAGGAATCACATTTTAAGAAGATATAATAACTGATTGATGAGATACTCTTTATGAAATATTAATGGACAGGACTCATCCACTAAAGAAATAGAAAAAAAATGTTCTTGTTAGCACTTCCAGTTGGTGATCACATAAGATAAATTCCTTTTTTCAACTATTTAATTGAAAGCAACTATTGGGACTAGAAAAATTGAATACTTGGGATTAATCTTACGTGTCTCGTAAGAGTTCTATGTCATGATATTTTAATCTTTTCATTAGAACTGCAAAGAAATTTACACAAACAAACATTGTTGGGACCAGTGTACACTGCTACCTCTTTTTTTTTTTTTTAAAGAAATTTGTCATGGATCTCAAGCGTCAGAAACTATGTTTCCACTTTGATCCAGGAACTTTATACATAAGCAGTTATATGAAGGGTCTAATTCCATATAATTAACATAATGGGAGGAGAAAACATAAGAAGAAATTGTATAAAGTATAATCAAAACTAAGTTAAAACGTAATGAGAAGAGTGATAGAATTCAAAAATACCAGTGCGATAAGGAATAAAGTCTGCTCCTATATTCCAAACTTAATTTAATGTTAACAAATATTCATAAAATTGATATAGTAGAAGGTGATAAATAACAAGCTAATATTTTTGGAAATAAAAGGTTAAAGGTGAGTTAGTTTTCAAGGGTGGCCATGCTGGGGTTTGCTCTACCGTGGAAATCCATCACTGTTTTTGACAACAAGTGCCAAAGCGTATCCTAACTCCTTAAGAAGATCATTGAGAATTTATGTCACATTTATTACATCTCTGATGATATTAGGAAAATTGCATGCATCATTTCTAGTGTGGCATATTAGGCATAAGCATGATTATATTTTATGTCAAAAAACCTGGGGCTTCAGCTAAATATAGCATTCATCATCACACAGAAATTAAAGGTAAGGTGACTTTTATATAGCGTATTACCAGGTTTCTCCTATTTTCCTAGCATAATTATGGATACTACTCCTATTCTCTTCATTCTCAAAACTATCTTGGATTGGATGATAAATTACGTGATACATTTAATTAAATTCAAGGGAAATGCCTTTAACTCAGATCTGTTTGACTATTTTTTTTAAGATTTTATTTATTTGTGTAAAAGAGAGAGATCACAAGCAGGGGGAGCAGCAGGCAGAAGGAGAAGCAGGCTCCCTGCTGAGCAAGGAGCTCGACTCGATCCCAGAACCCTGGGATCATGACTTGAGCCAAACGAAGGCAGACACCCAACCAACTGAGCCACCCAGGTGTCCCTCTATTGGCCTGTAAATCCCAGGTTATTTTCACTCCACCATGGATAAGGCTAAATGGATATCACAACTCCCATGATGGCTACTTTTTTACAAGTCTGTGGCCACATGCAACTTAAAAAAACGAAAACAAAAACAATAGCATTCCTTAACCTGGGAGGATATCTTATAGTTATGTAGGTTTTGATATTCCTCAACCTCTGTCATCTCTCTCCTTAATTTACACTGTTGTTTATCACATCAGCGATATGAGTCAGCAGCAGGGACACATGAACATCACTTGGCCAGTGACTTCTCTTCATATATGATAAAGGCCTCAGATAAAAAAAGCCCAGTATCTACTTCCATTACAATAAGATTAACAGTATTTGGCATATGATGGTGCATATCTGATGCTATTAACAGATGACCATCTGTTACAGAATGAACAAAATTTTGGCTTCCGATAGGATGCCTGTGGACCTTCCTCCAAACCCAAACCAAAGTACCCCACTGGGAAAGACAGAAACATCTAGTATCCTGAAACATCTACTAGACAAGCTGCAGAAATTTCTGAAAGAGAATCTAGAAGCATTGGGGGTAAGTAAGGAAACCACTAATAAAGAATTTTGAACCAAGAGAAACCAGGGGATAGATTGGGGGTGAAGGATTATTCTGGCTAATTAAGTGGTTGGCATAGAGGCACCAGGTTATGACCTGTGTCAACCATTCTGTGGAGTGGAAGAAAGATACTTCAATTAAAAGCAAGGGACTATGTTTATATGGGGATGGGAGGGGTGCATTAAGAGGAGACTGTAGAAGTTCTAAGCTCTTGGATGAGCCTCATTGTGACTGTATCTTATTAAAGAAAGTTGACCCATATGGGCTGGCCTCTGGAAAAAAAAAAAAAAAAAAGCACTCTCCAGGATCTGACTCTTCTTAGCAGATCTTTAATAATATTCAAGGGGTCAATCCTATGGATGACCATGATGTTTGGACCAAGTGATTCTCTCTCCTGAAAAATGCTCACCATTATCTTTATTTTTTTTAAACTTTTATTTTATTTTTTCAGTGTTCCAAGATTCATTGTTCATGCACCAAACCCAGCGCTCCATGAAATAGGTGCCCTCCTCAATACCCATGACCAGGCTCACCCAACCCCCAACCCCTTCCCCTCAAAACCCTGAGTTTGTTTATCAGAGTCCACAATCTCTCATGGATTGTCTCCCCCTCCGATTTCTCCCAATTCACCCTTCCTTTCCTTCTCCCAATGTCCATTATCTTTAAAACAGGTATGTTTGCTTTGTTAATTTCGATGGTGGTAATTTGATTTGTTTTGTCTCTTATCCAGGTGGCTCAGATTATGATTGGTGTGAAATGCTTCTTTTATGGGATAATTGGATTTCTTCCTCCTAATTCTGAAATGTACAGAATCATTTTCTTCTCAATTTACACAGGCTTCTCTTTCTGGGGGGCGTTGTCTGTGAGTATCTCACTTACATCTCAAATTAAAATTAATCAATCATTTATTCATTTATTCATCAACTCAACACACAACTTGTATGGCCTCTTGCCAATTCTAGGATCTTGCAACAATACTTAGTGAAGTTTGAATTTCCAGCCTGAACTTTTATATATAGTCTAATGTAACAGTGCCCTTAAATTCTATTCATTGATGTATAGTAGGAAGCTAGTCAGTATAATCTTGCTGTTTTGCTTGAGGAGAAAATCCTGGGTTTGACACATGGAAGAAGTGTCTCTGAAATGTAGTAATACTTGGATCGGAGAAGATGCTGGGGTTAGGGAAGTGTTACTCTTCCTAAATCATCACACTTCTTGGCCAAATACATTGAGAAAAATGCCATGTAATCTGAGCTCACATTTCTGCATCCCAAAGTGTGTCTTTGAATTATATTTACTCTTATTTTATTTTCTCCACATTGAATAAGTAGTTTTCCGCTGTGGTTTTTATGTCCACTTCCCTTATTTAGCTAAAGGAATGTTACTGTTCATAAGAATAAAAGTATAACTATGGTACTTTAATCGTGTGGTGCACACACTTTAAGGATCTGCTTTCCTCTGAGTTCTGAAGGGATAGCCTGGGAGATGGGGGGCACTAGATAGGAAGAGAGGTGTGCATCTGGCAATGGGGTGGGAGGGTGAGTTGGAAGAAGCTGCTATTCTCCAGACACCTTTTTTATCTTATAAACAGTTTATCATTTCTGGAATTCTGACTGTTGTATCTGCCAAGAAGCAAACAAAATCACTGGTAAGCTAACAAGTTTTCCATTTGTCATTCAGGGAGAAAATGAGAACTTATAACATTCTGACTTTCCCATGTGACGCCCAGTCACCCAGGGGTTCATCATTTTGTAGTACATTTCATCATATAACTGTCCATTTGGCCCAATGAATTATGTGATCATCTTATGGCTAGACACAGACAAGCTGGGATTTTAGAAGTTCTGATTCCCATGTCTTGTCACCATAAGAAGAATGAGTAAAGTTTTATCTAGCTATTATTAAAGGCTTTTTATGGTACGGGGTAGGGCAATGTTAATAAAGAAAAAAATCTGGCTTGGGCTTGAGCAAGGCAGACTTTTATTTTTAGTGGAGGGAGGAGCTAACCCAGGGTCAGAAACTAGAGATGCTAAAATGTCCCTAATGTTTTTTATCCTATCCATGGCATGTGTTGAAGAAATATCAATTCTCTCCTACTTTTCTTCTCCCGATTGTGATTTGCCATCAAACTGAATTGGCAATACAAGGATGATGAATGCCTATAGATCCCATGGCTAAGTTAAGTCAGAATTCTCCTCCCAGCTTATAGGGTCTAGAAAGCCCTGGTCCTTAACTTATAAGCTAGTTATTTCCTTTTTCTTTTTCAGCTGAGAGGGAATCTAGGCGCTAACACTCTCAGCACCTTGGTCTCGATTGTTGGGATCTGTATTCTGTCATGCAACTTAACAAAAAATGGCCACTATGATTGCAAGAAGGAAACTCTCTGTTTGGGCATCAAATCAATTGCAACTGTAAGTATTATCCTCCTGAATTCTGCGAAGACTGAATACTTATCTGAGCATCATGAAGATGAGACATGATCATTGGCATATTCAGGAACATGACTAAAATTCTTACTTGCAGATTCCTTCCAAATGCATCTCTACCAGTGTCACATTTAGAAAGAGCAAAAAGTATTTCTTTGCAATAGCAAAGAGCCCCAAATTCTGTGAGCTAAATTTTATTTTTTCAAGAAAAAATGGTGAAGAAGGAAAATGATATTAAAATCTGAGTCAAAGATTGGGGTAGTTTTTACTTTATCTTTTATTATTTTTAAATTACTTCCTATCATAATATTCATTACTGCTAGGAATTTAAAAATAAGTATTATCCAAAGCAACATGGAGAATGAATATTTATTCTGACCTGCCGCCACCTGAGAGAAGATCCTTTTTTGCAATAAAGCCATGTGACAGTAATGGAGAAGAATGGTCTGAGGCAGAGGAGAAAGAAATCAGTAAGAAACCAGTAAAAGAAACCAAGAACACTGGCGTGTTGGAAGACACATTTCACTTACCAGGAAAATGACAAAAAATTTCACACCCTAAAGTGTATCCCAAATTTAGGAAAATTTCTGCTTTTAATTAGAATTGAGTCTAATGGAAAACTGGAAAATTTTAGTATCTCACTGGGGAGATCTGAACCCCTGCCATTTCTGCCGTGTGCATTGACGAGAGTCAGCTTTGTAAGCATTGGCAACATTTCTGATATTTATGACAGACTGATAAGAACTTCAATAATAGTATAACTAACAACCCACCACTACCACCACCAATAATAATAATAATAATCGAAAGTGGAATAATCATTGTGAATTCTGAAATGTCATCAAGTTTAACTTCCCATCTTGTATTGGTATATTCAAGAATATTGACTATCATCTCCAGTCCTTGTTTTTCTACGGCAGCACATGCATTTCTGAGCTCAGATCCAACCTCGTGCCACCATTTCGTATAATATAATGTGTTCCCTTTTGAGGGCCTGATATGGGACTCTGAAATAAAACTTTCCAAACTATCATCAGGGCGGAAGTTAATGCATGACATTTTATTTTCTTTAACAGGGACTTGTGATTGTCCTAATTATCCTAACTTGTCTGCAAATTTTAATTTCACTTCCTCTCTCCATGCTCAACTATGATGTGAATGACAAGAATATTCACTGGGTAAGTGCAATTCTTGGAAGAATGAGGATGATTTCAACTATTTCATTAAATGATGTTGTCAGTGACTTTTTTTTTTTTACCTTTGGTAAAATGAACAAAAACATAAACTATAAGTGATTCCATGGACAATCTGGGAGCTACTAGTTGTGTGTTGAGCACACTTGGAAAACACAGTGTATAATTTTCTAGTCCATACAGAAACTCTCACCCATGGGTATATATCCATGAATTCAAACATCCATTCATCCATCCATCCATCCACCCATCCATCCATTAATTTACTGTATGAAGTATACTCTTTAGTGTGATAAATATACAAAGTATCTATCATCCAAAAAATAATAAAATCAAGGTATAATTAATTTAAAAACCTGAAGGAGATGAAATATATTATTGCAGGTGTATACAGTTGAAAATACAATAGACTAAGAAACACAAATATAGTTAGAATTTTATGTTTTATTATCACATGTAACAAATATGGGTAATACTGAACTAGTAGTACACTTTCCCCAACCTCATCACCTGTTTCTTTGTGTGTGTTGAAATTATTGCCATGCTTTGTGTCAGTTAGAGTTAATTCAAACAGAAAATGAAAGGTTTATGGCATCAGACCTCCCCTCATTTCAAGTATATAACATTTATCACAGGCATTGGATTCCATGATTCAAAGGGCTGGTTAAGCAAGTCTGAATTCCTCAGGGCAATCAGTCAGGAAAGAAAGACCTTTCATGGTTGGGATCAACCCATGGGCATGGCAAAAGGTGTCACCCATAGGTAGAATTTATTCTCTTCCGCCTTTTATTGTAAGCAAGAAGAAGCCAGGTTTTACCTTCAATGCTTTGGAAATCTCCTCAGTTCCTTATCCAAGTTTACCATTTACTAGTTATGCTTTCCACATAACTGTCGGAGAACATTTTGTTAGACTTCAGCTGCTGCACCACAAGACCCTCTCTCTAGTTTCCAGTAATGTGTTCCTCACTTTGAGCCACACTGACAGTATTCTCAAAGTCTTTATTTCCACAAACAAATATTTGAGGTATTTTAGGCTTTCTCTATACTGTTCCTCAAAATTTTGCTCCTCAAAGTTTTGGTATTGAAAATTTTGCTCCTCAAAATTTTCCTCAAACTTGTTTCATCCCACTGCCTAATTCCAAAGCCACTCTTGTATGCTAGGTATTTGTTTACAAATCCTAGATATACTTGTAGTAATAATATTGTATTGTTACCCCATTTTTAGTACCAAAATACATAATACTTTTGTGTTGTTGCCTGACAAATTGCCATAAGCATATCAACTTAAAACAATACCTACCACCTACTGACTGCCTCACAGCTCTGTAGATCAGAGGTCTGGGTGGACCTGACTGGATGCTCCACTCAGAATCTCATAAGGCTGAAGTCCGTGTACTAGAGGCACCAGATTCCTAGAAACTCTGGAATGGTCTGTTAGCTCATTGTTGTTGTTGGCAGAATTTGGTTGCTTGTGATTATGGGACTGACTGAGATGGCTGGCCAGGAGTCACTTGTGTTCAGCTCCTAGAAGCCCTTTTGGATCTTTTCAAGTGGTTCCCTCCATTTCAGCAACAGAGAACTTCCTCTTTGTCCAACATTTCTCATGCTTTGAACCTCTCTGACTTCCTCTTCTACCATCCAGAGAACACTCTGCTTTTAAAAGACTCCTGTAGATTAGGCTCATCCAAATAATGTCTTTTTTGTCATATGATATAATTACAGTAATGACACCATAATATTCTGCCCACCAGTGAGAGAAGATACAGAGAAGGGGAAGACATATTTATTCTTATAGGTCATGGATTTGAAGTGAAATGTATCCACCAGACCAGCATGTGTCACATGATCACACTGTACTAAAACGGACACTGCAGAATTCCATTAGGGTCAAATCTAGCTAAAGTCAATAGAATTTCTATTATCAAAGGAAGATGAGGAGCATTCTCAGTCTCATTCTTCTCTATACCTTCCTCCTCACACCCAAAATACACTCACCAACTCATAAAGGATGATGTTCCAAACCATTTATTGCCCTGGAGTCTTTGTATATTTGTAGCTCCAACAAATCCAGAAGTAGCTCATTGTAATGCGGGCTGAAAGACAAATTGTTTGACCCATCTCTACTCACACCCATTATATATATGTGGAATGGACCAAGGATAATGATAAAAGTTCAACCTGGAGAGAAAAAGAGAAATGTGAAATCAATGATCTATAGCAATTACAATATTTTTGAAGGCAGGAATTATGGACTTTTCCTGTCCCCCAAAATGGCATAAAATACTTAGGTTATATCATAGTTCATATCTCTGGGAGATATTAACTTATCCATTTTTATCTCCAGCTCTTTGTACACTAATTTTCATGTCCATCAACAGAGTAGACATTGGAGAGCCTACTGTTCTTTGGTATTTCTCAGTACTGGTATCCTACTCTCTGATTGTGTAGGTGGTGTTGTAATTGCTTTATATTTTAAATATTCCCTGGTTATTGTAAGCCAGGTCTTTGCTTTCTATGGCAATATATTTTCACCAAAAACAGGGATGGAAAGGTAAGTCTTTTATTCTCAAAATATGGCTTTCACCTCTGGATCCATGAAGGAGGTTCCAGCTCCTACTATCACATCTGCATCCCAACCAGCAGAAAGGAAAAGGGAAATGGGAATACATATTCTTCTTTTTAAGTGTGTAGCTCCAAAGTGAGACATGCTGTTTATTCTCACATTTTGCTGGGTAGTACTTAAATATTTGCCCATACTTAGCTGCAAGAGAGCCTAGGAAATATAGTCACAATTTTATCTCTATTTTCCAGGTTAAAAACAAGTTATATTGTTAAGAGAAGGGAAATGTTAGTAACAGCTCCATGGGTTAAGTATTATTTAAAAACTATGAAAATACAATAATCATCCTTTATTTAAAAACCTCACATTACTTTCTGTCATCAAATAATCATTATAAGAGACAGATATCAAGTCACAAATACAAAATACAAAAATACCTAAAATTTTACATACATAATCACACATAACATGTGCAGACACTCAAAAACTTATGTTCCATTATGAGCTCATTATTTTCCAGCCCATCAGCAATCCACCATATATATAAATGTCCCAATATTAGCTGGGCTGCCAGTCTTCATACCAAAATGATAAAAGAAGGCAAAAGCTCTATTATATTTCCCCATTTCTGTTGTTCAAGAATTATTTTAATGGGTATGCTTATATATTCCTTTATCTTCCTAAAAACTGAACAGTGATAAGCCAGGTAGACTGATACTCACCTGGCTAAATATCTGGAAAAAGATAATCATTGAGTAGTTTTTTTTTTTAACTTTTTATTTAAATTACAATCAGTTAACCTACAATGTAATATTAGTTTCCGGTGGTGTGGAGATCCACTCATCTAGGGCAATCGGTGCGGCCAGAAAGGGGGGTCACCCCCTTGCCCATTGAACAATGCACCTTCATGAGGAGCCTGGTGGTAAACCATTCTTAGACGACCTGCTTCTGGGTGGGGGTTTCATTCATAACAGAACAGTTCCTTTGCTGTAATCTACTGAAAGCCCTCGACACAAGGGTTTGTAAATAAAATGTAAACAAAATTTAATAAATATTAGCTTCAGGTGTACAATATAGTGATTCATCACTTCCATACAACACCTGGTGCTCATCACAACAAGTGCCCTCCTTAATCCCCATCACCTATTTTACCCATCCCCCCCTCACATCCCTTCTGGGAACCTTTTATAGTTAAGAGTCTGTTTCTTAGTTTGCCTCTCTTTTTTTCCTCTGCTCATTTGTTTTGTTATTTAAATTCTACATGTGCGTGAAATCCTATGGTCTTTGTCTTTCTCTTACTGACTTATTATGCTTAACATAATACTCTCTAGCTTGATCCACAGTGCTGTGAATGGGAAGATATCATTCTTTTTTATGGCTGAGTAATATTCCATTGTATATATATACCACATTTTCTTAATCCATTCTTTAGTTGATAGATACTTGGACTGTTACCAGAATTTGGTTATTGTAGATAATGCCGCTATAAACATTTGAGGTGTGTGTATCCCTTTGAATTAGTATGTTTTTGTATCCTTTCAGTAAACACGTAGTAGTGTAATTGCTGAATCGTTGGGTAGTTCTATTTTTAACTTTTTGACGAATCTCCACACTGTTTTCTAGTATGCATTTACCAGTTTGCATTCCCACTAATAGTGGGAGAGTTCTCTTTTCTTTACATCCTCTCCAACACGTGTGTTCCTGTGTTGTTGATTTTATCCATTCTGACAGGTGTGAGGTGATATTTCATTGTCGCTTTGATTTGCACTTCCCTGATAATCAGTGATGTTGAACATCTTTTCATGTGTCTGTTGGCCGTCTGTATGTCTTCTTTGGAAAAATGTGTATTTCTGTCTTCTGTCCATTTTCAATTGGATTATTTGGTTTTTGGGTGTTGAGTTTTATAAGTTCTTTGTATGTTTTGTATACTAACCCTTTACCAGATATGTCACTTGCAAATAACTTCTCCCATTCTGTAGGTTGAGTTAATTTTATTGATTATTTCCTTCACGGTGCAGAAGCTTTTTAATTTGATGAAGTCCCAATAGTTCATTTTTTGCTTTTGTTTCCCTTGCCTCAGGACACATATCTAGAAAGAAGTTGCTGTGGTCAATGTCAAAGAGATTGCTGCCTTGTTCTCTAGGATTTTTATGGTTTCCTGTTTCATACCTAGGTCTTTAATCTTTTTAAAATTTATTTTTGTCTGTGGTGTAAGAAAGTGGTCCAGTTTCATTCTTTCGCATGCTGCTATCCAGTTTTCCCAACACCATTTGTTGAATCATTGGGTAGTATTAGTCATGATTGAAATTTATCTCACCCTCTACCTTTTTTGGAGAGCAGCCAGTAGGATCTTCTGGGTCCAAAGTCCACACAATTTATCTTTGGAGTAAGAGAGCATATATTTGGAGACAAATCATTGAGGGCTTGGATTATATTATTCTTAATGGCTTATTTTATAGACTTTACAGATTATTCTTTGGCTTTTTTACAGATTTCTATATTGTTTTGCTGGAAAACACCTCCTGAAAGTATTTACCAAGACTTGTTTCCTCAAACTTCAATCTATCAAGAACTTCAACGTAAGGAAGAAACAACTTCACGTTATCCCACAGATACCAGCAAACAAATATGATGCTGCACTTTTGTAACTTGGAACCACAGTGATAGCAAGAAGCTCATACTGGGACCACTGACACATAAATATATACACGTGAGGCTAACAACTGTGTGGTTCAGAGTCATAAAGATAGCAACTGGCATTTATAATAACAAGAATTTGGTTGTCACCACTTTTTTCTTGTTGTTATGGTTGGATGTCATCACAGGCTAGGTTTACACTCTGTTACAAAACTTAACCTAGAAATATTGATGGCTTAACACATCAGAAGTTCATTTACTTCCTACTTTACATGCTCATTATTAGTTGGCTATTTACTTCAGACCCACACTAATATGGGTTCTACCAAATAGAATAATATCTCAAAAAGTTTTTTTTTTTTTTAATTTTGCCAAGGTAGGGAAAGAAAAAGTTAGAAATCAGACTTTTGGCAATTAGATACTTTGGTCTGGAAGAAGCATGTGTCGCTTTTTGCCACAGCTCATTAAACGGTCATCTTCCCAGCACTGTGTGGGAGACAGGAAATGCAGGGTGATGTAAAGTTCCGACGTTTACTGTTTAATGAAAAACAGTGAAGTAAACGTAGAGTTTCCTGAACTAATTGTGAAAATACTTTGCATGTTTGGTCCATCACTTTACACTTTGTGTCTTTGGGTCTTTATCTTCCGTGACTAAACATTGGTTTCTTTATCTCTCAAATGGTCTAGCTCGTGCTTACTCAGTTTAGATTGGGATATCCATCGAGGAAAACAGTAAATATAGGCAAAAATACGTTTAACTGAACTTAATTAACCTAACACTATATTTATGAAATATTATAACCTATAACCTATAGTATTTCATAAATATGGTGTTAGGTTAATTAATTATACAGCATCATTCTAAATACATTAAGCTTTTCTGATAATATTTTAGATAAATAAGCTCATGTATAAAAGCTTCTGTTTCTTAATTGGCCCACTGACAATCAAAGTGTTACCCCATTCCTCCTGAATAATACAACCAAAAATTTTCAAAGTCCAGTAAAATTAATACTATGTCCCATGAGATTAAACAATTCCATTTCTGTTCTACACAATATAATAGCCGCTAGACACATATGGTGATTTAAGTTTAAGTTATTTAAAATAAAAAAAAAAATGTAAAGTCTATTTTCTTAGTCTCCGTAACCATATTCCAAGTGCTCAATGGCAACTTGTGGCTGGTCCAAAATATTTGAGGAGAAAACTAAGAGGAAAAATAGACAAATATACTATTATATTTGGAGACCTCAACACTTCTTTTACAGCAACTAATATATCAACCTGGCAGAGAAGAAGTAAGAGTATGGATGACCTGAGCAGCAGTATCAATCAGGTTGACCTAATTGACAGTTATAGACTTTTCCATCCAACAACAGCACATTTTTCTCAAATGTACATGGAATATTTACCAGTTGGTTACTTCGTGTGTTGAAACACAACTCAACAAATTTAAAAGGATAGAAATCATACAAAATATGTTCCCAGATGATAACAGAATTGTGGTAACTGGAAATTCAAAATATTTGGAAATCAAGCAACATACTTCTCAATAATCCACAGGGTCACAGGAGAGTTTTTAAAAATTGTGTGTTTCTTTTGCCTTTTTTAGCACTTCTTGTGATTTTTTTTTTTCAAAGCCGGATGTAACATATAATATAGCAGATGGCTACAGATAGAAACTTTTATAGAAGTGTATAAACACGGTGCTGTGGACTGAGTGCCTATGTCCTCCCCATCCCAAATTCATATGTTGAAACTCTAATCCCCAACGTGATGGTTTTTGGAGATGGGGGCCTTAGTGGGGGAATGAGGTAAAAAAGGGGGATCTGTCATGATGGAATTAGTACCTTATAGGAAAAGATACGAGAGAGGTCACTTCCTCTCTTTGCTCTCTACTATTTGAACATGCAATCAGAAAATGGCTATCTGGAAGCCAGGAAAAAACCTGACCATGCTGGTACCCTGATCTCAGACATCCGGCCTCCAGTACTGTGAGAAATAAATGCATTTAAGCTACCTAGTCTATACTCTTTTGTTATAGCAGCTCAACTAAGACACATGAGTTAGTAGACATATATATATTTCTTTGCTCCGTTAGCTGAGACAACCTAAAAGAAATGACATCCCACTTGTTAGCACACCTAGAGCCCAGATCTGAATTTCTAATACCATTCTCCACTAAAAGGAAACAGGGCTGCCTGATGAAATGGCTGATTCAAGACTTGAGCAGGAACTACATAAGATGAGCCTGAGAATATGGTAGTGCCATAAAACAAGGAACTGCTCTAAATGAGACACAATGATGGGGCACACCAAAGGGACACAGGAGCCACTGTGATGAAGACAGAAACAATTTGGGCAATAAAATGAAGTAGTATTCGATTATAACCCAAAGTATATGTAAGTATTCATGAAGTCATACAAATGAATAAATGAATGCATAAGTGGGAGAAAATAGACAAAACCTCAGTGCAGAATATCTAATAACTTATGTAGTTACTGCACTTTCAAAGCAGTAGATCATAACTCTTGACTCCTTGAGTCCGGGCTGCACACAGTGGCTGTATAGTGACATCCTTCCAAAGAGCACAGTATAAAAGTCAGGAAAAAGCTAACTTTAGAGTGGAAAAAACTGAAAAACTGTACTCAGGTGACTAAAGTCAACATCAACAGTGTAAGTCATGTTGATAGTATGTACTCTTGATTGGATATAAGAATGATATTTTACTTCTGAGTTTTTCCTCCCCAAAACTCAAAACATTAGTGTAATCATGAGAAAAATATCAAACTCCAGGTGAGGGACATTCTACAAAATACTTGACCAGTATTCCGCAAAACTGTCATGAATAGTCACAGCCAAGAGGAGCCTAAGGAAACATGACAGCCAATAAATGTGGTGTCCTGAGTGGGATCTCAGAACAGGAAAAGGGCACAGCTAAAAACTAAAGAAATCTGAATAATAACAATGCTTAAGGTAATGATAATGTATCATTAAGTTAATGATAATGTATCAATATGGTTCATTCTATACTAATGTAAGATGTCAACTGATTTGGGGGGTATGGGGACTCTTTACTATCTTCTCAATTTTTTAAATAAATCTAGAGCTGTTATAAAAACAAAGAGTATTAAAATTATTACAATGCGGTACAATTACATCAAAATGGTTAAAATGGAAAATCACATTTGTCGAGGTGAAAATGTGCAATGATTGGAACTCAGGCACTGCTAGAAGGCATATACATGTTATATGCACTTTGGATATGACCTAGAAATTCCACTGCTATGTCTATACACAATGGAATTTTACACGTGCTTGTACCAAAGTATATAATACATTTTTCATGCACGGCACTTTTCATCCCAAATAGAAACATCTCAAATATTCATCAATACTTAAACAGATAATAGATTGTTCTATAAATCTTACAATACACTATCTTCCAGCAGTAAGAATAAAGAAGTTTTGTCACTGGCAATAGCATGAATGAAGTTCACAAACATGCTAGAAGAAAGGAGCCATAGCCAATATACATTCTCAGTTATACATATCACAAGATTCCAGTCTATAAAATTCAAAGACAGATAAAATCCATATTATTGGTAAAAGTCAAGATTGCATTTACCCTGGGGAATCTTAGTGAATGAAAGGGGGCATTCACAGTCTTCCGAAACTTTGGTAATGTTTACTCATTGACACAAGGGCTGGTTACATGAGGATGTTCACTTTTTATTCATTTAAAAATTGGGGATGTCTGCCTCGCTCAATTGGTAGAGCATGCAACTCTTGATCTCTGGGTCGTAAGTCTGGGCCCCATGTTAGGTGTAGAGATTATTTAAAAATAAAAATTAAAAAAAAATTGACCAGCTGTTACAACGATCTACTCCCTTTTCTGTATGTGTGGTATGGTTCCATTAAAAGTTATCATGTGAAATGATACTGTGCATCCCAGCCATATGATTGGTTATGGGACAGTGTGGGAGGATGGGATTCAAAATCACAATCAGCATCAATAGAGGGAAAAATGTATTTTATTTGGTTTTGTAATAACTATGCTCCGGCACACAAATGTGAATGCTTTCCGGCAGGCAGATTATTATTGACCTATTGATATTGCAATTGATATTGACCTGTTGATACTCAATGAGTAATTTTCTCAAAGCAGGAACTATTCTGTTAAAACTCCAGGTCCTCATAAATGTGTTCATAAGGGGCCATTACGGAGGATGCCTTGTCATTGGTTGGCTGGATAACCACCACCTGTGGAGATTGAGAATAATATATATTATTATTCACATACTCTTCCAGCTAGAGGGATTCAATTCATCCTGAGGACCCCTACTTCTTTTCTGTATCCTGGGACCTGAGAGTTAAATATCCCTTCCTTCAGGGCCTTACACCCCCACTAGATAAACATCAATATCCAGTAAGACCTATGAGGCCCCCAGAAACATCTGCCATAGATCTCTATCTGTTCTGCTGTCTCCTCCAATTTCAGGAAGAAGTCACATACACAACAATCTTTCCTGCACTCTTCTGCTTTATCCTTCTCGTTGGTTCAGAGAGAAGAGACACAATGAGAGAAACAGGAACACGGACTCAGCATCACGTGACAAACGTGAACACTCCCTCAGGTCCTGAACACTTACCTATGTGACAAAGCAGGTCACCTTGCACCCAAACACAGAGAGAGAGCGATGCTCACTTCCAGCAGGGAGACTAATCGCGCAGTCGCAAAAAACCTCTAAAAAGAAGCAGTTTCCACGAGGGGAGAGAAGAGGAAAATGGAAAGGAATGTAATTAATAGACGGATACTTCCCCTGGCCCTGGATTCTCTGATTCCAATCTGACTCGTTCTCCATTACAGAAACCCGTACATTCTCTCCCATAACAAACCAAAAAGAGAAAAATTGAAAAGAAAATCCTAAAATGGCTGGGAAGAGTTCTGCTCTGGAGCTTCCTAAGTGCAGGGCAAATTTAGATTAAATCAGATATGTTTCTTTAGTTTTCTTGGCTTAGAAATTTTCTCTGTTGCCCACTTCAAGTTATTTTCCTTATAATATCTCCCTGTGTGAATGTATACTTTTTTCTCATCTGAAGAGCAGAGAACCTCCAGGTCTATGAAGGTGATATCATTGTTCTTTCCTTCCACATACATACACCCCCGAGGCTCTGAGCATCTTGGCTTGGAGCCCTGACTCTCCTCTCCCCACCCGCATATGGAACAGAGCTTCCTGAGCCAGCTCTCAACTCGAACCTGGAGACTTTGTTTTTGTTTTGTTTTGTTTTTTAAAGATTTTATTTATTTATTTGACAGAGAGAGAGAGATCACAAGTAGGCAAAGAGGCAGGCAGAGAGAGAGGGGGAAGCAGGCTCCCTGCTGAGCAGAGAGCCCGATGCGGGGCTCGATCCCAGGACCCTGAGATCATGACCTGAACCGAAGGCAGAGGCTTTAACCCACTGAACCACCCAGGCGCCCCGAACCTGGAGACTTTGAAGAAAGATCCTCATGATCAATTTTCTAACATCACTGTGTTCAATGAAGAATGCGAGGAAAAAATCCTGGTAGGTGCTAGCAAAAAAGGGGCTGAAAATTCTCCCCATGAGATCAAAGTCCCAGATCTTACTGCTTGTGATGATAAGCCAGGATCAACTGAGAGACAGTCATCTCAGACTAATGTACATTTAGATAATATAAATATAACTTCAGAAAATAAGAGCAGTTCAGAAACACTTACAAGAATAAGACAACTTTTTTCCGATCCACGTACCACAATCAGTTCTACTGTTCACATGATTATCCCTATTCCCCCAATCACAGCACGGAGTATGTTTACTCCCAGGCTGCCTTTGATCTGGAAGAGAATGATCAACGTTGCCTATGTCCCTCTGTTTCATGCTCTTCCTTCCTTTGGGAAACACAAAAACATTCACTTATTTTGAAGGGGTTGAAGACACATTCTCAAGTAATTTTCCTAAGTCTGAGAAAGAAAGGAGAGTATGGGCTGAAGCATTGGATTCTGTATTCACAAATCAATCCCAGGGATGGAGTGTCAGACAATAGGGCTGAAAAAAGTAAGTCAAACCTCAGTTTCTTCATGGAAGAATTTGCCGTGACCCCCGTAGAGCCCAGAGGATTCAGAGAATTGCAGATTATTTCCTTTGTCTTGAGATAGAGCACTTCTGATTCTGCTCGTTGCTTCGGGCCCAGGGAAAGACTTACCAGGTTTAATGTCATGTTTCTTCCAGCAGCAATAGACACAGCTCCAGATACGAAGAACTAAAAATGGAAGAATCCACTCAGCCTGGTGAGCCTCCACTTGTACTTCCCCCAAACCAGAGTTCATCAGAACCGCAAAGTATTTAGGTCACATATTTTGCTCTAAGATGTAAAATCCCAGATTAAGTCATTGGTTTTAAAAAGACAAGGCTGGAAGAAATATTTGCAGAATTCTACCACTGAGGAAGTTGAGATATTCCAACATATTCACAAATAAAGATCTCCATATAAGATATCCTGAGACCATGGTTAGGGAATAACACCGATAGGGAAAGTCAGAAGAGTGAAAACACAGACCCATAGCAAATAGGCACATTTCATCAAACCAATCAGGATCTGAGCCACCTGGGGAGTGAAAAAGAAGACGCTCAGAGTATGAAGCATGCAGGCTTCTAAGAAGATGATTTTGTGGTCTCTACACAGAGCTATTTCCCATCTCCTGGTTTTGAAAAGGCTCCCAGGATAAAACCCCTAGGAATCCATGGCCTTTTCTTACGTTCAAGGCTGTTTAGAAAGGTTTTATGATAACTTTCTTTTTCCCCTGTCACGAGAGAAATGCATTTTCCTTTCAGATTGCAGCACCTCTGATTTTTAAAAAATCTATTTCCTGCCACACTGAGGTTTACGGAGGTCAGTTTATGACAGTTAATCATACCTCAGGAGCCACAAAGGACAACTGCTCTCCTCTCTGGAAATGGCTATCTCCCCAAATACTCCGTTTGGAGGCCAAGCTCACTCACCCCCAGTGTCTGGGGCTCTCCCTTCAGGAAGGTCTTCAGGTTAGCTGTTTGGTCTAGTTGGATGACGTTTTTCTGTGGAGGATTCGAGCCAAACCATGCAGCTGCTCCTTCTGGTGTATTAACACGATCTTTAGTGCTGTGAATGTAAATATTTTACAGAGAACAGATTCATTCTTCAACCCCTTTCTTGTAGACATGAAAGATGGCCTTTGGAAGAACGGTATCGTGAGGCAGTTTGGTACGATGGTAAGTGAAATCGCCAGAGTTATAATTCCGGTCACACACTGTGTAAACTTGGGTGCACCCTTTTTACCATTTCCATGCCTTAGTTTTTAAAATTGTAAAAACTGGGGCGGGAGGGCCTGGGTGGCTCAGTCCGTTGAGCATCTCACTCCTGGTTCCCGCTCAGGTCATGACCTCAGGGTCCGGAGATGGAGCTCTGTGTCTGGTTCCACGCTCAGTGCAGAATCTGCTTGAGAATTTCTCCCTCTGCCCCTCCCCCCACTCTCTCTCTTTCTCTAAGATAAATAAATAAACAAACTCTTTTAATAAATAACAAAATTATAAAAGGGGGTGCTTGTGGTACTTGCCTCCTGTCGCTTGTCATATGTCTATATGATTTCAACAGCTCTATACATAGAAAACTTGGAACTAAGTGCTTGGTATATTCTAAATAATTAATAGAGAGCATCATTATTATGTTTATTGTATTATTATTAAAATTTAATATGATAAATACGCATGAAGAATGCTTATGTTTACATCTTCTAGGAAAAAAATGACCGATGGAAAAAAAACAAATCGTTCTAGTGAGTCCTGTAAGGGCCATGTGTTATGGCTCTTGTTCACAAGAATATTATCCGTTCATTCATTCAGTCAACAAATATTGATTAAATGTCTACTATGTGCTAGACCCTGTTATAAGTTTTGTTGCTAGGAATATAGCAATGAACAAAACATGCACAATTCCTGTCAATTGGAAGCCCACAATACAGTAAAGGAAAATAAATTTTTAACTTATATCATGAATTCATAAGTGCGCGTGAGTAGAAACTACATAAAATGAGAACCTTCAGTTTTCATGTAAGAACACTTAGTTTTCAAGGGATTCCATCACTTCTTCCATGTCAGTCAGCATTTCTGTGTTTGAACCAAATGAGAATTCAATTTTCTCCAGCAAATCGGCCTCTGCTAATATTGCCCTACACCACAAGCATAGTGATGATTTATTAAAAGCTTTGATGTGCCAAGCCAACTCAAAATGGTTTTCAGAGATCTCTTTAATTGTTGTATACTACCCTTGCAAATAGATTTGTCGCATTGACAGCTTTTATTCTTTACCTTTCCCTGCATTCATACCAGTGCCACATGACATTGCTGCTGCCCCCATTGAAAGATAGAATATATTTCCTTCCCCTCTCAATTTTGATTCAGCTTGTGACTCACTTTGGCCAAGGGGATATCAGCAAATGTTTTAAAAGCACAGGCTCTTGATCTCATGTCATGGCTGAGAAAACATAGCTGGACCACCTTGCTTGAGGATAAAAGATACCGGAAATGAGAAAAGTGATAGCATTTATCTCAGCTGAAGTCATCCCTAATCAGATAGCAGTTACTGACCCTCATACGTGTGAGTAATCCCAGGGAATTTCAGAAAGACCATGCACACCCATGTGCAGACTTGTTAGCCTATGCTGTTTATTGCTTAAAGTTTATTGCTTTAAGCCATTAAGTTTCAGGGGATTATTTGTTATGCACCATTACTGTGACAATAAACCACTGATGTATCCTTGCTCATTCTGCCTGATATGCTCTGCCTTGGTTCTAATGTGACCTATAATGAGTCTGGCTTGTCTATATTTCCTAGTTTCTGTCTCATTCTTTATTCCTAAAGAAAAAAAAAAAGTGGTCATTCTTGCATATTTGCCCACACAAGCAGAGATAATTACAAATAGACTCAAACAATAACATCACTACCTCTATCTGGGAAAAACAACACTGACAGAGCTATGACAACCATCTGGTCAGTGATCAAGATCCAGGTCTAAGCAAAACATCCTGAAGATAAAACCTAAACTTGTGACCTTAGCTTACATTGAGTCTCAGATAATCTTTGTGTGTGTTTAAGACACATAGATATGGGGCAATTTCAAAACATGTTAGTATGTAATTTTATGTGTCTCAAGAAAGAGAAATATCTCTTTTTCTTTCCTTTTTTTTAAGTATACTCCACGCCCACGTGGAGTTTAAGTTCAACCCCACGGGGCTTGAACTCACTACCCTGAATTCAAGACCTGAGCTGAGATCAAGAGTCAGACGCAACAAACTGAGGGTTTTGGAGGGGAGGGGGTTGGGAGGTTGGGCGAGCCTGGTGGTGGATATTGAGGAGGGCACGTATTGCATGGAGCACTGGGTGTGGTATATGAACAATGAATCTTGGAACACCGAAAAAATAAAATAAAAGTAATTGGGGAAAAAAAAAACAGAGGCAGACGCTTAACTGACTGAGCCCCCCAGGCACCCTGAAAGAGTAATATTTCTATCATAAGACAGGGAATAAAGGATGGACCGGAAAAATTTCCTTACATGATCAAGTTCCATAGTTTCCCACTCAAAACAGGTCATAGCGAAGCCAAGGAGTGTTGAGTTGCCTTCTGCGCATGAATATACACAACAGGGCCATTTACCAGGAAAAGAGGACTCTATCAGATACCTTTAGCCAGCCACTTCTTCCTTCTCCTTTCCTTCGATTTCTCTGGTTCATATTTCATTTATTCTGGAAGTTAGTTAATGTTTTCCCTTTGAAGTAAATGTTGAAGGGGGCACAATTCCACAGCTTGAACATTTACTCCCACATAGATGAGAACCCATCCTTCAAAAACAGGCTAACTCATCCCAAATTTCATTCTCACCTCAGGCTTTACTAGACACGTTTGATCCATGTTCCTACATATCACCCACCAATAACTCAACCCAGAACCCTTCCTAGAAGCCGAGAATAGAAAATGAACTCTTCCTACCTTTGCATCCCTCTAGAACTGCACCAAATGGGAGGTGACAGCTCCTTCTGACCATCATTCCTTAAAAACATTTCTACCAAAGAGTCTGATCTGATCTGAAGAGTAGTGGGACAATCACCTCCAGCTCTGTGTAGTCGCCACTACCTCCTGTGGGTCATCCTACCCCACCTACCACAGGGCAGCTGCAAGTGAAACTTCAATGAATAAACTAGTGTTCGCATGAGATAGTCAAGCCAAGGACCAAATAACAGAAACTGGCTTTTAGATCTCGATCGCACTTCCAGGCTGTTTTCTTAAGTACGATATTTAAGGCTTTTCATATCAAAACCTCAGTCACATGAGGACAAGTGATTCTCACTTTTATCCCAAAGACCAAACAGCGGCTAAGAATAAATTTGAATTTCTACAAGTTAACATTTTGTTAATAAACATCAGGACAAAATCACTTACCACTACAACTGGGTATACTAAAAAAAGTTATAAAAGTTATTGAGGTGCCTGTGTGGCTCAAGAGGTTAAGTGTCCTCTTGATCTCAGCCCAGGTCTTGATCTCAAGGTCGTGAGTTCAAGCCCCGCATTGGGCTCCACACTCAAAAAAAAAAAAAAAAAAAAAAAAAAGACATTAACCAATGCTTTTGCTAGCCCTTTTCTCTTGGTTACATTGGAGAGCTCTTCAACCACTACCTTTATTGATTATGATTATGATTTGTACTGATTTTAAAATCTTCTTTAAATAATTATGTGTTGTTTTAGTCTGTTTGGATTCCTTTATATAACAAAATACCACACACTGAGTTGCTTATAGCACAACAGAAATTTATTTCTCACAGTTTTGGAGCCCTGGAAATCTAAGATCGGGGTGTAGGCAGATTTGGTGCCTGGTGGGAGTCCGCTTCCTGGTTTATAGACAGCCAGCCCTCAGATGGCAAAAGGAGGTAAGGTGGCCCTCTGGGGTCTCTTTCATAAAAGGCACTCATTTTATTCGTGAGGATTCTACCCTCATGATCTAATCACCTCCTACAGACAGACCACATCTCCAAACACCATCACATTGGAGATTAGGTTTTCAACTTGTGAATTTTGAGGGGACATAAATATTCAGTCTACAGGATGCATTAACCTTGTCAGTCAAGTCTGAAACTATATACACATATACTGGAATTGAAGAACTAAGTAAGCGGATGGTGGATTGTGGAAGCCATGTTTCTTGCTGTTGAAATGAGAGATTATAGACAAGCAAGGGGAGAAGTCTAGAATGATCCACATGGCAACTATTAGAGATGGAGAAATCAGTACGAGCTCATATTTCAGTTAACATAGATACATGTGAATATATGTAGTTTTAAAATCAGTACAAGAAATTCAAACCAACCAACCAAAATTAGAAGATGCCAACATTCAATTCCTATAAGAGCTAATATAAATAGCAATAAACATATGAAAAAATGCTCGCCACCATTTTAAGCCCATTGAATGGGTACAAACTGATCTCTTATATACTACTTATTTTTAATATCTTATAAAACCAGGAACTGGACAGGATATGAAGCAATAGTAACAACATTTGTCACATATTTCTTGGAGTAAGATAATTTGAAATATGACTTTAGAGAATAATTTAACAATATCCTATAGTAGGAGGTGTGCATAACTTAAGACATAGACCTTACAAATCATTTCCCAGTATACAAAGAGACATGCACCAGACTGTTCTGAGTTGGGTTTCTGCTAAAATAAAAATATTATAGGGACTGTAGATTTTATCAACATGCAAGAAAGAAAATGTTTGTATTTACACAGTTGAATATGGTAAATAATGAAAATGAATGACTAAAAGCCACACATTATGACAGTGAGTGGAAAATGCTCTTTGAAGAAGACAAAGTAAACATGATATATTTTTAAAACACAATCATAATATATTAGTGAACTCGATTAAGGACATCTCTACTTTTGTCTGCCCATATCCTAACAGAATGCCCTCCCTTTCACAGACTTTCAAAACCAGTGAAAAATGTAAAGAGTAGAGCATTGAAAATCAATGTGGGAAAAAATTTATTTTTATTTAATGTTATATTTTGTAGAAAATAAGTGGGATCAGTAAAAAAAACATACTTTTGGATCTGATTTCTATCTCTTGATCTTCTGAAGCAATTGGTTCTCTGATATAAAAAATTAGGTAATTACATTTCAAGCAAAATCATAAAGCTCGTGTCCATATAAAGTCTTGAACATAAGAGTTCATAGTAGCTTAATTTGTCAAAGACCAAACCTAGATACAGTCCAAATGCCCATCAATAGGCAAATTGCTAAACACATTAGAGTAAATCCATACAATGAAATACTACTTGATACATGCAAAAACATGGGTGACCTTTAAGATAAGTTTTCTAAGTGAAAGAAGCCCAGCAAAAAGAGTACATAGTTGTCAAAAGAGATTATGCATCTTAATACATAAAGGAAGAGAGGCAAGAAAGATAACGTTGTTTTGCAGAGAAGTTCCTCTTTCTGGAATAATCTACAAAGTCACCTTCTCCCACACAGGAAACAGAATCATCTCCAACACCATCACCGGGAACATTTAGAACCAATGCATAACAAAACCACAAGGAAAGATTTTATAGTTAGTAAGTGAATCTACTCTCCAAGATGCAAAGGTCGGGCCACACATTATGCATAGTACTAAAGACCCACAGACACAGTTGAACATTTCAAGAAAGACTATCTTGAACCTATAGCCTACACTTTCCACTTCCACACATGCCCAAACCCTCAAAGTTAGTAATACAGGGTCATCAGGGGCAAAAGACATCTGCTTCTACCCTGGCATCCTGTTCCATCCTGTTCTTTCAACTTTGGCAGGTGTCCTCCTTTGACCTGAGACCCAATGACAGAATGGGTTCATCAACCGATTGCTTGTCTAACTTTATCCTTTAATTCAACTTGTTAACAAGATCTACCAATTTCCTTTTCACTCCATGTTTTAGATATGACCATTTCTCTCCATTCCCACTGACTCCATTTTAGCTCAGGTCTTCATTAATTTATTTTCATTTCACATTCTTCTTTAAATGATCTCTCCATTTATGATTTCCCTGTTTTCACCCACCCATCTCACCAGATATTGAATAACTTAGTAAAACTCCCCACTGCCCACTCATCGATCTGCAAGCATTATTGAAGAAATTGTGTCAGTGAATATGCTGGTGATTCAGGAAATAATACAGATTTTTATGAGACTTTGTGTCTTTGAAAAAAATGTGTTATCATTAAGGAGACGTAAAATAGTTGCATGTGAAAAGTTACATATATTGCAAGGTGTGTGTATGAGTATGTGTGCCTGTGTATGTGTGTGTTCCCACAACAGATCCTGGCAGGTAAATTATTTCCAATATCCTGGCAGGTAAATCATTCCTAATATCTTAATTTTACAGATGAGAAAAGCCAGAGCAAGTAAAAAAATTAAATAACTTGCCACAATGCACTCTAATAAGCTATAGGCCTGGGATTCCAGTGCCTTTTATAAGATTTTATAAGATCAACGTTCCATGCTGGCTTCTCCATATAAGATCACACATAAATAATCAGGAAGCTTCCATTGCTAAGCTGATATAATAAACATTCACCAAAGTGATTAATGCAGGCATGCAGGATTCTATGCAAATCTCCATCCGACTAGCCTACTAATGCTAATTGTCTGCTAATTTGCTCTCCTTCTCACCTCCAAATTCACTTCAGAGTAATCTCTTTCTCCTTGTCTACTCCACCTCTTGCCTGACCTCGTGAGATACCCTCCCAGAATGTTCAGCCACTCACTCCGTAAATACACTGTGAGCTCCCATGACGAGGGAAACTGGGAGACACGAAGTGAAAGAGACAAATGTGGGAAATTTCAAACACCTAAATTGGTCCTCAATATAAGTTTCCTGCATGGGCTTTGCCCTCTAGGTGCTTTTATAGTCCAACAGGGGGACATTTATCAAGCACACATGTAGCTCTCATGAACTCTGAAAAGGACTAAGAGCCAAACGTGATCAAACTGTCAAAGTTTTTTTTTTTAAGATTTTATTTATTTATTTATTAGCTTGAGACAGAGGAGGAGCGGGAGAAGGGACAGGGGGAGAGGGAGAGCGAGAATCACAAGCAGACTCCCCACTGAGCGAGGAGCCCAGCATGGGGTTTGATCTCACAACCCATGAGATCATGAGCTGAGCCAAAATCCAGAGTCTAACACTTGACCGACTGAGTCACCCAGGTGTTCCAACACTGTCAAAGTTTAACTCAGCTCTCAACCAGCCTTCCACCTGTTTAGTGCAAGTTACAGAAACACTTGCTGATTACATGTCGATTTCCCACAAAAGTTGCTGCAGGAGACCGAAATAGGAAACAAGAAAAATAGGAGTCTATCACATATCCACAAATGGGCAGGGAGGGGGGAAGTTTAGGTGAACAGAAACAACAGACAGAATATTACCATCAGGAGAATAAGTCCTAATGTAAAGCTGGCAGACCATAGACGGAACAGAAATTTTGCCAGTAGCCCCTTAAACAAAGATCTTGGCTTATTCTAGACCTTCGCTGTGAGTCAGAATGTTCTGAAGAGATGATTCTTATGAATCAGCGGGAGAAGAAGCCTCCACTTTGTCTTCCAACTCACTGTAAATCGGTGAATATATGTTTAATTCTTCATAAAGACGGTCTTCCGTAATCTGAGGAGGGAAAAGTGATTTAATATCAGTCACCAGGAATTTTCCACCACTACACGACTCATTTGCGAGACCTAGCTCATCTCTTTTTGCCTTTCTGAGTCTCATACTCTCCCTCGTTACACCGTAATTATTCCCTCCATCTCCAACAAAACGAGCCAGACGGGCTGGCCAAGTGGGCCCAGAAGAAATTGTGTCTGTCAAGAATAAGTTGGTGAGACAATTACGTGTCTGAACTTGGGTATATCTGCTGTCTTATTTATCTTTGGAGGAAAGCAATCAAAAAAGGTCACCGGACTTGACTGCTTCAGGCAAGTGGACAGATGGAGCGAGTGTGTATCATCTGGAAGATTTGATTAAGTGTGTGCACGTCAAGTATTAGTAATGCTTTTTCATACATCAAAGGTATCATGGATGGGTAAGACGAGTGGAAATGCAGCTGGTAGCTATGAATAAGGAAGGAAAGAAAATTGAAGCTTCAGAGCATGTACGAAGATGAAAGCCAAGAAAAAGGAGAGAGCAGGAACAAATATAAGGGAGCTATTCTGGAAGAGAAAATAAGCCCGGATACCTGAATGTTTCCACCATATGCTGCCTGCATATTCGTCTCTCATGCTCAACACACTTAGAAGCATATCTGCCATTTCTAAAATTATGAAGATTCCACTTTCCTAACCCTCAGTCATGGGGCTATACCATGAGATTTGTGCTCTTATGAGTGGAAAATGGAATTTAAAATAAGAGATTTGGAAACCAAAATACTGAAACATGGACAAAAATTTTTCTAGAAGAAATGTTGCAGGAAATCCAAGCCTTATTTTTAAGTGATGAAGCTTAAATTCTTCACCTCGTCATTCAGGATTGAGCATCGGGCCTCTCCCTACCTTGTTCCCTTGGACTACTTCTCCAACCCCATAGATTATGAGGGACACGGCACTGCAGAATCCCAGGATGGTGAGAAACAGGATCATTGCCACAATTTCCTGTTGAACAATAACCAACAAGGCAAGTAAAGTCACAAGGTAGGTGCCCCGAAAGTGGGCTCCTTTATAGCAGCCCCTGATTTCATCACCATTTCATCACAACCACCCCCCCCCAGCTCCCCGACGTGATCAGTCCCAATGAAGTGACACACACACGGGAAAGCCACAAAATGGTTCAAGGCAGGTGACTCCAGCGTCACAGAATTCAGCGAGAGAGGGGGCGGCAGCCAGCATCTCCATGTATGAACCCCCAGAACATACATTATGGGAGCGAGGTTACAGCAAAGGACGATGTTCACGGAAAAGGGAAAGAGGGCTCTTACTTAGAGTGGGACCCAGATCTTAGCCCTCCCACAAGATACATACAGTGGAAAAACAAGCCATAAAGCAGAAGTCCTCTCCATAAGCTTCCTGGCAGTTGTAGATAAAAGCAGAGCTCTTCTTCAGGTTGACCGTGAGGATGAAGATTCCTATTCCGGCAGCTATGGTGCTGACAGTGTTGGCCGACAGGGTTCCCCACACCTGATGGTGAAGGACAACACTCAGACCTGAGCCTCCACCTGCCCGTGCATTCAATAGGCCTGTCTGCATTTTTAGGGCTGCTTGCACCCAGTAAACCTTGCATTGGTTCAAAATCTAAATTAAAAAAGAAAATCTTGGAAACACACTGATTGTTTAATAAGCATCTATAACCTTCTTGCTAAGACTGTGTTCAGAAAGACCCACATGGACACACATCATCTCTCCTCAAACAATCTCCTTAATCAGAAACAAATCATCTATCTAATCAGATGACTGTACTTATAAGGACAAGCCCCGGTGTGAGGATATTTTTTAAACAAGTACCAAGGTAATCATACTTTATTGTTTTCTAAGAAAGACAACTGATATTTTAATGATTATATTTCTAATGACTATATCCAACACAAAATAGATTGGAAAAAAAAAATCCACATATCCACATTCACTCATAATATGGAAGATGATGACACATCTCCCTCAAGACTCCTAAAATTCCATCCTTCTTACCTTCTCAAGGATGGATAAAGACAGAATGGCAACTCACCAGATACACAGTGTGTTTCTTTTCAGACATAATTGGCAAAAATCCAGAAATAGCAAACTGTACAAAAGGAAGGGGGGAAAAGCACAGTGAGTCTCGGACCTTTATTTCCCCTTCAGCCCCATCCTCCAAATATAAGGTAAAGTTGTGGGTACTCTATAAAGCCAGGTATTAATATTCCCCAGAAGCTCACTATTTTCTTATTCTTATTTCCTCTAGAGTGCTTCTCAATATTAAATGTGCATGTGAACTGTGGGATGGTCTTGTTAAAATATAGATTCTTTTTTTTTTAATTGAAGTCTGGTTGACACACAATGTTACATTAGTTTCAGGTGTATCACATAGTGATTCCACAACTCTATCCGTTACACTATGCTCACCACAAGTGTAGCTACCAATTGTCACCATCTAACACTATTAGACCACTGACTATATTCCTTATGCTGTGCCTTTTATCATCGTGACTTACTCATTCGATAATGGAAAGCCTGTATCTCCCACTCCCCCTCACCCATTTTACCCATCCCCTCAATCTCTTCCCCTCTGGCAACCACCAGTTTGTTCTCTGTATTTACGGGTTGCTTTCAAAAGGCAGACTTTTATTTAATTGATCCTGGAGGGTGCCTGAGTTTCTTCATTTCTACCAGCCTCCCAGGTGATGCTGACCCTTTCAGAGTAGCAAGGTCCAGCAGACCTGGTACGTGACTATTATGAAATGACTCTAATTTGTCGTAATTGTTTGTATGAGCATCCTGTGTGTTAGCGTGTCAGCTCCTTTGGGCAAGAAATGTGTGTTTGTGGCATGTGTATCTCAAGTCTGACATATGTCATAGAGACATATAGTAATTACGAAATGTACATGGGAGAAGATTCATTGAAAATATAAATCAATAGCACAAATTCAAAACAATTTCAAAGTTTCAGAGTGTCTGATGGGTTGAGAGACACCTCATAAGCTAAGCGTAAGGAATGAAGGACAGTAGAGAGAAGGGTCAAATAAAATATGGCAGAAGTTCAAGGCGAGTCGTGAACAGGTAGGTGATCTGAGAAGTCCTAAGTATTTAGCAGAGTGCCAAGCCAATGTGATATTTTTTTGAGTTAAAGTATGTCCTTGTAAGTGAAATGTTGGTACAGAAAAGCAGCATAGATTAATTAAAAATAATTATGCTGAGTGAAGGAAGCCAGAGGGTAGAGAGAATATGCTGTATAATTGTCTTTATATAAAATCCTAGAAAATCCAAACTAATCTAAAGTGACAGCAAGCAGATCAGTGATTGCTTAAGGATGAAAGTCAGGAAACAGCGGCAGGGGTTTCTAAGGGGTGCAAGGAAGCTCTTGGAGGTGATGGATATGTTCATTATATTGATGTGGTAATGTTTTCACATGTGTGCAAGGTGTCAAAATGTAGACTTTAAATTGTAGACTTTAAATATGTGCAATTGATTGCATGTCAATTATCCATCAGTAAAGCTACATATTTTTGTGATCTCATTGAATCATCTAGTTTAGAAACAGTACAATGAGAAAGCACCGAAATGAGTTTCTAGGACATAGTAGCAGTTCATCAGATGTCTTTGACCTCGTTTGACCTTGTTCTCCTCACCTCCTCAGTCTCTTCTCCCTGCCTTCATGAAGATAACTTGATTGGTAAGTAGTGTTAGGGATATTTTTCTGGAATTGGATTCTGAAAGTTTAGATTCATTTTTTATTAGCTAAATGTCCCTTGGGTATTCATTTAACTTTTATCAATCTCAGGTTTCTCATCTGACAAAAGTATGCTAACACATTTAACCCAAGTGGTTTGTAAACTACAATATGCTTATACACTCTAAATACTGGAATAAATAGTTGGCTAGACCTGACCTAGACAAGAGAAAAGCTACGTGCAGTGTTATTTCAGAAAAAATTGTAGATATTTACTCACAAACACTGCTCCCCAGAACGGGTAGCCTGCTTTAAATGATGAAAAAATGTCTTCCTTAAGTTCTGAAATATTGATCACGGAGCAGACAATTGTTCCAAAACAAAGACATATCAAGCCAACCAGAATTTGCGTTATCTGTAAAAAATGCATATGTTTTGTAGCATAAGAAGCTATTTCCCCAAGATTGCATCACATTCCTTATGATTGAAGCCAAACATGAGAAATTGCTTTGGCGTTTTAGGCAATCCTGAGACAGAATTCAAATGCAGTATTTTCCAGTATCATCAGGTCGCTCTAAGAATGGATTCAGGCATGACCTAATGCAGGAATGGCCAATATATTTCTCATGTACCTTTATTTACATAGTCATGGTGGACATCAATAATTGTTCTTTCCACCAAAGTGTAGACAAAAATTATTAATTGGATATTAACGATATTAATCTATCAGCAACTGACCAGAGTTGGCAAATCCTATTGGCCATTCTTATCCTAGTCTTCATGAAGAAATGCTTCTCTCTAATCAACTGGGCCCAGTGTCACCTCTTCATCTGCCAGGTTTCTCATGCCTCATGAATCCAAGTGGGGAAACTGTGTTCATGCACCCAAATACTCTTTCCTAGAGCCAGTCCTACCTACTCTGGTTAAGGTTGGAAGGTGCTCACTCACCCCTAGAAATTCCAGCTCCCTCTTCAAAAATACCAGCCATGTATGGCATGGTGGGGATGAGGCAGCCTTCTCCAGTAGGGGGTTTTCACGGAGAGATACTTCTGAAAGTTCAATTTCAGGTGCACTGTGAAGTTTAAACAGAAATTCAGCCATGAGAAAATTCTCTCGTCTGTGAAAAGTTCTTAACTGACAGAAAAGGAGGATTTTGATTATTTTTTCAAAAACAATCTTGCAATTAAAATCTTCATTGAAATGTGTAAGAAGGTGAGGCTCAGAGGGTCCAAGTTGGTGGCCAAGATCACTGTCTAGCCGGTGATGAGATGAACAAAATGGAACAAAAAATAAACCAAGTCCCAATCCAAGGTTACTACACCAAGTTCTTTCCCAGTGATCTACGTTAATGAGTGAAAATAAAAACAGGCACGTTTACCTATGTATCTGTCAGTCTTTTTAACACAGAAATGTACCTGAATATATTTTGTCAATGACACACCCACACTCAACTTCATGTGCACAGAGGAATGGCTCCGAAGGGTTAGTTCAATCTCTATTCCTGCTTTCATCCTCAGAGGAGACTAACTGGAAATACTGTCTCTTCTAAAACTTTGGGATATACTTAATATTTTGCAGTGATATTCAATCCAACATTGATTCCCAAAGCTCTGTCATCAGCCTCTCCTAAAAACTTTAAAAGGAAAGTCTTAATGACATGTTCGTCTTCAGTATGCAAAGAAAAACTGAATCATGCTCCTCTACCAGCCTCACTCATCGTTTCCCCTCCAAACAGTGGGGCAGGATCCCATAGCTTGAGGTTCACCAAGAGTAACCAATAAGGAGCCCCAGGTCATGTTGAAAAGTTTCCCTTAACATACATCAGATGAGCCTCCCTACCTCAATCCCAGAATGTGAGCCCTCGCTGCGAGAAAACTTAAGTTATTTCCAGTTCACAAGCTGAGTATAAACCTCTCTATCACCCAGAGAGAACTACTGGCAAAGTATAGCAAAGAGCTTCTTTATACTCAATATATTAATTAACCCAGATGGATCTGTGCTTACATCCATGAAGTGGCATCTCCCCAGCACTGTGACTGTCTCTGGCCCACTGGGAATAGGGAAAGAGTAGCTTGTACTTACCTGGAGGACTCTTGTGGGTTTGGGAGAGCAAGACCAGCCCTGCTACTATTTTCTGGATCCATTTTCTCATTAACTGAGCTGTCCACCAGTGAAGAACGTTGTTCCAGCGAGCCTTGGTGGCCTCCCTCCTGCCGTGTGCTCCAGATGGACGGTTAACATGGTTGGCTCATGACATTGATGACTATCTTCATACTTAAGACATTTGTCAGATAAGTTTCCCAGCTGATTAAGAGCGATGGGGTTTTCCATTTGTTTGTTAGAATGGAGAACAAAATCGAGGGACTGAACAGGGAGTGAAATGAGGACATTTGTGACTCCTGGAGAATAAATCTGCCTTTATAGAATAGAATCTGCCTTTATAAAATAGACCAGCACAATTTACAGAACCAACAAATAAAACCGTTTAGCGGAGACTGAGAAGGTGAGAAAGAATCGCAGAACAGAAAGAGATGTTCTTTCCTTCTGGAGCTCTCTCTACTTGGCCGTTTCTGTGCCGGAAGTTTCCCTAAGGTACCTCTGAAAAGCCTGTCTTCCCTGTTTAAGGCATGGGTGGCTTCACACATAATCTAAAGCTGAAGCATGCTCGCCAGTGTGTCTTAGCCTCTGAATCTCTGGATTTGTCTCTGACTTTGATATTTATTGTCTTTCTCTCTCTTCCTGTCTTTTGGACATGATTTATATGGCTCTCCACAGCAGATGGGCGCTGAGACTGGACAGGAAGAATGCCCTGGGCCACTCTTGATAGGGTGTGGGAGCTAAGTATTCACACAAAAGACTCCCTGGGCTGCTAAACATTAGACTGACTCTCTGCTGCTTCGATTTTTGTGATGGCAAGGATGCGGCCACAGAGCCCTGAGGGGCATGAACTTGACAACTAATCCTATGGGTAGATCTAAGCAGCATTGGACGGAGAAATGTATCTAAATTAGGGTCAGAGCTTAACTGATGTGTTCATCTTAATAGCATAACTAGCTAAAAAAATGAATACGTGATAAAATGAATGCATAGGTGAGATTCACAGATTTGGGATTCTTTTATTTCAGTTTAATTATAGACATAACCCTGAGCGGCTCTTCCTTAAATAGTAAGATACTCCAAATTACCCCTCTCGTCATCTGTATTGTCTCTCTGGGATGTGATGAAACTTCTTCTCATTCTCCAGGAAACTAAGGTATGTGTGTGACTAGAGGACATTAAAAGATATATGAGCATACCTTTCATGACAAAAATAGATGAAGCCATGGGCCGTCTTCCCACTGTGTCTTTGGGAACTTGTGGACCAAAGCACTGTGTTATTGCAATTAAGGAATAAAACTTCTTTGTGTACACATTCATCCAAAAAGGACTTCGGGCTCTAGGTCAGGCACTGCTCTGTCACTGATGCCACTATGTCGCCACCACGTAGAGGAGGGTACCATGGGACCAGCCCTTGTCCTTGAGTGCTCTCACAAGCTACAAGAGTAGGTCACAGATAAATGAGATCATGTTACATGTCAGATGCTGCTGGAACACACAGGAGGATGTGACAATCCTACCTGCTAAGGGGTGTGCAGAATTCAAGGAAGACATTCCCTAAGAAAATATCATGGGAGTCAGAACTTAAAATCATGCCCGCAGGAGTTTTCATCTGCAGAATGAGACCCCATCTGCTGGCAAAAGTCCTGAGGAAATGCCTGCTGGTGGTGTTTTCTGGGCTCGTGTAAGAGTGCTTCATGTGTGCAGCAAGTAATTAGAAATTAGGCTTGAGGTTTAGACAGGAAACAAGTGGAGGATGGTCTTTGGTATTTGGACATGATACTGTTTTGTGAGAATTTTCAATAGAGACTTGCGAAATGCAAACCAGAAACTGAGACCTATCTGATGGCCCCCCACTTGCTTCATACCCTGGTTTCACAGCACCCTCTTCTACCCCTCTTGAGATGCTTACCCAATCCTGTCCCCACATCTGAGTCCTTAGAACACGCGGTGTTGTCTTTCACCATTGTGAACATTGAAACATACGCTGATATGACCTTTTTTTTGGTGGAGGCAAGATTATCAAGATGAGGTTGAATTATGCCTCTGTCTGAAAGAAAGAGATACTAGAGTGATCATTTCCTGCACCGCAGGGTGTGTGTGTAACATCCGGCAGAACATTTGCACTTGCTTTCCGCGAGCAGTTTCTTTTCTCAGTACACACTGGACTTACTCTTCCAAACTCCGAAGAGATTTGCTTTCAGATCCCACCTCAACGATTGTATTCTCCAGCTGAATGCTCAATTTACTTAAAATAAATATGCACCAGTTTTCGTGTTACAAATGGGAAGATAATTTTCTGATACTCCCAAAGGAATCATTACAGCCTCGTTCTCTCTGTCTCTCTGTGTCCTTTTGTCTCTCCCTCTCTTTAAGAGGCCCGGAAAGGCTGAAATGGACACCAAACACCAAGGCTCCATGGGAAGTTGGGTTATAAAAAGGAAGGAAATAAGAAAATATTGTTCAGAACACAGAACAGGTGGATCTTTGTCTCTTCATCTACATGACTTCAGAAATGCAAAGAGGAAGATTTACACGGACAACCCAGGTACTTAAAATCTTTCCTTAAAACCTTTCCTGGAATTAGAGCTGATCTGCCTAGGTTGCTGCTTCTGGGCCACTCAGCTGCCAAGGTCCTGCACGTGTTTATTCTCTATCTGCTCCCACCCCTTCTAGCCCCCAAAATGGTAATTTCACAGGGAAAATTATAAGAAAAAATATATAAGTATAATATATTTGTTCTCTTGTGACCGAAAACATCTGCTTAGTGGGGGAAAAAAAGAGACACCTAGAATCATAGGCAAAGGGCAGACAGTAACTCCTATTTCTATAATGAATGATGAGCTTTTTAGCTTTCCTAAACCCTTCTGACTTTCCTCCTGCCCCCCTAATGTAACTATATTGGAACATTTGGTCAAAATCATTTTTTACTCTTTTCAGTATTATTCCAAAACATTGCATAATGTCCTATTCTTTATCGGCTTATTTTTGAAAATGTAATTTTATGTTCCAATACCTTCCGAGCGTTGTATAAATTGCCTGCCAACCCTCTTTTTCCCATTGCTAACCCTGGAGAACGAGGCAGCACAGAGTTTTCCTGGATCACCTGTCCGCCCTTGTTCCAGTGGGGACCGGTTGCCTGAAAGCATGCCACACAGCCGTCATTGTAGGACTTCCCATTACCCCGTCTTATATTGGGTTCTCTATTTCCCTGATCTCACTTTTTTCTCTTGCTTACTGTACTCCTGCACATTGGTAACATTAGCCTGAAAAATAAAATGGCCAGTTATTTTACCAGCAAAATGAGTTCATTCAGGAATAGCAGAAGAATTGCAAGTTGGGACAAGCCAAGTATGGCAAACCGTAGGTGAGTCCGAAAAATAAGTGGAGGTGGGCTTTTACTAGGTTTTAGAAGGAGACTGGGGAGGGTCGTTTTGAACAAAAGTTCATTGGAGAAGAACAAAGAGTTGAGGTTATGGCGATTGTTCACTGGCTGCAAGCAGTGGTTAGTGCATTGTTGCAGGGGCTGGGAGGGATCTTTATTCCTTTTCTTAAAAGCAGGAGATAAAATTCTTAGGTGAAAATATCCTCCCTTGCTAACTAATCATCTTCCTTCTTCCTGCGGGCAATGCAGGCTGCGGGGAGCGGTATGTGTGCAAGAGCGCCCCCTGTAGGGCTCCCTAGTTCCATTTCCATGTACTCGTGAGCCGTGTAGAACACACTCTCCGGTTACATGCTGAGAAAGGGTATCTGGAAGATAGAGTTTTTGAGGTTTTGCTGGCCTGTACATTTCCTTTTTACACCCCCATACTTGATTGAATTCTAGAGAAGTATACCGTTTGAACTGGAAGATATTCTTTTATTCAGAATCATTCACTATTTTCTAATAGCATCTAGAGTTCATTTTGGCAATTCCAATGTAATTTTACAATTATTTACAAAATTACAAATATTTGTATGTGTCATGTATTTTCTCTCTGGACGTCTTTATAATTTCACTTAATCCATGAAGGTAAAAATACATGATTTTTAGATTTAATGTAAATTTTATGCATTAATTCTACTGGATAGTCAGTAGCGTTTTCAAACTAGAGACCCATCATGTAACATGTTCTAAAAAAATTGTCCATGTATTCTTTCTGATAACTTCCTCATTAAAAAAACTTTTTTTTTTTTTAAATCTTCGTGGACCTCTTACTAAGAAGATGGCAGACATCCAAAATTTGTCTCTATTTTCATGTCCTTCTCACATACGGGGTACACTCATTCCAGCCCAATGCCCCTAACTCATTCCAGCATGAACCCAAAAGTCTAAGCCCTGAGTCTCATCTAAGTATCACCTGCATCAGCTGTGGGTGAGACAATTTATCCACGGGTGAACGCTTGTATAGATGACTCAAATTTGTCTTTAATCAATATCAAATTTTGACTATTTATGTAACCCTTTATTTGGCTGGGGTTTTATGTTAAACGTTTGACTTCATTTATTATTGTTCCATGAAAATAGGGACAAAATGATTCCACAAGTTGCAATTTTATCTCTGAATTGTTAACACAATGACAAAGCATGTGATAGAAACTAAATATTGAAGGAGTGAATGAATGGATGAATTAGCTGTTTCCCCCTTTTCCTCTTAGTTCTTTGGGCTGGTCTAATAACTAAAATGAATTACAGGAGAAAAGTAAATTCTGTTACATACTATGGGGAATCCACAAAAACATGTGAGATTCCAAAGGCAAATAAAACTGGGCGTATATGTCAACCTGAACTAAGGAGAAGAGGCAAGTGTCTGGGACTTCAAAGGGAAGGGAAGTAATTCACAGGAAGATGATAGAGAGTAAATGTTTGGTAAGCAAGTGTTTGTTGGGACATGCAGAAACAATGGAACGTAGGAATTTTAACAGACTTTGCTAGGTTTCTCCCAGTCTCCTGCACTTGATTCACATAATACTGTAGTTATCTATGATGATAGCTCTTCTTCTGGAGCATGTCCTCTGTTGAAATTCTTTTAGGCAGAAGGTCAAAGTTTCTTCCTGGGTCTTTTGGGCTTTGGTTGTTTTCAGCTCAAAATCGTCTGCATGCCAAAGTGGCCCATCTTGAGTCAATACCCTCTGGACCCCTATAATTCCCACTATTCAAGCCCAGCAGTGAACTGCTGCCCTGACCCGAGCCTGCCCAAAATAAAACCCGGGCTTGACTGAAGGAATTTTGCGAGACTCAGTGGAGAAAAGATGAGCAGAAGCACTTTGCAACCTATAGAATAATCATTCAAAATTTTGAGCTTTGGGCACCTGGTTAAGTATCTGCCCTTGGCTCAGGTCATGATCCCAGGACCCTGGGATCAAGCCCCATGTTGGGAGCCTACTTCTCCCTCTCGCCCCTGCTCATGCTCTCTCTCTCTCAAATAAATAAATAAAATCTTTAAAAAAATAATATTTGTGAGTCGTATTGTATTCAGACTCAAATTGAATATGAGTCTATATATTATTAGCTGTGAGATTATGGGTAAATTTCTTTCTTTTTCTGGTTTTCACTTTAAAATAGAGGTAAAAATACCCACTTGTAAAAGTTGTTATGATTAAATGAGATAATAAATGTGAAATAGCACTGAGTAAAACTTAATAGCTTCAAAGTCAATCTTAATTTCTCCTTCAAGCCTCTCCTACTTTTTATCAAATCATAACGATGTTCTGAGGGTCAAATTAAGCTGGATAATAAATGCAACCCCCCCAACAGAGACTCTGAGACATAGTATATATTCAGTTAATATCCTGCCTTTGTGGGCCCAGGTTTTATTTTATTTTATTTATTTTATTTTAAATATTTTATTTATTCATTTGAGAGAGAGAGTACAGAGAGGCAGAAGGAGAGGAAGAAGCAGTCTCCCCGCCCAGCCAGGAGCCCGACACGGGGCTTGATCCCAGGACCCTGGGACCATGACCTGCACTGAAGGCAGATGCCCACTGACCGAGCCACCCAGGTGCCCCGGGCCCAGGTTTTATTATTGCAAAGCTGTGCTACTTTCTCCGGGCCACAGGGCTTCTGTGGGGTGACAGGAGGAAAGCCTGAGTCAGGCAGAGTCTAAACTAAGGACCACATAAATGATCTTACAACAAGTCAAAGATGGAATGTGACTTCCTGCAAGAGAATAATTCCCCCATATCCTTTATTTTCCCTCAAAATTAAAAAGAAAGAAGAAAAGAAAGGAAAGGTGAGGAGAGGAAAAGAGAGGAGAGGAAAGGAGAGAAAAAAGAAAAAAATCAACCAGGATATCTATGGAACTCAAGATGCAATGCAGACTGTGAAAAATGAATTAAACCTTATTAGAAACACATGGAGACCTCACTGGACAAGGTGGGAGTTAAACGAAGCTGACCTAAGCAGCTGAGAAACAGCTTCTCTGACCACAGACCCCAGACAAAGGACAAAAGGAACTGTACAGCGATGCTGTACTCGTGTTGGTAAATTCAGTATTACATGATACTGGTGAGCAATTCTGATACAACTTTACAAGTGTGCTAAGATTAAACAAACACACAAATAAATGTTGGACAAATTATGCCAGATTTCCTACATTCAACAAACAGGTTATATAACCAAGCAGCGTGGGGATGTTGCTAGAATGAACCCTGTGGGGCTCTGAGTAGATCAGTATGAACTCATGTATCCCTTAACATATGTGCAGATAACAGATACAGCAATAAATATAAACATGTGTGCACGTAGGTTAGTGTATGTGCATGTATTTCCTAGCTGTCCCCTGAGGGAGCCTAACACAGTGACTTCCATAGCAATAATCATACCTAACCCCAGATTAGGTTTTTTAAAATATAATTCCCCTCCAAAAAGAAACCAGGGCTCCCTTTAGAAATGGAAATTCTATGTCTGCAACAGGGAAATGAACCTGTAGTATCTTCTGGTTCTAGAAAACAGCAAAGTGCTAAAAAAGCAAGGGAGCATTGGGAGAATCTCAAAACTACCCAGAAGCCAGCTCAGCTCTCAACAGCAAAAGCTGCAACAGTTTGACCAATTAAAAAAAATATCTGTCAACATTGGGGAGGGTATGTGCTATGGTGAGTGCTGTGAAATGTGTAAGCCTGATGATTCGCAGACCTGTACCCCTGGGGCAAATAATACATTATACGTTAATAAAAAAAAATATGTCATAACCCAAAGAGTAATATAAATATCCATGAGTCCAAACTGATATAAATAAATGATTTAATGAATAAAGAAATGAGGGAGAAGGGACAAATCTCCTTTACAGAATTCAAATAATAAATGAAGACGAAATGAGGGAAATAGAAAATCACCTTTTGAATGATGCAGTAGTAATTGCTGCAAGAAAATTCTCTATGTGAATGCTAAAATTAGTGAGTGAAGCTTAAGGAGAAAAAGGATATTTACATAGCCTCGAAATACCTTTTCTAAAATATTTATTACTATGGTGGTTTTAACAAATGTCTGCATTTGTTTTGATAGTCCTTTCTCCAGGAGGTGGAGCTCATTTCTCTTCCCCTTGAATGTAAACTAGACATTGATTCACTTCTAATGAATAGAGGATGGAAAAGAAAAAATAGCAACTTTTCAGTGAAGACATCTAAAAGATGTTGGGGAGGAAAAATTTTATTCTACCATTTAAAGTTTCTTCCAGCTGGTCCAAGAATTAAATTGACATGAGACAGTTAACAGGAGAAAATCAAATTTAATTTCATATGTATGAGAGTTCCACATATATGAGAGGTACAAAGACAAAAAGGTAAAATGAAGTATATAAGCCATCCTGAGCTAAGGAATGGGATAGGGATCTGGGGCTCCAAAGAGGGGGAGGGAAAATCACAGGGCAATAAGAAGAAGGGTAGATGTTTGGTAATTGGATGTTTGCCCTGCCACACAGATGGGTCACTCATGTAAAATTTATCTTTGGTGGAGCGCCTGGGCGGCTCAGTTGGTTGAACGTATGACTCTTGATTTCAGCTCTGGTCATGATCTCAGCGTCATAAGATGGAGCCCCATGTCAGGCTCCACACTCGGTGGGGAGTCTGCTTGAGATTCTCTTTCCAGCTCTTTCTGCCCCTCCCCCTGCTCATGCATGCTCTCTTTCTCTTTCAAATAAATAGATAAATCTTTAAAACAAATTTTTATCTCTGGCAATAACTCTTATTCTGGGAAAGATCTCCAATTTAGATCCCTCTAGGTAGTTAAGGGAGGGACAAAAGTTTCTCTTGAGCCCACAGGTCTTGATTGCCTTCAGCTCAAAACAGTCTACAAACTAAAGAGGCGCATCTTGGGGAGACTTTGTTCTGATCCCCTTCACAGACACTACCTTAACCCGGTAATCATGGTCAACTACACTGATGATGCCATGTTGATATCATGAGTATACTGGGAGTCCTTACATGATGTGATGAGAAAGGTACTTCAACCATATGAAAGTCTTCCTCCAAAACCATAAATCTACTTGAATCATGGCAGAATATCAGACTGACCCACACTGAGAAAAAATTCTACAAAATACCAGAACAGTGCTTTTCAAAAATGTCAAAGTCATGAAAAACAAGGATAGTCTGAGAAAGTGTCTCAGATGAGAAGAGACTAGGAATATATATTGATCTTTAAAAAAAGAAAGAAATTTGCCCCCATTTGTAGATGTAAATATAATAAAAGATGGGCAAGACCTTGAAAGGAAAAATCCCATAATTAAAGAGAATAACTGAAAACCATAAGACATTAATGGAAGAAATTGAAGATGACACAAATAAATAGAAATATATTCCATGCTCATGGATTGGAAGAATTGATACTGTTAAATGTCCATACTACCCAAAAAATAATTATGTTGTGCAATTAAAACAATATGTTATTTTCACAGCAACAACAAAGTCTCTGAAATAGGAGGCTCTAGGTAGACGCCTGAATGTATGTGAACTTCAATATGGCAAGTAGGGATTATTCAACCAAAGAGTTCTAGAAATATTAGCTTTCCAAAAGAAGAATGATGATAATGATGGTGATGATGATGATGATGTCACTCTCTACAGAAAACATAAATTATAGATATATTAAAAATCATAATATAAAAAGGAAATCTCCAAGGATTTGAGGTAAAGAAGGGTTTCTTGTCCAAAACACAAAATGCATAAATCATAACGAAAACTAAGTAAATAAAACTACAACAACAATTTGGGGTGGAAGCAAAACGAGGTGTAACAGAAACACCAAAATAAAACAGAATAAAATCAGAATGGGAGAAGATATTTCCAACAAATGTTTAACAATAAAAACAAAATGTATGTGGTCATGAAACTTCTAATTCCAGATATAGGTTAAATTTCAGGCATGGGTAGGTTAGAGTTTGATTTCTATTTTCTGAAATTCTCTTACATTGCCTTCAGGTTAGTACTGAGGTTGGTTTTTGCCATGGCCACTACAGCTACTAGTTCTAGCTGTAGCTGAATTCACAAATATGATGAAAGGAAAGGTATTTTACATTCGTAAAAAAGCCTCTAACTTAATGTCAATGGTTCCACAAAAGAATCAAGCTCTGGTCCAGGGACATTTCAGAGGCTGATACAATGAGGAATGGAAGTCTTCTTGTGGGTTCAGATTTACCGTGGCGAGCCCTGCAGCCCAGGGTGAGTTTAACCCCACCAAAATCTCAAGGTTGCCATCAAGCGGGGCGGCGGGGAGATAGCTAGAATGGCCACTATAGGATGTCAATATGTTTTGATCAAAATTTGTTAGCAGATATCTTTGGAAAAATACAAAGACATTATTTGTTTAATTATAACATATTAGAGGAGGAAAAATGATAATAGAAATGTTACTATAAACAACTTTTTTCTGCTGAAGTCTATATGCATCCACCGTTTGCTTTGCGTATCATATCAGACTTCTAATCAACCTTTTCTCCACCAACTCCTTCCAATACACTCTACACTGCAACCAAAAGGATATCTCCGAATTTCAAGTCAGTGTACGCCCTGTGCATATTTTCACAGTGGTATGCTGTAAATATTCAACAATATTTAACTCTGGCTTTCCAGAGTTGGAGGGTGGGAGCGGGAATGTGACTTGCAGCTTACCAATCTCTGAGGTATAAATAGTACCACCACAGCCAATTTCAAGCCACCAAAAATATATTACCTGTGATCCCTGAAAATTTAAAATCAGCTCTCATAAGTCTACATAAGCCAGCTCAACACAACTACATACAATTTTCAATTGCTTCTGAAGACTCATAGAGTTGTCTGTCTTATGGTCTCCTGTGACGTGTGTACTTTCTCTCCAAAGTTTTATCTTGTCATCTGCCCCTCACACATCATAGATACACTAAACTCTCTTGTTAGTTCCCTAAATATCCCCAATTCTCCCCAAGTTAAAGACTTTTGCATGCATCCCCCTTCAACATGCCAATTCTAGTCATCTTTAAGACTTCGGTTTAGAAGAAAAGCCTTCCAAGAAAAAAATGTTATCCCCTCTAACCTGAGTTAGAAACTCTTCCTACATCTTCCCAGATTCCTATACTCTTCCTATCATAGCCCTTATTACTCCATGTTGTAATTACTATTTCCATGGGTCTATATCTCTCACTATGAGCAACCTGAGAGCAAAAACTATCCATCATTCTCTATTGTACATTAAACTTTTAGCACAGCACATGCACATAGTAGACACTCCCCAGATATTGTTGAATGGATTAAAAAGAAGATTACATATATATATATATATATATATATATATATATATATATATATATATATAATGAGTGTGTATGTGCGTGCGTGCTCTGAAGAAGAGAGGCAACAATTAGTAGAGAAGAGTGTGAAAGAATTTGTGTGTATATGGTAAACAAGGAGTTAAGAGTAGCCTATGGGTACTTATGGACATTATGAATGACTCAGTTTAGTATCAAGAGAAGGGAATTCACTTATAAATGTGAAACATAAGCACTTCAGCAGTAGATAAATCAAGAACCAGATACATCAGAAGGAGCTTTAACATCAAACTGCCACCTTGAAAAGATAGCCATTAGTATCACTGGGGGATAGGAGGAGCCACAACAGCAGTGAGGGTTTCTGCCATCCTCCCTGCACATCCGACCACCATCCCACCTCAGTCTTAACAGCAGCGCAGCACCAATAATAACACCAGCATTATTTAGTACTCGTGGATCTATTTTGCCTCATAACAACTGATAAGGTCATTGATATTTTTTTAAGATTTTATTTGTGTTTATTTAGAGAAAGAGTGCAAGCGGTGGGAGGGGCAAAGGAAAGGGAGAGAGAGAATCTCAAGCAGACTCTGAGCTGAGCATAGAGCCCAATGTGGGGCTTGATCTCAAGACCCTGAGATCTTGACCTGAGCTGAAATCAAGAGTAGGTTGCTTAACCTAGTGAGCCACCCAGGTGCCTGGAGGTCGTTGATATTATCACACCTATTTTATAGATGAAGAAAAAACATGTCAGGGAGATTAAATAACTTGCTCAAATTCACACAGGTAATAAGTGACAGTATCAAAATTTAAAGCCAGATCTGTGAGATTCCAAAGCCTTATTTTTTACCTCTGTTTTATAGTTTCTCACCATCCTTTGGAGAACAAATGTTGATACTGCTTTCGAAGTCCCCAGTTTACACCATCATTTATGTATCAGGGCATGTCGGAATCTCAGCAGCTGACTGAAATAAAATCTTTGAGGCTTGACCCTCCCACTTCAAATATAATAAAAATGTATCTTGAAGATAATGATGGATTTTTATTTGAGCTTTTACGATGCTGATGTCAGCTAAAGTCAGGAAGTGTTTTTCTGCAATGAAAAAGAAATCTGACACATTTTCTTTTTCAGTGGGTGGCTGGGAGTTGGTTTTAGAGAGAATACAAAAACAGGAATTTTTCTACTTGCCTTCTTTAAACCTTATAAGGCAGTGGAGTAGGTGGGTAAGAAGAAAAAGCACCGATTCTGCGAACAACTTTGGAGTGGTGATCACAGAAGTTATGAAACCAAGAATGTCTAACGAAGTGTATTTTTCCTTCCATATCCAAACATACTAATGGGGTTTATAATTAGAACAGAAAAAAATTGAGTCACATATTCAAGTGTCTCATGATTGGTGCCCTAAGAGAGTAGGATTGCGTTTCACAGGCTCACATTCTCCTGAGTTCTTGGAGCTCTGACTCACTGAAGATTTGAGCTTGAATTTCCTTGCTGTCAGACGTATTTTCATCAGGCAGCATTCTGGAAAATAAAACATCAATGTCCAAGAATAGGATCATCATCTCCCTCTCTTCCATCCCTTCCTTAATCATCATGATCATTGCTGATCATGTGATTGCTGATCACTTGCTAATCAACATGTGATTGCTGATTATTACTGTGCTGAAGTTTTATGTACATGGTCCTCACAACAAACATCAGAAGAGCATGAAAATGTTTTCATCTTATAGTTGAGTTACCTAAAATCTGGAAAGAATTCATAATTTTTTCCTGGCTCTACAACTAGAAACTGACAAGTTACAAGGAAATAATTGAACTTAATTATATCTGTATAAAAATCTACTGAATGTTATTATTATATTTATTACTTTGTAGTAGTTACATTATTATTGATATTTTAATTTACTGATTATGCTAATTAGATTACTATAACATTATACTGTGATGTTATATATGTATTGAATATTATATTAAATACACTGTTTCCTCATTTTTCCAGCCTTCGTTCCATCCTGCATGTTCGCACCATCTCTAACTCCAGGAACCCCACAAATCATTGCTGCATAAACGTGTCTCTCCAATTCTGGGAGTCAGAGAGAACCTCAAACCCTAGTAGATCATGTGAATTATTAGTCATGGAAACAAACCCACCTCGGTCGAATTGCATGAGCTTCCTATGCACGACATGGCTGAGACAGAGATGCTTATGCACAATTCCAACAAGGTAAGGATCAGCATTAAGGACATCAGGCCCTAGGGGATATGATTTCTCATATCAAACCCAGTACAAACATTCAGAGGGAAACCAAATATAACGTCTCCTGCCCTTAGAACAAAGTGAACCACAGATTAGGTTTAAGACACAGACACACAGCAACACTCTCTAAGAGACACTTTGTCAACCTAAAAACGGAAATACTTTCCCTAGAGAGAGAGACACATTGTATTTCTTTATCAACCCACGTGAAGTAGTCATGGGTGAAGAAATTGTAGAGGCGAAATGCTGATACTCTCGCTGACATCTACTAATTTGAATCATAGCAAACTAGGGAGACAAGTAGGCAGTTCAGGAAAATAGACAAAAATGACCCTTCCACTATTTCATTAATGGAACTTCATTAGAGGGTTTATGCATTTACACCATCTCTAGAAACTAAACACTAAACGGAAATATTAAACCCAAAATCACTATACTAGCAATCCTTCTATTACCGCTGAGGCACCTAGAAGAAGCAAATATAAAATTGCTCCAGAAGGAAAATATTATGAAATCCAAGGAATAAAAAGTCAGACCCATATAAAGTTAGATAATTAAAAAAGAATTTAGGAAAAAATAAAGCACAAACTTCTATGCCAGCACACAGGAGGATTGGGAGTCAGTCAGTAAAAATAGGTCATAAAACAGGTCATCATCAAGAAAATAGGCAAGTTTGAAGGAAAATCTTAATTCTAAGTGGACCTCAGAAGAAGGAGAATATCTAACACAAACAACAAAATCATGTGAAAAGGTTCTTAAGGAACTTCCCCTTAAAAATAAAATACCCCCCAAAATTCAAAAGTGAGTCATGATTTGAAAATCCCAAACTACAGAGAACATTGCAAATCTCCCAAGTCAGTTTTATTACGGAAAATGTGAAATAAAAAATTTTTTCAATTTAATTTCTCTGGAGAGTGTAATAGTAATAGTAACCAATATTAATAATATAACACAATGTGCACTGTTTTAACTGTTGGCCAAATATGAACTTATTTAATTCTTATACCGACTCTGTGAGACTGATACTATTACCATCCTCATTTGAAAGATGAGCAAACAGAAGCACAGAAAGATTGTCTAACTTGACCTTCATTACAGAGCTAATACATGGCCAAGCCCAGGTTCGAACCAAGGTTGCATGATACCTGATATATTATTCTTCTGTACATTTTAGGTTGTTTGAAATATTTTATAATTAAACACAATTTTGGAAAACATACGTTTGAAAAGATGCCCATGTAAATGCATAAGTCCCGTGACTGTGAAGACTCGCAATTCTTGAAAGACTGCTTATTAACTGCTAAATTTATTGAGAGAAAAACACACCCAACTAGAGCCACAGTAGCGCTGGCAATACTCATTCCAAAAGTGTTTTGCACCTAAAAAAGGAGTAGAGAATTTTCAATTAATATAGGAAACACATCTTTCCTTCCTTTGGCGGCGATTCATTTAAATAAATATCGATTTAAGGTTCTTCGCACACCCAGCATCATCCTAGATGACGTACCTTCATGGAGCTTACATTCTAGCAGCAAAGACAAAGAAAACAATTAAGCATACAAATTGGTAAATTACATAGTATTTTTGAAAGGGAATAAGTATTACGGCTAATGGAGTGGAGCGAGGAGGACTTGGACATCCAGACAGGAGTGGAGGTAGTGGTATTAATAGGAATGCTGCCTGGGAAGAGGCAGCCAGGAGCTGAGTGGGATATGCGGGAGGATAACTGGAGGAGGAGTCCTTGCAGGCAAGGAAACAGCTCAAAGCCCTTCGGCCAGAGTGTTGTAGGCATATTTGTGAGAAGCAAGAGGACAAGGTGGATGGTTGGAGGGGAGCGGCCAAAGTCAACAATACGAGGAACTGAAGATGGAGAGAGAGTGGAGATATGGGTCATAGCCGGCCCTGCAGGTCTCGAAAAGGACTTTGGTTCTTACTCTGAGGAAAATATAAAGCCGCTGGAGGACTTGGAGCAAAGAGGCAACACGATTAGATTAATGTATCAAAGGGAACACTGATGTCTCAAGCGGGACTGGTTTAGAGAGGGATAAGGGTAGAAGCAAGGAGCCCCGATAAGAAAGATGGTGGTGGGCTGGATGAGAAACAGTCAACCTTGGATTTAGCTTGGACATAGGACCAACAGGATTTGCTGATGAATTGGATTCAAGATTGTCAAAGAATGAACAATCGTGGATAATTCTCAAGTTTTTGGCCTGGGAATCTGGAAGGAGGGAGTTCTCATCAGCAGATATGGGGAGAACACTGGAGGGAGAAGATTTGAGGAAGAAGATTAGGAGTAGAGTTTTGGGGCTTGTAGAACTCTAAGGCCTCTTGCCCAGGAGGGAGCCCTAGGCTGGAAGCATTTATTCACGGTCGTGGGCATACAGATGTCACTTGGAGCCATGAGCATGGATGAGGTCCCCGAAGGAGTGAGTAGGGCAGGTGATCAAAGGATGGAGCTCTGCGGCACCCCAGCCTTCGAAGGTCAGAGAGAAGCAAAGGAACTAGGAAAGGACATTGAGAAGGAGACACTGAAAAGACAGGAGGAAAACCAGCTAACTGAAATGTTCAAGAGGCCAAGTAAAGAAATGATTAGAAGGAGGAGTGACCAACTCTATGTTAAATGCTGCTCGTGAGTCAAGTTAGATAATGACTGGGAATTGATCTTTGCGCTGTCAGCCTAGAAGTCTTCGGTAATCTTTTTTTTTTTTTTTTAAGATTTTATCTATTTATTTGAGAGAGAGCGAGCATGGGGGGGGAGGGTCAGAGCGAGAAGCAGACTCCCCGCTGAGCAGACAGTCCAATATAGGACTGGATCCTGGAACTCCAGGATCCTGACCCGAGTCGCTTAACCAACTGAGCCACCCAGGCACCCAGAAGTCTTCAGTAATCTTAAGGAGAACAGTTATGGAGATGGGATAGGGAAGAAAATAAAGCCTTATTGGAATGGGTTTCATTGAAACTGGGTAGATCTGAACTGGAGACAGTATAGATATCCCTTGTAAGAGTTGAGCTACAGGAGGAAAAAGCAAGTTGTGCCCATAGCTATCAGGAGAAAATAAGGTCAAAATATATGTATTTTTTTCTATTTAGAGCAGTAACTGGATGCTTATAGGCTGATTAAAAAGATCTAGGCGGAATATATTTGGAGTGGTGCCCTTGGTGGGGGGAAAAAAAAGAACAGAATCTAGTATTCAAGTAGGGATCCTGGCTTTAAAGAAAATCATAGAGAGGTCACCTGTCGTAAGATGTTAGAATGAAAAGAGATCAGGTCCACGAAGTGGATATTAGAGTGGAGGTCTGAACGTTCTTCTCTAATGGCTTGAGTTTCTCAGACTAGGAAGCAAGGTCATCAATAGAGAATGAAGGTGAGAGAAAAGGGGTTGGTGTTTGATGTGGCCCCAGGGAGGGGCCAGAGCAAATGAGCTAGGGAAGCTGTGTAGCTGGGCGGATGATTTAGACAGAGCACATAATAGGGGCGTAGTAAGTGTTTAATGAATCGCTAAAGGAATGGAGCTTTTGGCTTTCAGTTGTGGAATTAGCGGTGGGAAGTGTACGCTCTAAGTAATTAGAATTGGCCACGTTTCACAACACAAGAATCAAGAAGCCTTTTTCTGAGCTTCAGATTCATCAAATATTGAAGGTAACCATTTCAATAATCACTCGAATGTCTATGACTTTCTCATAACTTACCATCTGAATGCCTTAAGAAAAGAGAATTAATTTTCTTGTGCATTTACGTAAGACTCGGTGTCTCAGTTGGAGTCACCAACCTCTACTCTCCTGCTGTTAATAGATAATTTATTTCAAGTCCTATGATCATAGGAAGACAAGAACTGCCACTTACCAACACTCTTGTGGGTTTTCTCCCAGCTGCAACAGATAAGGATCCTGAAACAATGAACTGTTTGAACACAGGAAACAAAGCAGATAAGAGAATACTAAGTCTCAACTATTTTTTTGTACTCCTTGGATTAGTAGCTAACTAGCAATGGTTATACAAAACTTCTTTTTCAAATTAAAATTCTACCACATGGAATTATACTTGATATCGTTCATAAATGACAATAAAATTTTAAATTAGTTAAAATTTTGAGCAAATACATAATATTATCATTATGTTTTATGTCTGGCTTTTTATGGGTTATATGAGTGCGCATCCTTTAAAAATATGATAAATACATATATTTAATGTAATATAATTATCCTTATGCTTATATTTATAGTAAATGTAAATAATATTTATTTATATACACATGCATATGTAACATTATTCTCACGTTCTTACCCAGGCTTCCAATAAGGGTTTGATTTATTGGATTAGATGCTCTAAAAGAACTTCTGAAAATCTGTCTATATTGATATTTCCACTAATTTTTAAATGATTATCTTTGATAAGCTATTGTTTTCATGACTCTAATTTGATAAATTGAATTCTCTCCAAGTTCATGGTTTTCTTAAAACTTCATTCTGTTTTATATCTCATAAATCTTACAACCCTTTACCAAACCACTCCTAGGGTTTGAAGGCAAAGTTGCCAAAATCGTGGAGAGCTAAAGCTTGCTACATAAATTCAATTCTTGAATTCCGACTGAACACGAAGGAACAGGTTTTGAATTCCAGTTCTAATAACAGAGCGGTTATCACAAGAAACTCCAGGCCAGAAACTCCAGAGTTTCATGGTCAAGAGCATACGCTCTGTGTCCTGATGTGATCTTCAGCTTGATTCATTCTGTAACCTGAGGCGAAGTGTCACGCCCCTCTTTGTGCTACTTTTCTATAAAATAGAGACATGCATCTCCCCATGTTAATGTCACTGACCTTATAGCTATATGGGGATAAAATGAAATAATACATGGTAAGGTCCTAGATATGGGCCCAGGATACATAAAGCACTCATATGATTAACAATAGCTAACTAAGGTTTATATATATATATTTTTTTCCGTTTAATTTCATAGTGACCCGATGAGAAGGTCCTTGTATTATTTCTACTATCCCAGGAAACTGAAGGGCAAGAGCTGAAATATCTTTTCCAAAGTCACACGGTTTAATAAGGATTAGTAAGAGGAAGACCGGTGAATAGAAGGAGTCACACATCGGTGTGTGTATATATAGCAGGGTATGTACGTATATAGAAGGAAGGGGAGGGAGACGAGGGTATAGTGTCAGGTAAGGCCAGATAGGCAAGGCTTTGTTCCATGTCATGGATCTTAGACTTTGCTCCATTGGTGATACAGAGCCTGAGAAAAGCTTCCAGCAATGGGAATCCAACAGTCAGATTTGTATCTTAGTCTTGAGCATGCCTTAAAAGAGTGAGCTCTGGTTCCCTGACCACTTTTTTTCAACACACTGATCTCAGCCTTCTGAGAAAAGAATACTTTTTTCCATTTGAACAATCGAAACTCTTCATTATTCTCTTTTCTACAATATGGAAATGTCCCATTTAGATAGGATTCATGATGCAGAGAAATGTGTACTCCGGGTTTTCTAGAAAAAAATCCAGATTCTAACTAGGTCACCTAGATGATCATATTAACTACCTAAACATTTCAGAAATATTAAATCCAAATTATATGCATTAGACTATATCCGGAAACCGAATATAATCTTTGTCAGAATATGGGATCTGATTTGGGTCAAGAAATTTTGGCCAGATGATGAGGAATTTTGTTTTACAGGACATCTGAAGGTCAGTGATTTTGAAAAAAATCAAAGTATGAATAAATCAGAGCCCAAGATTTGCTATAAATTTCTTTCTTCTTCATATGCCAATTACATGTCTCATTTACTATTTTCAGCTAAACTTTCCCATCTTTGATATATCATGGTAGCATCTTTGTTTGAGACCAAACACATAAATTCTCAAAGTTCTAACACCAGAATCTACAAAAAAACAAATACTTCCTACTCATCACCTTTTAAAAAATAAACCAGCAGGTAGGTGATAATCAAATAACGAAGCTAAATAAATAAATTTTAAGATCACCTAGGACCAAAGCCTATTTTATTGGTTACATTTGGACCCAGATAGGGGAAATCAATCTTCTGATTCCCAGACTGTGATCAGCAGGCAAATCTCTCATGTCCCAAACCAGGACTCTCCTGACTACACAAGACAATTCACCAATACTCAGTTTTCATTTGCTTTTCTTAGTATCCATAAACAAACACCTGGGTTTAATACATGAATACATTAACTTCATGTTTGGGACTTAAATTGTACTCAGCACGTATGATTTAATCAGAAAGGCACTTTGTTTTTAAAATACGTGTAAAGAATTACAAATCAAAGCCATAGCAGGCAATCTTCAAATCACCTAAGAATGACTATAATAATCAAACACATTTTGAGCAGTGGTATCTATGCAGTGATCTCTGGCCAGGGGAATATGAATACTCACAAATATAGGACCCCACAGTGGATAGGCTGTGTAGAAGATAAAGAAAAACTGACTGAAGAAATGGAATATGTTTCTTAAGCAACCTAGAAAAACACCCAGAACCAAAATAGTTGCTCCAATCAGGATCTGGACGGCCTGTAAGAAGGGGGGAAAAAAAAGCATAAAAAAAAGCATAATGGTCATACACTAATGTCATGGAGAAGAGACCATTTTAATTTTCTTCAGAAAGCAGATATCATTGTTTGAAATGATTATAAAGTCAAGCCTAATTTAACCGGGCTAGGGCTTACGCTCGGAGGTTTTCATCCCATGCTTTCCCCGCCGATCCCAGGGGCAACCCTTCATCTCTACCTCTCCCCCTACTCCTGTGCATTCTCACAAACCCCTTCCAGAAAGTGGCAGAAGAGTAGAGGCAACATGGCTGGTAACGTAGATGAGGTCAGCCATCTTCCTAGCGTACTTAAGGGCCCAAATATGATGGGGAAGGCACGTAGATATTAAACATTTCATTCAGCCTTTCCTCAACCCAATTTTTAAATTTAAGATACAGAGTACGAGTTCCTAAGAACTCAGGCTCCTGACATGCTGCTCAGATTGGAGTCCATTCTCCAATGTTGATAGGATGTTTCCTACTCGCCAGGTCTAAAATAGGCTCCAGTCTTTTCTTTAAAAGGCACATTATTGACTCGGTGATGAATAACTCAGATTCTTCCTGATGGGAATTAACAAGGTTTTCCACATGATAGGTATTTTCTTCCATCTTAAACCTTTTTTTAAACTAAGGTTGACGTACCCCAAGGGCTTGTAGCTTCTCCTTCAGGTGATTTTGCAATTCATCAATGGGCTGGTAGGCAGAGTTATTTATCACCTCTGGTTCCGCCTGGCTTGCTGGGGGACCCCCTGTGGAGGCCGTCCCAGGTTCTGCATTACCAACTCCTTGGGAGGCCATCTGGGGTTATGGATGGCTGTCACAAAAAAGAAGTCCAAAGGTTTGACGTTTTCCCCTTTACCATTAGCTAATATTTTTTGAATGCAACAGAAGTGTTCGATTCTGTCCGTATATCAAAATGACTGCACAAATGGAGTACCAATTTACATTGCTGAATTTCATTTTGTCTTGGAGTAGTAATCATCAGACTATCGTAGGAAGTCTGAGTGCCTCATTTAACTTTGAAACAGTAAAGAGTGATTCCCTTCTCATTTTTATATGCACGTATACATTATTACATAGCCCCCCTCTCTCTGCAAATCAATCCTGGACAACCAGACAGATGGCTGCACTGAGCGGTGAACTCTTAGGTGAAGGAGATGACTTTGGTCATATTCCTATAATAACAATAGGTATAATTTATTGAGTACTTACTGCTACATCCCAAACATGGTCTAGTTGCTATATTTAATGCTCCTGACAGTCTATGTTGCAATATTATTCCCACTTTAAAGATGAGAAAGTTAAAGCATAGAGAGGTTAAACATCATACCCAAACTTAAACCTCTCATAAATGAATTCAGCTCTACTACAGACATTCTACTTTAAGGTCCAACATTTTTTTTTTTAATTATTATGCTGTATAGTACTGTAGGGGAAGATACCCTTCTGGGCAGCCATATAGCTGTGGATAGAGTTTACCCACCATGGAAGAGCCAAGTCGAAGTCTCGATTTGGCCACTTACTAGTTGAGTGATCTAGTAATGGGAACCTCAGTGTTCACCTATGTAAATGGAAATGATTTTAATTTCATATTAACATTGCAAGGAGCAACCTTGATAAGGTATGAAGTCCCTAACCTAACAAACGGTTGCAAAATGTTGACTTTAACTTATACTCTGCCTTGTGTCAAAAGGACCAACCACCTCAATCATTACACCTAAAAAATACGTATCACTAAAATATACACAGTATGTTCAGTCTTGGACAGTATAACTTCATAGTATAAAAATTGATAAAGGGAAACCTTACTTTGAATGGAGTCAGGAGGCCACAATGGGGGGGCTCTCATGACCTACCACTCCTCCTGAGTTGTAGACCCAACAGGAAGAGAAGTGCCTGGCATCTTCCAAGGCAAGACTACTTTACTATCCCAGCGAGGATCTATCCAGCCAATGAGACACTGTTACAACTCACCCGTGAAAAACTATCCTACTTCGAACTCCCAGTTCGCTGCAATGGACTTTTTGTTGCTAACAGTAACTCCCAATTCCCGTCTTTCCCTCTATAAAAAAAAAAAGCAGTTCCTCCTTTTTGTTCTCTGGACTTGCCTATGATCTCATTACCTGTCCCAAACTGCAATTCCTTGCTCTTCCCAAATAAACCCATTTTTGCCAGTAAAGTAACTGCGTTTGATCTTCAAGGTTAACAACGGCATCCTCCAACACAAAGTGATTGCAAAATACTTACCTGCTTTTACAACTGATGAGGTGGACGGTAGGGGATTAACTACAAATCTATTACATACTGCTGAATTCTGCCAAAAGTACTGGCTTTGAGTTTAGAATAGTATCTTAATTTCTGCTTTTTGTTGGAAACTGTGTAGCAGATCTATTTTTCTAATAATTTCACTCATATTTGTCAAAGTAAATCCATGCTGCATCCTTTCAGGATAATGTTTACATTTCCAGTTCTCTATCATAGAGGGTATATGTCATGCTTATTTAATCAGTAAGGCATAAAGAAGGGGAAGGTCAGAACACATTCTAACCTTCACTTTATCACATTTAATTGCTATTTTACCTGTCATCAAAGTTTCCTCCCAGGACTGATTTTCATGCTAGTATTTAGGTACATGCTCTATTTAAACACTGATAAATGCAAAATGACAAGGAGCCCTTACTTCCATGTTCAATACTATGCATGGAATCCAAGAATGAGAAGAGATCAAAAAGTTTACGGCAAAAGCTATTTTAATGAATGCCTAACACAGTCTCATCGGAATGTATAATAATAAGAATAGCCAAATATAGAATAATCTTCTTTAAATCCCTCTCTTATTTATTTGGAACATCACCGTGCAAAGCTGAGACTTAAAATTTATCCATTGGGGGGCGCCTGGGTGGTTTGGTCAGTTAAGCATCTGCCTTTGGCCCAGGTCCTGATCCCAGAGTCCTGGGATCTAGCCCCCCCACATGGGGCTCCCTCCTCAGAGAGGAGTCTGCTTCTCCCCTACCCCTCTGCCTGCTGCTCCCCCTGCCTGTGCTCTCTTTCTCTCTGTCAAATAAATAAATAAAACCCTTAAAAAAAATAAGATAAAATGAAATAAAATAAAATTTCTCCATTGGGAAATGTGTGTGTATACATATTTAAAGATTTTATTTTATTTTTTTAAGATTTTTTATTTATTTATTTGACACAGATAGAGATCACAAGTAGGCAGAGAGGCAGGCAGAGAGAGAGGAGGAAGCGGGCTCCCCGCTGAGCAGAGAGCCCGATGCGGGGCTCGATCCCAGGACCCTGAGATCACGACCTGAGCCGAAGGCAGAGGCTTTAACCCACTGAGCCACCCAGGCGCCCTAAAGATTTTATTTTTTTAAGTGATCTCTACACCCAACGCAGGGCTCAAAATCACAACCCAAAGATCAAGAGTCACATGCTCCACTGACCGAGCCAACCAGGCACCCTGGGAAATATGTATACATTTGAGATAAGATATCTACTGCTCTGAAATGTACATAATGTGGGAGCAGTGCTCCTTCATGGTGAGAGGCTGCTTGCCTATTACTCCAGCTTCATGCCTCCCCCTCTGTATCTCATGGCTCCCTCCAGCCATGGTTTCTTTCCTTTAATTCCCCAAGCATCAAGCTCTCAAAAGTCTCCAACCCTCCTTCTCAGTATTACTCCTCCCTTCTTGAGCATGTTGCCCCCCAAGCTCCACCTAGATAATGTCTGCTTTTCTTCCAGACTGCCACATCCACACTTTTCATGAAGGACGCCCTCCTCAATCCTGGCCAAGTCGGGGGGAAGCTCCCCATTATTAAGAATGTCCTCTGCTTCACTTTTCCTACTATTGACCCTTTTGAGCTTCAAATGACTGGAAGCTCGGCTGTGCTTGCTATCTTCCCAACAAGGTAAGCCCAGTGCCTCGGTCCGTGTCTGTCACACGCTGGACACTCGGGGAATTAACAGATAAATTTCTGATCCAGCCCGATGGAGCCGTGCCGTATCGAAAATACGTTTGCAAGGATTGGAGCCTCTCATATAGAGAAACTCCAGAGTACTTCTGGAGTGGGGACATCGAGTCTAACCACATCATTTAATTTGACTTTTTAAAATAACTATAAATATCAGAGAGAATTTTCAGACTTTATGCAAAATATGTTCAATAATTTGCTCAATTTAGCTTTTTTTTTTTTTTTATGAGAGATGTATAGATTTCCTGAGAACCCCAGTTCAGTTCACCCATCTGGTTTTTACTGTGTGTCAGGCATTATTCTCACTGTTTTACTCATTTAACCCATTTATCCCTCGCACATCCGTCTGAACAGGTACTACTCTTACGATCCTTTCCATTTTACAGGCAGGGAAGAGTTAAGTCACTGCCCAAAAAACACAGAGCCAACAATTGAGGAGATAGGAATCAGAACCTAGTAATCTAGCTCTAGGGTGTCATTACTATCCCTCCGAGCTTATGCAGAAACTCACTCACTAAATCCCAGGCCTCAGGTGTGTCGAGAATATCCCATTCCCAGAGCTGGCAGCCAAATTTGGAGGCAGGCCCTTGGATTTAATATATCTCAAGGATGTGTGTGTGTGTGTGTGTGCATGTGCGCATGCACATGGGCGTGCATATCCATGCCCGTGTCTTCCCAAAGAAATAACTATATAATTATGTCTAACATTTTGGCACCAGGAGAACAATCAAATTCTAAAGGGAAGCCATGCTCTTAGCTAAAGTTCCAAATCTCTACATAGCGACCATACAGAAAACTCTGCAGACATCCTCATGGCCCACTGGGGGGCACCCCTAACAGATAATTAAAAAAAAAAAAGAGGCTTTCTCTGAAGAGGGAATCTATAGGGTTTACCTTGGAGGCTTCAGGCCTTGGAAGACGTCTTGCCTCTGAAGCTAAGTAGGAGACACTCAATAACGATGGCTAGAGTGTCTTTTCTGGAAAACTGCAGCTTCTTCTGACTCGGGCTTAACGTACCTTTGCCTTGTGCAACACTTTAGAGGAGTCCGTGAAAATGTGCTGGCTGGAGAGCGTGGTAAGATGCTTCCTGAAGCCTTACCGTTGATTAGGAAACGGGCAGCAGGAGTAACTGTCTTCTGGCGTTGAGACATTGCCCAACGCATTGTTGGAACAAGAAATGCAAGCAGGAAATATAGGTGGATGGGTGGGAAAGCACTGCGGGATGGGGATCGAAGAGTTATTTCGAAGAACAAAGAACGAAGCCAGATAGTAAGAGCAGTGTCTGGACGAAGGAGAGGGGTCACCTGCCTCACATTCAGTTCTTACGGGCTGCGAAAGGCTAGTTAAGTTGTCAACGTTATAGATACAAAAAGTGTACAAATCGTAGTTTAAAGACATTGAATGATGGCCATGTAGGGGTCACCATTCTAAATGCTTTACACGCATTGACCCGCTTCCTCCTCGTGCTAACTCCAGACCGAGGTGTAACTGTTGGTCCAATTTCATAGAAAAGAAGACCGTCGCATGGAAACGTTAGCCAGCTTTCCTAACGGCAGCAAGCACCCGGCCAGGCTGTGTGCAAACCTTAGGCTCTGGGTGGGGTGACGTCAGAGTGGTACCTGTTACCCCCAGTGGGATTTTAATAACACCTCCCTTCAGGTTCAGAGGTGTCCCCGCTTATATGATGAATTATTGGAAAATTAATAAAAAGAAACCTTGTTTAAAATGGTGCTGGAAAGGGGCGCCTGGGTGGCTCCGTTGGTCAAGCGTCTGCCTCCGGCTCAGGTCATGATCTTAGGGTCCTGGGATGGAGCCCCAAGTCAGGCTCCCTGCTCGGTGGGGATCCTGCTTCTCCCTGTCCCTCTGCCTTTCATCCCTGCTTGTGCTCACTGACTCTCATGCTCACTATCTCCCTCTAATAAATAAACAAACAAATCTCTAGAATACAATGGTGTTGGGAGGCCAAATCGGGGAGCTCTCACACTCTACCACTTCTCAGGGATTGCAGACCCCATAAGAAGAGACCTACCTTCTCAAGCTACTTTACCTACTTTACTACCCAGTGCGAGGAAAAAAGGTGCTTCTGTAACAGCAGCCCAGCCAATGAGAGACAGTCACAACTCAGCCAACGAGGACCCCCGATACTTGGAACTCCCTCTTTAGTCCAACGGACTTTGTGCTTATAACAACCCTGCCCAGCGCCCCCCCACTTTCCTCTATAAAAGAGCAGTCCTCCTTCTGTTCTCCTGACTTGGCTGTGGTTTGCTGTAGTTTGCTTTTCTCAAATCGTAATTCTCTACCATTCCCAAATAAACCCATTTCTGCTGGTAAAATGACTGGCAGTTTCACTTTTAAGCTTAACATGACAGAATCATCCTAAATAAATAAGTGTCCTTAAGGAGGTGATAGACCGATCAGAGCCAAGAGACAGTAAGGAAATAAATAACATGTGAAGGTTCAAACCGCAATCTTTAGGAAGGTCACAGGGCAGGGCTGGCGAGCAAGGCCTAGAAACGGAAGTCTATGAGAAAGAAGAGAATGTTCCCACCAAACTGGGTAAGGTTCTAGTTCTAGAAACTGGAGGAGAAGTGGGAACTTGGTCACAGAAAAGAGAAAGAGAGGACTGGATACGATGACCCAAGGAGAGCTCTGGGAGACGGTGAACTTGGACACTGGATATAAAGTGAGCCAAGGTCCGGCAGCCAGGAAAACGTAACAATATGCAGGATTTCTGCGACCACGGCTGGCACCTGAGCCCGGAGCAGATGCTGGGGAGCGAGGGATGACAGAGAAACTCTGACTGTAAATCATGGGAAATAGCTAACAGAATGGCAGCAAAAATATATCCTTCCCGCTTCGCTTTAGCCAGAGCCATTGCAAATGGAATACTGAAGAAGAAGCAGGAAGAAGGGGAGTGGGAGGAGGAGAGAGGAGGAGAGAGAGGAGGAAAAGGAAAAGGAGCAGGGTAGGGAAGGGGAGAGGAGAAGAGAGGAAAAGGAGGGGGAGAGGAAGAAAAAGAAGATGATGACAAGAGGAGGAAGGGGGTAGGAAGAGGAGAGGGGGGAGTGAAGGGGAGAGAAGAAGGGGAGGCTTAGGAGAAGGGAGGAGGAAGATGAGGAGGGGCAGCAAGGGGAGGGAAGGGGAGGAGGAGGAAAAGAAGGGGAGGAAAAGGTAGGAGGAGCAGAAGGGGAGGGAAGGGGAGAAGGAGGAGAAGAGGAAGAGGTGGAAAAGAGGAGGGGGGAGGAAGGGAGAGGAGGAAGAAGAAGAAAAAAAAGAAAAAGAAGACAAGGCGGAGGAAGAGGAGGAGGGGGGAGGAGGACGAGGAAGAAGGGAAGGATAAGAACATGTCTTCAGGGAAGGAGAGGAAGAAATATGAGTAAATAAAAAAAAGAGTAGTTCCTTTTAACATACTTGTTTTAAATGTAGAACTGTAGGGGGGCAGAAAAAGCTCTGAAAGGAAGTTACTTAAACTCTAAGACTTCATTTGTCTCCTTTGTAAGGATAAGACCATAGTGCCCACCTTAGAGAACAGCACCTATAAAAATTAAATGACAATGCATCTAGACATCTTAGCAACTAAGGTCTTAACATGCACTCAAAATAAATGAATAAAAATGGGAAGCCTCTTCAATGATTTAGAGAGAGAATGATTATGAGAAACTGCTCTCGAGAGGAGATTCACAGAGGTGTCCTCCACTGGTGTGTCCTATCCCGATTCCAGTAGCTGCAGAGTGCCAGCGCCCCGTGGCATGCCCCCGCTGTCGCGGATCTGCTGGCTCACCCGGCACGGGACCAGACTGGGGCTCAGCTTCCCCTACTCACACCAGGTCTCCTCATCCGGCCTCCCTGAGTCCTGGACCAGGTGTTCGTGCAACTCCGTGGTGACGGTGCCAGCTTCTTCCGCAGGTCATCCACATGGTCAAGGCTGGAGACAATGAGAGAAAGAGGCAGGTTCCAGTGTGGGCCCGACCCCGCTGACCTTCAGCAGCATCGGGCTTTCCAGCAGATGCAAGGGCAAGAACCTTCCATGGATTGCTACCGCAGTTCCCAAAATGTATTGCTCTTTGTGACAAATATGTTCTCCATATCGTGCGTATTGATTCTGTTCCCCTGATTGAACCCTGTCGTAAGGTATGAGTGATAGATCGCTACTCTTTCGGTTCTCATCGCTCTATTAGCTTTGGACTTTCTTTCCTATGAGTTGTCGGTAGAATTATCTGATTAGAATCGCATAGGATCTCTTTCCTCCAGAAATAGCTTTCAGTCCTAAAATGCCTTTTCACTCTTCTCCAAAGAAGAAAAGCAGTAGACCCTGAGGAACCCTCATGTTTATATACAATACAGAATCCTCTTACTTGTAGGTAGTTCAGGGTCACTCCTTACTTACGAGGAAACCTTATAAATACCACTGTCATTCTATTTCATTCAGTGTGATTTTTTGATATTTTGGCTCCTATTTTAGAAGAACAGGAGGAACACAGGCTCTATAATCGAAATGATTAGGTTCTTTTTTTTTATGTGACCCCCTTGCTAGCACTACATCTTACCAAATGTATGTCCTGATTAGAAATAGAAGTGGGCGCCTATGCATATTCTAATTCGTCCTGAACGTTGATTGAACATGTGTTTGCTGATGTAGTAGGAGGGACCAAAGATCTATAGTCTCTCGCTCGGGTCCTACCCAGGCCTGGAGTTCCTTCTGCTACTTTTTGCTCATGTCAGAGGCCCACCTTGAAGACCCAGGATCTTGTTCAAGACCAGGCTCACAGCTGGCATGCCCTCGTGCATCCCAGCGTCCCGACTGCCCGTGAAGACAGGGCTGGTTGCCAGGGCACCTGGTTTCTGTGCAGGGACTGAAGCTCACTCGGCTTTTTGCAGCAGACCTTCATGTCCTTGTATAAAGCCACTGTATAAAGCGCTTCATCGTCTACCCACTGTATTGTTCAGAGGAGACTATTTCTTCTGATACATGACTAGGGGTTCTTGCCCACATGGTTTTCTCCTAACCCCCTGGTCTGCGCAAGGATTGCTCTTCCCTCTGGCTTAGGAGACTCATAAATCTGCATCTTCTCTTCAATGCCCCCTTCATTTGTATCTCCTAGGGTTCCCCTCTCTTATCAGCTGGCATGGAAATTAACCTTTACTCTTCCTTGGAGCCTGAAATATAGGGATCTGGGCTCCCTCTGACCAGGCTGCTCCCTCTAGCGTCCACATGGGGGCACAACACTTAAGAAGCTGCCAAGTTCATGCCAGGCACCTGCCAGGGCTAATTCAGTGGGACCACTTTGATCCCTCTGTCAGCAGCACACGGTTCTTTAAGGCTCCCCTGGACATTGTGCAAGCCAACCCTTTGGCCCCTAAACAAGTCTTAAATTAATCTCCAGTGTCTTTTTCTACAGTGAAAATGACCTAGAGTAGATACAGCTTTGGCGAGCATCTTCCTTCCAGACCTTCTCTCCCCTCTATTCTCTGCTGCTAAAATACTGCTTTGCTCTGGCTGGATTCCTTGGTACAAAGGCTGCCAGACAAAATTCAGAAGTCCCAGTTAAATTAGAATTTCAGGAAAACAACAATTTAAAAAATATATAAGTATGCCCCATATTTGAGTATGTAAATAAAGTCCCAAATACTACATGAAATATAATTACAATAAAAATAATGCTATGAGAAATCCTAGTTTAACTGAGCGTCTTGTATTTTGATCCGCCAAATCTCATCAACCCTACTTAGGGCACAAATGCCACTCTATTCCCTTGGATCATTCCTGACCATTGCCAGACATGTTGTCAGCTCTGGGCTACCGCTCCGCCCCTCAGCCCACCATTGTGTTAGACTTCCGGTCTCTAGTGGCCATGGGGCTCGTCAGGAAAGAGTGACAGAGCTTGCAGCAAGCCCCGGGTGAAGCGCATCTACAGGGATCCCATCCGATGGACCTGCCCCAACTTACTGACCAAGTGAACCTTCCGAGCATTTCCAGTGACTTCTTGGTAAGTCATTCTCTGAGGGAGCCACCAAATCACTCTTGCCTCCTTTTCAGAGTCAGCCTACAGGTTTTTAGCGAGTTTTGGGGCCTTTTAATGGGCTATTTAGGGGCGACTCACTACTAGCTGGGCTGTGGTTGAGCTACTCAAGTAGAACTTGTCTAGGTGCCTCACCTCAAACATCTTTAGATCCTTACTGCTTCCCCCCCACGCTCCTCCCGCTTCATGATTCCATCTCCTTTCCATCTCTCCACCAAAATCTCTATTGGCCTCTCAGTACTTTTCTTTTTAAAGCATATATTTCGTGGAACAACTTTCATTTTCTAATAGGACAATAAATTCGAGTTGAAAAGTCTAACTGATCTACTATTAAATGTATCTCCAGGCAGTTAGGTTAATATGGGATGAGCTAAAGAGGCGCCTGGGTGGCTCAGTCGGTTAAATATGGGATGAGCTATTGTGCCTTGTAGCCAGGCTAGCATAATTTTTTATGTCAGGCTCATTGAAATACAAATTATATACAATAAATTTCCCTTGTCAGATGTATAGTCCTATACGTTTAGCTAACATACATAGAAGTGTAAACTCTACCATAATCAAGCTAAAACAGCTACGCATCTCATTCTTAGCATGTTGAACTTTTTATCTACAGTTGATCTGGAACTCCATCATGTCACTGAAAACTACTTCTCAAGGAAAAGATTCCTACTGTCACTTGCACCCTTCTTCAGTTCCCGAGGAAAGCAGGAATGTATTTTCAAAAAGAAAAGAGGCAGCTTTTAAGCATATGAACTAATCAATACCTAGTCTTTGATGAGTTGTAATTATACCCAAGTCCAGCTTTGCTTCCCACAAAACTGAGAAACAAAGTATCTATCATTATATTGTCTTTGTAAATGTTCTGGATGAATCCACCCTTCAATCACTTACGTAGAATGAAACAGAATGAACATATACGCAAAAACTTACAAGGCTCTGCAGTGTCAAGGCAGGCTATCTGCTACAACTGAAAAGAGGAACATTTAACAACAGAGACATTCTTGTGTATTTCCATTTTTGATTTCCAAAAAAGGACTGGCAATTATTTAAGGGACACCTTCACCAAAATAATTCAACATCTTTTCATGATTAAAAAAAAAAACAAAACCGTCAACCAATTCTGTAGAGATGGAATGCACCCTCACGTAGTAAAGCCTACATAAAGCAACCCATACTGAACTCCACATCTGATGGTGAAAAGCTGAAAGCTTTTCCGCTAAGAATAGAAGATCACCAATTTTAAAAGCAGCTGGCAAATGATTTCACCTATGTTTGTTTTCTTCTCTGTAAAATTGGTGTAATATTCACACATCACTTTGGGGTTATTAGAACTAAGTAAGTTGTCATTACAAGCTGGAGATATCGCCTGACCCATGTTAAGCCTCACAGAAGTGTTACCTCTTAGCTTTATATTGACTGTCAAAGGTAGATCCCCATTGTTACCATGTTTAAATTCTTTGACAAGTAAACAACTATAAGCACATTTTATTGAAAATGATATAATAGCAGCATTTTAAATTTTTAAAAAATTTAATGAAAATATCTTAATGAAAAATGCCTTGGCAGAAATCAGATTCCAAGCTCATGTGACACTCAAAATATACATTTACAAAGTGATTGAATAACAAATGCCACAACTCCATTCTCATAATTGATATAAGAAATACCCCCAAAGTCAAGAGTGACTTTTTTTGTGTATTACATGGCAAGACTCTCTCTTTAGGGAAAAGACGTCTAGGTAGCTTGTGATAAATGATGAATATATCATGATGAACATATCATTTATATATATAAATGATGAATATAAATTCATGATTATATGAAGATGATACTATGGTGGGAGGATACTAACCCTTGACCACCTCAATCCATCGATTATTTCAAGTGTGGAAAAATCTCATCAGGGAGAGAACAGAAAACCTGACATCAAATTTCAGTTAAGAAAGTGGTTAAATTCTAGAATATGAATCTAATTTCCTTCTGCAACAATTAATCAAATATGACATACATTGAATTATTTTTAGGAATTGATTTTACCAATTAATTACAAAAGCCACATGAGTTAAAGTGTCTTCACACAAAAGCACTTCGTCCTTAGAGTTAGTATGTTAAACTTTAAACTCTGCACAAATTTAGTCTCTGGCATATTTAGGTACCTATCTCCATTCTTTACTTTTACTAAAAAATATTTAGAACATATTTCTCGAAGGTTCATATCAATTGGATCAAATTATTGTCATTGAGGACATTTTGTTCTACTGTACAGAACAGAAAATAAAATTTAAAGGGGTAGTATAAATTACCAATAGTTTAACATTAAATTAATAAGCTATACCCCTGATGAAAAAAAATGAAAAATATTTCTTCCCTGAATCAGGACCTTCAGTGAATCAGGGATTTTTGGGGATAAGATATCTAAGAAAAGATTTATACCAGCTTTTTCTAACAAAGAGACATAGTTTTTCCAACAAAATTCAGGACGCCAATTCCAAGTCTCCATTCCTGAGGAGGGAACCATCTGACTTGAACTTAGTAAGCCTAGTTCTTCCGGTGTTGTCTCAAAGTCAGCAATAAAGGGACTGGGGTCCAATTTTATTTCATTTTCTGTAGAAACCGGTGTAAGCCACACTGATTTCCTAAAGAAACAAGACAAAAAACGGGAGCAGATATAGCTGGCATACTTGGTACCTGGTCTCTGAGTCTACACTTGGGCCCAAGTTATTTTTATCCCTGTGGCCATTTTCAGTATAGTGACTTAGGGATGTGGCACAGGGCCCGTACCCTCTGGATAACGGGTGATTTGAAATGCTTGCTTTAGTAAGTAAAGTACCAAAGTGCCCAGCAAAATGGATTCAGACAAGTGGATCCTAAGAACAGTAAGTAAAAGCTGTCAAAGCTGAATCTGACGCAGTGTAGTGGTGGCAAAAGGTGTGTGTGTGTGTGTGTGTGTGTGTGTGTGTGTGTGTGTGTAGCAGTAAAATGTATGCTGTAATACCAGTAACCTAGCTGTATATCTTTTTTGGCCTAGTTTTCATTTTTCCTAGGGAAGATGAGCTACAAATAAAAATCACTATCGAAGCAGAAATGCCGACATTATCATTACTGATCAGGCAGCCTATGGAGAAGCAATAGCCCCAGAGCATTATTTCAGAACATTTCATGTTACTCTAAGCATTGGCTAATACAGAGGAATGAAAATGTGTGTGTGCGTGCACGTGTATGTCTCTACAGAATCAAATGTTAGTGTCAGCTACTTCCCAGAGTGTCACTAAATTCCTCAGCCTACATGTGCCTTATGAAAATAAGTTACAAGAATAACAAGAGGATGTAACAATATGTGTACGTGATGTCACTGAGCTGTACACTTAAAAATGGTTAAAATGATAAATTTCGTCTTACATATATTTTACCACAATAAAAATATACCAGGGGTGCTTGGGTGGCTCAGTCTTTTGAGCGTCCGACTCTTATTTTAGCTCGGGTCTTGATCTCAGGGTTGTGAGTTCAAGCCCCATACTGGGCTTCACACTGGGCATGGAGCCTACTTAAAAAAAAAAAAAATTCTCCCCTGCAAAAAATACTGTACATTTGCTCTGAGCTCTACCTTCTTTTTTTTTATGTCAACTATTTCCACGTATTAAATAAGGATAAATTCTTCCCAAGATTTGTAACTAATAACACTCAATGTAAATATTACAGTGACAAGATTTGTAACTTGTAACATTCAATGTCAATACTAAAGTGTTTCAGCATACACCATTTCACTTTGCAAAGTTCACGTGGGGTCCCTTTGGGATTCAATGCCTCAGTTCCACAAAACTGCAAGCAAGGTGCACTTAATGATTAGGCTGATAAACCTTTCCTTTCGTGTATTTCCATGAGTTAGTATTCAAATGAAGAACTTAAAAAATAAATAAATAAATAAATAAATAAATAAATAAAATGAAGAACTTATGTTCCCTTCTATTAACATGGAATTAAACCATGAGATTAGTATTAGAGTATTAGGAAGGAGGAGACATTGAAAAATAGTATCAGGCTTGATTCTTCCATTTATTAAGGCGACTGAGTAATGATTCTGCTCTATAGTTCAGTTGTTGCAAGATAACCTCGTTACACTAGATTGTATATGTTTTGATTCTAAAATGAATATTACGTTTAAAAATAATGATAATATTTTTAGAGAGGCTATTTTCATGTTTGGATGTATGCTTATGGGTGAATCAAGTCTAAAGTTCATGCTTCCTCAAAAGCACCTTAAGTAAATGGGAAACAGATACATCCCAAAGGAGACTGGTCTATTGGACTCACCTAGAGGCGTAACACTCCAAAGGGATGTTCTGACGGTCACAATGTAGATTCCGAGGGTTAAAGTATATCTCTGTTTGGAAAAGGAGAGTATCCTCCGAAACAACCTAGGGGAGCACAAAGTTTAAATAAAAGGTACTTCCGGTAACAGGGGAGGCATACACACATTTGAGTAGGAGGTAGAAAACATTTAAGATCTCAAAATTGGCTACTGTCACAATGGTCTGACAACCCCCTGAGACAGAAGAGGAGTGTTGTCTGTAAGAACGTATTTAAAGTGCCTGGAAAAAAAAATCTTAATAATACATAGGAGCAAACCTAAACTGCCAATGAGAGCCATCTTTATGACTCATTAATGGAAAGATTTTCAACAGTTCTCCCGAAAAGGAGGATTTGGAGGTCAAATAACAGAGTAGCCTAAAGTACAAGCTTTGGAGGGTCATCATCTTGGTTCGGCATCTATACTACCCTTAACCAGCTGGGTACTCGGGACACACTGTAAAAGCACCTTCTAGAGCTTCGTTCCATTCCCTCGTTTCTAAGAGAGCCAACACCTTATTTGTAGGTGACTATTACGATTAGTCATTGGACAAAATATCTTTGTAGTATGACTACAATCTCTTTGAATATGGGAATCTATGAAAAGATAATATTCCTGGATAATAATACAGTTGAAGATTTATGCCTAGAAGACTATATGAGAGATTTTATCCCAGTGAAAATCTAATTGCTATGTAGACATACATCCTCAAAGCACGGGCAGCTCAAATGATCCGATTACAGGATATACCTTTCCAGGAACTGTGACCTTTCGCATTAGGAACATCAAATGGAATTTAATATCGTCTGCTAAGCTTTAGTAAAATACAAATGTAGCCTAAGGACAACTTAAAATCGTCTTCCTAACCAGTCTGGAAATGTGTGTTCTCAGGTCCTGTGCACACAGATGGCCCACTGTCCAGTGAATGATAAGTAAGGAACTATGTTTTCATCACCCATAAATTATAATAACTAGAAGCAAAATTTGTTCTTTAAAACAAAACAAAAAAGACAATAATTTTAGTGCCAGGTATAAAGATCTAAAAAACTATTTAGAAGTTATTTTTATAAATAATCACTAGTCTCACCTTTATCCTGATCCCACAGTCATGTACAGGGTATATAAAATCATATGCATATGTTTGTATTTGAGTCACAGGGCAACCCGATCCTAGATATAATTCATCAGCAAATATATACAGATTGCTGCTATCTCCACAGGGGCTAACCGAGACCACCATCCAGTCCATAGAACAACTTACTTTCGCTGCAGAAAGAATCATAAGAGAAAGTGTCAGGTACGTATTTATCTCAGGGAAGAATTCAAAGAATATTCAGCTATGCCCTCTGTGATTAAATAAAAGGTATTTCTTTCTCCGACAAAGATAATCAAGGCTTAAAGAACAGCATATAAAAGTTTTCACATCACCAATAGTTTCCAAAATATCTGCATCTTTATATCCTCAACTAACTAGACTTCGATTATTTCACAGGGAAGGAAATTGACGCATGAGAATAAGAAAATCACAATCTTCTAGCCCCCTGCCTCCTCTTAAAGAAATTAGATTCCAAAGAGGGTGGTGTCTCTAGGGCTACACATAAGGGACAGAAGTAAATTGCAATGCATTCAAATAGGAGAGATGTAGTCCCAGGAATGCTTTTTGGAGAGGAAAAAGGAAAAAGAGTGGGAGAGTATGATTGTATCTGGAGCAACCAGAACCAGAGACAATCAGAGCCTTAGAGGAAAGATTCTGAAGAGAGAAAATCCACTGAAGAGAGAAAATCAGTCCGTTAAGAATAATCACTATTTCTTTTTTTTAATTTTATTTTTTCAGTGTTCCAAGATTCATTGTTTATGCACCACACCCAGTGCTCCATGCAATACGTGCCCTCCTCAATACCCACCACCAGGCTCACCCAACCCCCCACTCCCTTCCAAAACCCTCAGTTTGTTTCTCAGAGTCCACAGTCTCTCATGGTTC
>CM052884.1:87420738-87437231 GCA_028534135.1 Potos flavus | reverse complement strand
GGGGTGATCAGATTTGACTTGCATGGGTGTTTATTATTGTTCGGAAAGAAAAAAAAAAAACAGATTTATTAGCTTTAGTATTTAAAGAGGCATGATTAGTTGTCGGGGCGGGGGGGGGTGGGGTGGATAATAAATTGGATTACAAAACTTCCAAAATGGAGAACAAAACAGAACGAAGAAGAGAAAAACAAATTTCAAACAATTTAGGAGGAGGTAAAAAAGCAGGAGGGGAAAGAGACAAAACACCAAAGCAAACAAACAAAAGAGACAAAAAGCAACAAGATGGTTGCAGCAAATGAACTGCAAGTATACGTCAACAATAAAAACAAAGGTAAATGAACAAAAATACTTCAGGCCAAACGACTGACAGCCGAAGGAAGGAATAAATTATAATGTATTTATATAATCAACTTCTATATAACATGGAAAATGCAGTTATATATATAAAGTGATCGCTCTGAAAACAGTTGCGAGAAAGGAGTCACAAGACAAACCTTAGGTATCTATTGATACAAAGTTCCAATGAGAGAGAAGCATTTTTTTAAAAGATTTTTTCCAAACAGAGACTGTTCTTAGATAGCCAAGACCTGCTCTACACTTAGGAAGGCATAGGACTCAAAACCCCTTATAGGACTCTACATCTCAAACAATACAGCTTCCTCATGTTCTGCAAGATTAAAAGTCACAGGGTTTAAATCTTATCTTCCTATTTTGACATTCATGGAAGTAACTCTATGAAACACAACTGGTCATCCAAGCAAGGATAAATACTTTGAACGTGGATTTCATTTTTTAATTATCTTTATGTTCACAGCTGCACAGAACCCAGGAAGGGTGGAATATATAGAATTTGAATTGTAGTCCTTGTTGATAGTACCACGCGCACGGAGCAAGTCCCTTTTACCGAGTGAAAGTCTGGCTGGCCACTCAGCCTTTAGGAAGGCGGCCTTCTTACAGCTAGCTGGACAGGGCTTGAATTCTGTAGATACCCAATTATTAGATTAAAAAAAAAGAAAAAACTGGTTAAAACTGCAATGCAATTGGGACGCCTGGGTGGCTCAGTTGGTTAAGCGGCTGCCATCAGCTCAGGTCATGATCTCAGGGTCCTGGGATCGAGTCCCACATCGGGCTCCTTGCTCAGCAGGGAGCCTGCTTCTCGCTCTGTCTCTGGCTGCCTCTCTGCCTACTTGTGATCTCTCTCTCTCTCTGTCAAGTAAATAAATACAATCTTAAAAAAAAAAGGGGGGGAGGTGCCTGGGTGGCTCAGTGGGTTGAAGCCTCTGCCTTCGGCTCGGGTCGTGATCTCAAAGTCCTGGGATCGAGCCCCAAGTCGGGCTCTCTGCTTGGCGGGGATCCTGCTTCTCCCTTCTCTCTCTGCCTGCCTCTCTGCCTACTTGTGATCTCTCTCTCTCTCTCTGTCAAGTAAATAAATAAAATCTAAAAAAAAAAATTTAAAAAAAACCAAAACTGCAATGCAATTTATTCATGAGTCCGTGAAAACCACCAACAGTGAAGACTCACGGTCAGGTTGAACGTGAGTTCTGGCAATTTGACCAAGTGCGCTCGGAGCCCCTGATCACTATGTAGAACTGGGCCAAACTCGTTCAAGCGAACGTGCACCCAAGGTGGCAATTCCAGCCGGTTACTGGAAAGTTAAGCTACAATGGTTTGAGATGACATTTCAGACGAATTTCCTATACTCTCAAAGTTCTCCTAGTTATTGTATGTGTTCCAAATACAGCCACAACCAAAGCACTTACACGTTAATTCTCTCCTAGGAGTCTAACCAAACCTGTAAAGTAAATAAAGCAGTATCCTTACTTAGTCCACGAACAGGTAACTCAGCCACTGCTGAAGTCTGATCAGTGCCACCTGCCCCTCACCAGCACGTCTTTAAAGACAGAAGGGGGGGGGGAAGCAAAGTAACGGTAGGAGTACACTCAGTAATACTCAGGTATGATGATAATTAGCCACTGTCTCCTGCAGAAAGGACATAAAGTGATGAGTAAATTGGTAAGGGGCTCCAAGTCAAAAGCCTTGCTTAAAGGTTACCATTGGAAGACCTATGGGAACAGATCTGTAGTCAGAAAAATTATTAGGAAGCAAGATTTCCTTCCTAAAGCAATTAGGATAACTTGCCATGGATATTTTCCATTATTCATGTCAATCTCAATAATATACCATATGCCAAACATTATAACTGGAGTCTGCATATTATCTAAAAACTAAGTTTCCTGTGCCATTAAGCACAAACCATACACGTGATTGGCTTTGACCCTATTCTCTTCACAGATTTACTTAGTAAACTGCCCCTCTATAGTAGCTGTAGAAATACCAGGAGCTGGAGGATGATTTTCCCAGGGCAAAATCTCATTAAGTTATCTCCCAGTAGATGAATCTTGCATCAGTTTAGGAATTGGCAGCAGGTAGTTGTTGAAGAAATAGTCAAACGAGTGTCTTTAGAAATGACCATCTGCCATCAGTATTTTAGTATATCCTATTTCTCACAAATAAGTCTAACATGACACTGAGCAAGCCTGTCATGTGTCAGAGGGACTAATTGTCTATTATCTCCTTTCCTGTAGGACTGGTGCTCACTTATACATCTATTACAAATTAATAATAGAAAGTCAGAATGCACAATGAAAAGAGTAGCTAGAGGTTCAAACTTTGACTAGGAAAACTCCCCAAAGAGTAATAGAACCAGGAGACCTTGGAATACATCCAGGATATTCTTAAATACTTTGAGGATCTAAATCTTCCCAGCATGAAAAAATATTCCTATGTCACAAGCAAGAGATTCCAACACGATTTAAGCCTGTAAGTTCTTGGTCTTCATGGATAAATCATCAAGAAAGTAAGAAAATTCAGGGAGAGGTTTTGGGGGAAAAAGTAGCATTGGAAAAGGTAGGTGTTCTACATCAGTGATAATAAGCTCCAAATCGCTCCATGTGTTTGGAATATTATCCTAGCATCACCTAGCTAAGATTATCAGGAAGATCCTTCCCAAAGGAAAAAAAAGAGTTCCGACAGTTTCGATTAAAGATGGATTAAAAAGTGGACATGGACATACAGGAAGTCTAGGCTTCTGGCTTCATTTTTTTATACTATATTAGGGTCATTTCAGTCTGACATCATGAGGTCATGTCTCAAGTGGCTGAGAAATTATTCGAGGGAAAGCCTGAGGAGCACGGGTAGCTGCTACACAAATTGGGTGAAGTGGAATCTTCCTTGAACCCCAGGATCATGGATCACAGCCAGGTGTCAATGCCCTCCTACCCTGACCCCAGATGGCCCTGATGCCCTGCTCCCCCCAACCCCAGATGGTCCCAACGCCTTGAGTCCCCCACCACAGATGGTCCCAGTGCCCTGCTCCCCCCCTCCACCGCAGATGGCCTCAGTATATTGACTCAAGTCTTCTCGGCCCAAAAGTATTTCTCTTCTAATTGTAAGATCCAATCCCTCTGAGAGAAGAGTCCCTGCATGGAAAGTGATCATAACCCTTCCAAGGAAGTGTTCTCCAGAACGGGCCATTTACCATAGATGCTCTCGGCGCAAGGCCAAATCAAGGCAGCAAGGAGCGTCCAGACCCCCAAAGCCACAGAGACCTTCATCTGAGCAGACCCCCAGCCAGCACTTCCCAGGAAACAGGAAGAGGGGCTGGCCTTAAGTGAATATATATGGCATCCCACTCCCAGCTGCCTTCATTTTCCTACTGATTTAAAGAGCCCATGGGGCGCTCTCACAGTGTCGACCACCGAAAATCTGCGACTCTCCAGATTCCCCAAACCCTGAATTTCCAAGAAGCATATCAGGCAAAAAGTGCTGTTTGACGAGGGTGTCTGCATGAGACCTGTTGAGATGGCCTGGGAGGCTGGCATGGCCCACGACACTTCCAATAAATGCTCAATTGTAGGCACCTGTTTCCACTAGGCGATTTTTTTTTTTTTTAGGTGCCCATCTAATAAGCAGAATAGCCAAAATCATACATATGTGAAATCAAAAGACGTTTCTTTCTTTTTTTCTCCGGGTTTGGCTGGAAGAATCAGCAGCAGAGATACTCACGTGACCTGCCCGGAAATAAACATCCCCAGGAGGAGACAGGGGCCTAAAGAAAACCATCTTTTTTGGCGTCAAGTAAATCCACAAATCCATCTTTGTTGATTCTTCCATAAATTAATCTTTTAGCTACTTTAGTGAGGCCAAGCCTTAAAAGTATTTGCTTATAACACAAGAGAACAAGGGAAGATTTCTCAGAAAAGAAACATATATATGTCATCATATATTTTGTCCCCTTGTGTGTGTATGCATATGTATATATAATTATTTATGTATAATAGATATATTCATTCCAGTACTGTTGGAATAAAAGTTCCAGCTAAGCATTTTTACTGCATTTTCTAAAAATGTCAGTTGTGACAAGAATGTGACTGTGTAATTTTAAAGTGAACTTGGAAATCAAGGCTCATCGTCAATAAAATTCCAAGCATCTGAACTGAAGGCCTATTATTGGTTTTCTCTGACAACTGAATTATCTTCTCAATCTTACAATCTGCTGTCAAATAAGTACATGCACAGGGCTTCCTTATGTGTCATGAAAAGGACTTTTGTTCCTAACATCCCCTTCTTTCAGGGACACCGAGATCCCTCAAGCTGAGACCCACACAGTGTTCTGTCTGCATCTGGAAAGCCCGGAGAACCCAGCCACCAGCTACAAAGAGGAAGAGTGTTGAAGAAAGACAGAGACAAATCCACATGTTGTTTTTTTTGTCTTTCATTTTCTTCTTCTTCTTTTTTTTAACTTTCTCCTGATGTTAACATTTCTATGATCTACATTTATCTTTTCTTCTTTTATTTTTTCAGTGTTCAAAGATCCATTATTCATGCACCACACCCAGTGTTCCATGCAATATGTGCCCTCCTCAATACCTACCACCAGGCTCACCCAACCGTCCAAACGTCTCCCCTCCAAAACCCTCAGTTTGTTTATCAGAGGCCACAGTCTCTCATGGTTCGTCTCCCCCTCCGACTTCTCCCAATTCACATTTATCTTTTAAATCATTCCAGGGCTGCCTGGGTGGCTCAGTCGGTTAAGTATCTGCCTTCTACTCAGGTCATGATCTCAGGGTCCTGGGATGGAGTCTGCTTCTCCCTCTGCTCTTCCCCCTGCTTATGCTTTCTCTCTCTCTCTCAAAAAAATAAATGAAATCTTTTTAAAAAATAATTTTAAATCATTCCAATACAAGCATCTAGGTATTGTCCCAGAAGGCATCAGAGTCCACTGGTGAAGAGCTTAACCTCTGGAATCATAGACCAGTTTCTCCACTCTGTTTATTCAAGTTTGGAAAAGTTAAAACAAGCGAAGGCTCACATTTACACTCCGTAAAAAGGAGGTAATAATACTATTTCCCTTGTAAGTTTATTGTCAATATTAAAAGGGATAACAAATGTAAGCAGTCCAGCCAAAGTTAATAGTGTATAAGAAATACATATAAAAACAAAGTAGGAGAACCTGGGTGGCTATCGGCTGAGCATCCTACTCTTAATTTCGGCTCAGGTCCTGGGATTGAGCCGGGCTCGGTTCTTGAGAACTAAGATTCTCTCTCCCTCCTTCTTCCCCTCCCGCTCCAGCTCATGCACTTTCTCTCTCTCAAAACACACACACACACAAACTAATGTAAATACTGTACAAAAGTACATATGGTCTCCTCAAACGTAAGCACAGTGAGTTCAGGTTTTATACACTTTCCCAAGGAAACATTACAGGCCGGAAGAGAGTGGGATGATCTGTTCAAAGTGCTGAAAGACAAAAACTGAAGGTTTGCTGTATTTGTTACTCTCAAAGGACTTCTCAAATTATTATGCTGGATTAATAATTTTTAAAGATGCTGGATTCAATACCGTGGTGTTCCAATACTATATATTTCTGACTCTGTTCCATAAACAATATTTTTCTATACATTTATATTCATACCTGGGACAACATTTTGGAATCTGCTATTGTGGCCAGTTACTCTGAATTGAGAAGATATCTGCCACCTTTTTTTTTTTTTTAAGACTTTAAGATTGCTTATGAAATGTGAGAATTTTCCTTTGTTGACACTTAGAAAAACTTGCTTGAATATATCCTATTCCAACACCATGTTACTGGTAGATATGTGATGACTTCTAAGTTCTCCGTCTCTTTAAACTTTGTCTTTTGAATGCAGCTGCCAACATTTTACGTAAAAAGTAATCATTGAAACCTCAAAAAAAAAAAAAGAATACTAATTTCCTCTATATTAATTTATGTTCTTATTTATCATGGTGTCTATTTCTTTTAAGACCTGAGTTCCATTTAATTGATTTGTTTCCTTTTTTCTATGCAGTTAATTCTCTAGCAAGGTGGAAGCTCCTATATATTTAATTCTTTGGAAGTTTTCCTTTATTTTTATTTGTTTTAAAGTTTATAAGATTACCTCTGTGTCAGGGTCTCCTATATATTTAATTCTTTGGAAGTTTTCCTTTATTTTTATTTGTTTTAAAGTTTACAAGATTACCTCGGTGTCAGGGTCTCCAAAGCCATCCCCAGTTTTGATGATTTGCTAGGAGGACTCGGCATATAGTCATATCATAGCATAATCATACCACACTATGGTCTAGTACAGCAAAAGGATACAGAGGGAAGGAAAGGTGCATGGGGCAGAGTCCAGAGGAAATCAGGTGAAAGCTTCCAAGGGTTCTCTCCCAGCGGAGGCACACAAGATGTGCTTAACTCCTCCTGCAATGAGTTGTGGCAACCTGGGAAATGTTGTCTACCAAGGAAGGTCACTACAGATTCAGCACTCGGTGTTTATCAGGGGCCGATCACAGAAGCATTCTCTGCCTACCACATACCAAAATTTCACATTCTCCGAAGGAAAACAAGTGTGGAACACATAATTTGCACAAATAATTGAGGCACAAGGAGCGTCTGTCATCAGAGTGGCAGGAACTCTCCCCAAATCCAAATTCCCCATTGCCGGCCTTGCAAGCTGGCCTTTCTTAGTAGAGCAGTCTCAAGCCTGCTATATTTCAATCTACTCTGGGTACCTGTGAATTGTCAAAATGGGGAGTCCTGTGTTTTTCTATTATCTGGAGCTAATTTGTATTTGTCGTAGGCAGAATTCTAAAGATGCTTTCTATAATTGCTTCAATCAAACATTAATCTAGGTACCGCTGTGAGGGACTTTACAGATATAATTAAGATCAAGGACTTTAAAATAGGGAGATTAACCTGGATTTTCTGAGTGACCCAATCTAACTACATAAATCCTTAAGGCAGAGAACTTTCTCTGGCTGGAAGCAAAAGAGAGGTCACCTCAGAAGGGGATGTCAGTAAGATCTGAGGACTGTGAGGAACTCAGTCTGCCATCATTGTCTTTGAAAGGGTCCACGAGGAAAGGAATATGGGAGGTCTCTAGTGACCTCCAGCCAACAGCCAGCAAAGGAAACAGACTTTAGTCCTACAACTACATGAAATCAAATGCTGCCAACATCCTAGATTAGCCTGCAGACAAGGTCTCTCCAAGAGCCTCCAGAAGAAACAGCCCCGCTGACAATTTGATTTGAACTTGGTGAGGCTCCAAGCAGAGAACTCTGGTGAACCATGTGGTGCCTACACTCCAACCATACAAAGTACGGGATAATAAAAAGGTGTTACCTTCAGGTGCTAAATTCATGGTAATTAGTTACAACGACAGCAATAAACTAATACACAATTCGTATTCTCTTACAGGGAATATACTACATTTTTTGAATGTTTTGTGATAATGTGGGATTTTATTTCCAGATTTTATATTCCAATATGAAATTTAGGCCAAAGAATAAATTTGGCTGATATATTGACCTTCTAACATTTATTAGCATTTACCTTTTTTGAGCACATATTTTAATAATTTTTTAGAGGGGATCTATATGTTATTTATTGTAATCCTTATTTTGTTTTGTTGTTGATCATTCTCACATGTTTAGAGGGTGTCTAAGGTTAAAAATACTGTAAGATTACATATTTTTCTTAATCTCCTTTTTTGCCCTTCATAGATGAGTTCCAGTTAGCCTGACTATAGGAGGGAAATGATCAAAATAAAATTTTATCAGAATTTTAATACTATTATTCCATACAGCTCTAGCACCCAAATTTGCAGATAATTCTGATACAATTTAACAACATTTATAAGGTGTGTTTGCTGCAAATTTGAGAATATTTGGTTTGTCTATAAATGCAAGAAAACAAGAAAGTGATTAAAATTCATAAGACACGAGCAAGCAAGAAGTTTGTGAAACATAGTGGGAATTAATAGGACGCGTTAACTAACCAGAGGTTGTGTATGGTATGGTACATGCTGGAAGGCTGGTTTGTACAAGCACATCCTGAATACCCTTGTTTATCACTATCTTGAGAATGTAGAGATCCCGTCTTCCCTCTATATTCAATCAAGCAGAATGTGCAGAAAATCATGTTCAGCATTCAAGGTCAGGGACTCCCGGGGTGGCCAACCCAGGGCGTCTCCCTTGGAAGGAAGTGTTCAGATAGCAGGATTTGACCTTCTTGGAATGCTGGCCATGTAAGTAGGGGAAAGCCTACAGAGAGTTGCCAGGCCAAGTTGCTACATAGACCCCAGCAGCAGATGCTTTGTCCAGTCCACCACTCCTGGAACCTTGTATGTATGTCCCCCCAATAAACCTATGTCTTGGTCTCTGTCTTCAGATCTTTTCTTCACCCTCACCTGACCATCACCCACCTTTGGATTAGAGTCTGCCTTGGGTGAGTGGGTGTGGGGGCAGCACAGAGACATGACTAGGATGGATAGAATAAACAGAAAATGCAGTGGGACAAAGAAGAATGAACCTGACATTCATTAGCTGTTAGCAGGTTATTGATCAGCAGTGTTAATCTTAAAAATAAAACTGCCAGTTATTTTATCAGCAAAAGATGGGTTTATCCAGGAATAGCAAAGAACTGCAATGCAGGACAAGAAAGAATACAAAACTATAGGCAAGTCTGGAGAACAAAGGAGAGGAACACTCTTTTATAGAGGAAGAGGGGGCAGTTGGGCAGGCTGCTATAAACAAGTCCTTTGGAGCAACCTGGGAGTTCCAAGTATAGTGAGTTTTCATTGGCTGAGTTGTGACTGTCTCGTTGGCAGGACTATTGCTGGGGGAAGCAAAACATCTTTCTGCCCCCTGCTGGGGATAGTAATGCCTAGTAGCTAAAGTATCTAATGCAAGGTTGCAAGGTCTCTTTCTTCCTGTTGGATTTGCAATTGACAAGGAGTGGTAGGGCGTGAGACTTCCCCCTTCTGAAGCTCCCAACTCCATTTTAGTGAGAGTTCCTTGCATGAATTTTCATACTAGGTTATTAAAAAACAAATCCCCAAAGTCAACAGCTATATTAATATGTCAAAATATTATCACCCTCCAAAATTCCCTGTTTCTCTTACAATCATTAAGACTATAAATCAACGCAGAAAGCATGAGGAGTCCTCCTAACATGTCAGAAATCTTCCTTGCTTCAGATCTCAAACCAAGGTACCACAGGAAAAAGAAATCAAGGAAGTGAGCCTCTTCAGGTGTTTGTAAATCTCTTGCCTCTTGCTAGGTGGTGACCTAGCATTCTAGAAAGTTCCCTCAGCACAGTTTTGGCTTTTCCTTCTTATAGCTGAAGTTTTTATAATTCTAAGTAGGAAAGAAAATCAGGAGGGAGAATGTGAGAAGTGGTTCTAGACTATACCCGCACACACTAGTTGTCTTCCCCAAACACATGGATGTGTCTGAAATTGTGTCTCACCTAATGCTTGATACGTTTGATTTTACTGTTAAAGCAGGTCTTTGCAAGATGCTTTGAGGGATCCTAGTGGGTGATACAGAAATATCCCTAATGAATTCATTGAAAATATTGCATTTTATATTTACTCTGGATTCTCATGTAAAGAAGTCAATTTCCCTGCTTCCCAGCCAATGATTCAGACCCACTAAACTGGGACAAGATGTGCTAATCTGTACTTGTAACCAGCTCCAGGAGATTCTGACAAACTCACACAATCGTGGCCTAAGTTTGGAAAAACATTGCTTTCTGATTTAATTTTGCTCTACCAAAAGGCATCTTATTATGAATGTACATCCTTGGGGGGCTGAAGAAAGGTGCTCATAGAGCACTTTCGTGCAGTTAAAACTAGTGCAAAATCTTGAGACAAAGGGATTGTGGATAGGGATAACAACGTGGCTTGGTTCCATTATTTTGGCAAAAACTAACCTTTAAGAAGCTTCATCTCAAAAGTAAAAGCTTAGGGGCACCTGGGTGGCTCAGTCGTTAAGCGTCTGCCTTCGGCTCAGGTCATGATCTCAGGGTCCTGGGATTGACCCCCGCAACGGGCTCCCTGCTCAGCGGGGAGCCTGCTTCTCCCTCTCCCCTTGCTTGTGTTCCCTCTCTCGCTGTCTCTCTCTCTCTGTCAAATAAATAAATAAAATCTTAAAAAAAAAAGTAAAAGCTTAATAAATTACCGTTAGAAATTATATAGTGTATCACAGGGATTGCCTTAGCTTCTAAAGGCAGGATAATTATTGATGAGCATTGTCAAATTTAGCTATAGGACTCTCCAGGATTATGAATTGATATAACAAAGGACAGGCAAAACAGTACACCTGTCATCATCAGAAACCTCAAGACTAAGTCCTTTCTACGAAATATTTTTACTGCATTTTCATTTCTTTAAAATCAACATGAATTTATTTTAGGTGTCTATTGCTTAAGTTATATTTGGGCATGAGAGCCTTACAGCAGATTAAATATACAATTCCTATTTGTGAATTATACTTCAATATAGTGGAAAAAATCCTTCTCTTTTAAAATTTGGGGAAAAAAGAATCTGAATTTTAACAATATCCCCAACTGATGGGCATGCATTTTGTAGTTTGAGAAGCAAGGGCACAGTGAATGGATAAGAGCATCAGATTGGGGTTTGAATGCTGAGTGTGCCCCTTACTAGCTCTATAATCTTAGGCTGGTTATTTAACTCCAAACTCTGAGTTCCTCATCTGTAACATGGTGAAAATAACAGCTCTGAGGGTGGTGTGAGGATTATATAAGATTATGCTCCATATCTGGCACATTGTATAAACTCCAAAAATGGTAGCTAAACATGTACAACTCTTGTCATTGTCCTAGTTGGAAGCATTTTTTCCCCACGTAGAACACTGTGATAATTTCCTGCCTGCTTTTCTAGTCTTAGCATATCCCCATTCATCCCATCACGTACTCCAGTGCCGGTTCTTTCCACTAGCAAAGATCTGATTGTGATATTGCTCTCCTCAAAAAGCTTCAGGCCTTCTCATTGCATTTATATGCCCCTCACTGCAGTCCTAAGCCAAACTTCTTTGCATGAAATCCATAGCCTCCTACTCGATGAGCCCAGCCCAGAGAGAATGATATGGTGGCCCGAAGGAACACTTGAGTTGGGAGCTTCAAATTTTTGCCCTTGTTTTAACAATAATGAGCTGTTTGACTTTGTCTACTCTCTTCAGGCTCCAATTTCCTAATCCATACAATTAAGTAGTTTGGTTAATAGTTTTACCAAGGTCTTTTACACCTAGCAATGGATGAGGCTGGAACTTAAGCCTATTCTACGGACACACCAGGAATAATTTAATAAAGTGGCATAATACAAAACCAACATACAAAAATCAGTGGCATTTCCATACACTAACAAACCATCTGGAAAGGAAATCAAGAAAACTACCTCATTTCCAATACCAATCAACAGAATAAAATAGAAATTCCTTGTCATATCCAAGGTTATGAAAACTTACCACTGTTTTCTTTGAAGAATTTTATATTTTTAGCTCCCACATTTAGGTCTTTGCTACATTTTGAATTAACTTTTATATATGGTGAGCAGTAGGATTCCAGCTTCATTCTTATGCATATAGATATCCTGTTGCCCAGCACCATTTGTCAAGAGATTATTCTTTCTTCATTTAGTGATCTTGGCATCCTTGCTGCAAATCAGTTGATCATAGATGTAATGGTTTTATTTTTGGATTCTCAATTCTATTCCATTAGTCTATATGTTTATCCCTATGCCAGTAACATAGTTTTGATTACTATACCTTTTGTAGTATGTTTTGAAATTGGGACGTGTGAATCATCTCACTTTATCCTTTTTCAGGATCGTTTTAGCTATTTTGGATTTCCATATGAGTTTTAGGATCAGTTTTCCCTTTTCTGTTTAAAAAAAATGCCACTGAGATCTTAATAAGGATTGTATTCAATCTATAGATTGCTTTCGGGGCGGGGTGGGGGGAGGAGTACTGTCTTCCTAATAATATAAATTTTCCAATCCATGAACACAGAATGTCTTTACATTTATTTGGTCTTTAATTTCTCTCAGTAGTGTTTTGTAGTTTTGAATAGGTTTCCTTATCTAGTCCTACACCAATATCACACTATCTTGATGATAATCAATTTATGGTTTGTCTTGATACTTGCTATAGTAAGTCCTACATATACTCTGAGAGTGCTTTGACTATATTTGATCAATTGCCAGCCCATAATTTCTTGAAATTTGCACTTCCTTATATTTTTCTGTATTTTATTTATACTTTTTAACAAATTTTTAAGTGTACAGTACAGGGTGGTTAACTATAAGCACAATGTTTTACAATAAATCTCTAGAATTTTTTTCATCTGCTATTCCCTTATTTTCAAAAACTGCTTTCCAAGTTTAAGTTTAAAAGAGAAAATCTGATTTGGGGGTGCCAGTGTGGTTCAGTCGCTCAGGCGTCTGACTCTTGATCTCAGCTCAGGTCTTGATCATGGGGTTGTGAGTTTAAGCCCTGTGTTGGGCTCCATGCTGGGCGTGGAGCCTACTTTAAAAAAGTCTGATTTGGTTAGTATTGGAATGAATCTATAATCCATGTCTTTAGTTCATGAACATAATATCTCATCTTTTTTTTAGGTCTTTTTAGGTCTAAGCAGAAAGTTTGATAATTTTCTTTTTGGAGTCCTTGCATATTTTTTCAGTCCTTGCAAAATTTTTCCTATTTATTCATAGGTATTTGATATTTTCATGCTATTGTAATTATATTAGTTTTCTTACTGGTGCTGGTATACTAAATTTTAATTGCTTTTAATGTAGTAACTGTAACAATTTATCTATAGATTCTTGGTATTTTTCACATATGCAACTATTCGCCTCTGAACAATGGCAGTTTTCTTTTTTCTTGAAAGCTGTTTTATCTTCCACACCTGAATGCTGCCATGACTCTACCCAGAACCTCCAACACAGAGCTGACACACGTGGTCATAGTGGGTACCTTCACCTGATTCTTGATCTCAGAGGAAAAGTTATCACATTTCATTACAAAATGGGTAAGGGTAGTATTCATTTGCACTTGGAGATTGAGGTGTAAATAATTGTAAAGAGTGGTTTACAACTGAAGGAAGGAGATGAATAGCCTGGTCAAACATGTAGTGCAAATGAATACTACCCTTTTGGGGAATTGTTGTATTAAGACCCCACACTACTCACCTGAGATCTGTAGTGTAGACTGGGGTTATCTTGTCTCTTCCCATCAGCCACTTAAGCCTATTTTTACACTGCCAATTAAAATGCTCAACTATCCCTGTGCCTAAGAGTCATATGGAATATGGACAGCCCATCAGATGCTCCATCACTGATGCGTAGTTTGGACTGCGTCCATTATCAGATGCAATATGCTTGGGGAACATAAATAGCAAACAAATGTGGACTCATAGGGTCTGGATAGTGTGGCCAAAGTCAGTGGAATGTATAGGGATGGTTAGGCCAAACCTGGAGAAAGTGTCAGTGTAGTCAGGATCCAGCCAGATGCTCTGGGCAGGACTAGAGGCCCAGCAGGATCTATTAAGAACATCCTGGCCATTGGCTGCAGGCCTTTGTCCCTGAACAGTATTTTTAGCTTTGGTTGGAGTGTAGCAGGCAGAACTGCTTTTCCATGTCCTTTTGGCATCTTTCATGAGAGTGACAATCCATGCATGTAGTGCCAGTCCAAGATGGTGTCTGAATTTTCATAAGCCATCGTCTTGTGGATCCAAGAGTCACTTGGTTGCACATCTGCTTGCTCTGAGGCAGAGAATAATTCGGTCTCTGCATTTAGCTGACAAGCACAGACTACTTATTGATTGTGTTTTCCTTTGTTAATGTAGAGACCTTTTAGTGAGTATCCACATGGGTAACAAAAAGCTTATTAGCAGCAGAATCCATTTTTATCTGACTATCTCATCCCCATAGGAGGGCTTATTTTACACACCGGTCTGAGCCTGGCTACTGGCCTGACCAAGCAAACAGGCCATTAGCCATAGCCCATTAGTTGGTGAAAATACAGAATGGTTCATTGGCTAGGGTGGCCCTGATAGCCATCCATATTGCAGGAAGCTCTGCCCATTGTGCCACATGTTCTTTACGTAAGGGAGAGGTCCCTTCCAGGTTGGAATGTAGCCTCTCTCCAGTGCATCCTTGTAGAAGGAGCCATCGGTAAACCAGGCCCAGGCATCATCTAGAAGGTCTCTTTATTTGGGTCCTCATTAGAGTCAATGGCTCTAAGAATTATACGTCTGGGAGACAGAGAGGCACTCCTGAGATATTTTCATGGAGTTGCAAGACCTGTATGTACCGTTTTTCACATTTCCTTTTAAGAAAATTTATTTCCCAAAACATATAAACCTATTTGAAGTATTTTTTATAACTACATGTATCTCTTAGTCATCTACTATTCAAAGGTCATGTTCAGCAACTCAAAGCCTCCTAGAATCCAGAGAAAAGTTTCTCAAGAAGAGGTTATAAACCCTTTCTTGATAATGATAAGTAATAGCTTTGAGGCGATATGGTTCAAATTCAAGTGGCAGGTGCTCCCACCTCCTGTAAGCCAAACCATAGACAGGTGTTACCTCTTCTGGCCACTTAGAAAAAGGCCCTCTTTGGGGAAAACAGATTTCAGTGGGAAGACCGATTTCAGTGAACATGTGCCTGCTTTTGAGAACTGTTGACTGAACCACTAATTCCTAACAAAATCCTTAAGCCAACTTACACTCTCTATTTCCTAAGGTGTTCCCAGGGGATCGTATAGTTTTTGTAACTGAAATTATCTTTATGTCAAAGTTCTCAGGTCTTAAAACTTCTGTACCTGTGACCTGTGTTGTCCCCTCTTGAGTCTAGAACACCCAAGCAGTTTCATGTTCTCTCAACTGCCTTTAACTGCTTTGGGGAGGCAGGGAGCACCGAAGCCAGGAGACTACATGATTATCCAGACCTTTCTGAGACTCTTACCCCCTTGATGCCCTATTGTTCTGTGTTCTTGGTCTCCCAGATCTGCTACTTATTACCAGTATGCCACTGGGGAAGTTACTTCATAATTCTGTGCCTCAGCCTCCCCATCTTAAAAGTGAAGATAATAGTGCCAATTTCACAGATTTGTGGTGAGGATTAAATGAGATGATGTACATCAAGAGATTGGAACAGCTCTTGCTTATAAGGCACACAGGACACAGTGGCTGCTGTCAGCACTGCTGTAGTTCATTCTCATGAATGTGTATAGAGCTGTGTGTAGGACAACAAGTCTGACTACACCGTCTACCCAAAAACTCTTAGACTGAGAAATTCGTTTGTTCTAATTATATTTACTGTCCCTATGACAGATTCTGTGAACTCTTCGCCAAGACCAACTGGAAATATTAGAGGTCCTGATTCACCTACAGGGGATGGGAGTACTGTACACTGACTACTGTGAACTTGTGGGTTGGAGAGAAAAGAGAAGCTTACTAGAATCCTAGTTTTAACTAGTTAAATGTTAAATATTTTAACTGTCTCTTTTGACCCATGGGATAGGACTCCCATTGGCTTGTTTAGATGCTACTTTTTACAGATGATCTAAGATCATACTGACTTCTCACCAATTAATAGCAAATCTGGTGGTATATTTGGGAGGGCCTTCTTTTGCATAACACTTACAAGGTCCAGTTCTTAAGCTAACAACCCATTTTCTAAAATGATGACATGATGACATTTCATACTGTTTCTCCCACCAGTGGAAACCACTGGTGCCAAAGCGGGAAAAGTAAGGGTCAAGGGCTTGATTTTAGGTTCTGAACCTCAATCATCAGGACTCACATGGATCTTAATTCCATCCTTCTCTCTTTATCTGCTTCTCCCCTCTGTAGGCATCCAGCTCCTATAAGAATAACCACAGGAAATGATGCAAGTAAACAAGGTGGCCTCAAGAGAAGCCCAGGAATAGCAAATTTATACATTGGCGAGACTGTCAACATGAAAGAGAAGGTGAGGTCACTGAAAGTACATAGGTTAATGCCATCCATGGATATTTTGTAATGGCAAACAGTAAGATTTTATTTTTTATATTTTTTATTAACATATAATGTATTATTTGCCCCAGGGTACATGTCTGTGAATCATCAGGCTTACACATTTCATAGCACTTAC
>CM052884.1:87377805-87420238 GCA_028534135.1 Potos flavus | reverse complement strand
CCCCCCCCGGGATGATTTAGCACTCTCCTGAGAGTTCCCGTATAGATTATACTCCCACGTAAAGGGGAGCCAAAGGGCCCTGAAAGACCGCAAAAACTTCCCGGTACCATCCCCCATCACCTGTGACCATAAAAACTCCCCCTAACCCTGTCGGTTGCTCAGTCTTTCGGGAATTATCCCGCTGAGCCCACCGGCGTCAATAAAGCTGTGTTCTCCCTGTGCTCCGTGTGCCGCTTGAGTTTCCTCGGTCACTTCAGTCTCCACAACAGAAACACAGAATCTCGTGCACAGTTGTTCATAGCAGCTTTGTTCATGAATGTAAAAGCCAAAGACTGGAAATAACCCAAGTGTGGTATATCTGCACAATAAAATATTATTCAGCCATAAAAAGACACTAAGTATGGATAGATGCTACAACATAGATAAGCTCTGAAAATACGCCAAGTGAAGGAAATCAGTCACAAAAGGCCACATATTACATGATTCCACTTTTGAAATGTGAATATGGAAATCTATTGAAACAGATTAGATTGGTGGCTGCCACAGGCGAGGAGGGGAGACTATGAAATAACTGAAATAACTGCTAATAGGTATGGGGTGCCTTTGGGGTGTGATTAAAATACCCTGGAATTACATAATGGAGATGTTTGCACAATGTTTTTTGTTGTTTTTTTTTTTTAAGTAAACTCTACCCCAACCTAGGGCTCAAACTCACAACCCCAAGATCAAATGTCACATGTTCTACCAACTGAGCCAGCCAGGTGCCCCACACTTTCTGAATATACTAAAACCGCTATATTGTACACATAAAATATTTTAAAATAAATTATTCTTCCCTATCCCATGACTACCAGTTAAACTAAATGCTACAGGCCCTGCATTTCGTTTTTAATGCTAACTGATGAAATTATAGGTCCTGCCCTTTAAATGGAAAATCTTCATAATAAATAAAAATAAACCTGTGAGAGAAACAAAGGCATCAAGAGAGAGATCCTCTGTATCATAAAACTCATTCAAAAAATCTGATTTGAGGAGCACCTGGGTGGCTCAGTTAAGCGTCTGCCTTCAGCTCAGGTCACGGTCCCAGGGTCCTGGGATCGAGCCCCACATCAGGCTCCCCGCTCAGCGGGAAGCCTGCTTCTCCCTCTCTCATTCCCCCTGCTTATGTTCCCTCTCTCGCTGTGTCTCTCTCTGTCAAATAAATAAATAAAATCTTTAAAAAAATCTGATTTGATACGATATCAAACCAAAATACTCATAAGAATATCACTACTGGGTTTTGTGTGCTATGGAAACTGGAGACTTTTCTATTTGTTACACAAGTTGGTCCATAAATACCAATGTGCTTTTGGAAGTATTATTTCAAAGGGGTGTTCTAAGGCACTGAAAACTTTAAAAATGGTTTTCATGCCCCAGGAAAATAACTTTCAAAAGAAATCTGTAGCTCTGACTGGTTGTTGCATTTTTTGGTTTATTGTCCCTCTAATAACATTGTGGTTGCTCTGTCTGCATCTCTCATTGAGTGATATCAGCTTTGTAAAGTCAGGCTATCAATCCTTTAGCCTTTGTAATTCCCCCCCTTATATCCATAATAAAGGCATGCTTTGAAATACAGGAAAGGAACATAAAGGCCAAAGATATTAGGAATATGGGAACCTCCACGGAGAAGCTGAATTAGTAAGACTTGTGGATATGAAGTAGCATATTGAAGGAAATCAGAATTGTTTGTATATAACACATACACCCCTCTAAATGGATAGCTGAGTTGTTCTTCACTGGATTTACCTATGGCTCTTGTTTCTTTTGAGGTCATGTTGTAAAACCACTGCCCGTTGAATGCAGAGTCCATTGTTTCATGTTCCACCAAAGGTTGGTGTTGAATCCTCTCAAAGTTGCTGTCAGAAAACCAAGGTTCATTCTCGGGCTTTCCTGCTGCCTAGTTCTGCTACCTTACACGAGTCCTCTGGCCTTGACTTCACTCCAATTACATAACCACAAAGAAAAAAATGAAAGATTCAAGAGGTTTTGCCACCAAGATCTACAGAACATCTAGGGATAGAAAATTCCAGTTCCATCCAAACTTCTCCAAAACACAACAAGGAGTATGTTAGAAAGGGCAATTATAGATCAAATTCATTCAGGGACACCGATATAAAAATCATAAACAAGGTACAGGCAAATTCACCTCTAATCACGTATTCTCCGATCCTCCCTTCCTCTGAATCCCCATGGTGCTCCTTAGCTCTGGCCTACTTTCTCGTCTACAGTCTCTCATTGCCTCCTTCTCCAAATGAAGACTAAATCACCACTGATCAATATCTAAATTTCAGTCCTTTCTCTGTTAAGACAGCTGCATGACCTGTGGTCAACTGTTAGCCCTTCTGGCCTCAGTTATTTAATATGAAAATTAGGAACCATGTCTTCTTCACAACGTTTCTAGATTTTAAGAGATAGAAGGACTAAAGAAGACTTAAGAGTACTTGAAAAGTCCTAATAGTATAGATATCAATACATTCCCCCCTTAAAGGCCATGACTTCTCGAAGGCCAATTTCTGGGTCCCATTGGTCCTTCTATCCTAAAAGCACCAAACTCAAGTGTCATAAAAATGAGCAAGTTCTTCATCTTGGGCCTTGACCGCACTATCTGGCACTGGGCCACTGCAAGTTAAGATCTAGGGGCTAGGTAATGATTTCAAATGGTCACAGTTCTTAGGTCTTTCTGAATCCTGCGCTCGGTGACAAAGTAATTAAACTCATATTCCTTCTCAGTTATGTTGGTTACAGGACAGCCATTTCCCAGAGATGCTTCATCAGAATGCAAAAAGTCATCTTGACCAAGTACAGTTGGTTCTACCCCAGCCCAGAAAGCAAAAGAAGTATATCCTACTGACACTGTTCAAAGAACCCAACAAGGAAAGATTTGGATAGAAATTTTTGTCCCAGAGGACACTCAGAGAAAATTTGAGCATAGCATCTTATAAATAAATAAACACACACGTGCATGCACACCAGAACATCCTTGAGAGATGCAATGTGATCATTCGTATGATGTCATGCAGTTGTGAGTGAAAACTGACATCAGGTCAGGCTCATGGAGGCCTATCTAGGGACAATCCCCACCATTTCTTTCACCCAGCAGCACTGCATTACAACCACCAAGTTAAGCTACATGTGGGATGTTGTCTCTGCTTTGTTTGCTGTGTGGGATATCCCCAGGGTTGGGAGAGCCTCCACCTGGTGCATACTCTTGGGTTTGCATGACCAGGCCAATGTAAATAATCAGTGGAACACAGAAACTGCAGCTTCTCTGTAGCTCCTGGCCCTCCTCCATAGCAGCAAAACACCTCCCTTGTAGCGAAATAAGTCAAGCAGAGAGAGTCAATTATCATATGGTCTCACTTACGTGTGGAGCGTAAGGAAAAACATGGAGGACATTGTGAGAGGGAAGGGATGGATGAATTGGAGGAAATCGGAGGGGCAAAGAACCATGAGAGACTGTGAACTAGGAGCAATGGACTGAGGGTTTTGGAGGGGAGGGGGTGGGGGGGATGGGCGAGCCTGGTGGTGGGTATTGAGGAGGGCACGTATTGCATGGAGCACTGGGTGTGGTACATAAACAACGAATCTTGTAACACTGAAAAAATAAATAAAAGTATTTCCCAAACATTTGGGAAAAAAATAAAATAAAATAAAATAACAAAACAAAACAAAACACCTACCTTGTGTAGGTGAAGGGACAAAGGAAACCACATATTTGAGCTGCTGGATCTGCCTAGGAAATGAAGAGCTGTACCTGCTGTGTCTCCTGCCTTGTATCCTATAAAGCAAAATGAAGAGGTCTTAGATTAAAGTTTATTTGTGTCCAGTGAGTCTGTCAACTCCATTCATTATCCACAGTTGTGATGCCCCATCAATGCTATTACCAGGATTAAATCTTAAGGGAGTTTTTAGATAGATATGCAAAGATAGGTCCTGCAGATAAAGCTATGCATCACTAGAATTTCATAAGGAAAAACTAGAAATAACTAAGTGTTGTTTACTTTCTATGCAATATTCATGACTTTTTGGATAAGGAAAAATATATATAGTTTAGCTGAGAAAAATATTGCTGTAAGATAAGCCACTGTAGGACACATGGACAACGCAAATAAAGCAACAGATGTTAAAAGATAACTTTATGATTCAGGAAAAATAAGAAGCAGGAAGAGAAAAAAATGAAGGGCTTTGTTTTCCATAACCTGATTTAGAGCTAACACATGGTCACTTAGAGAGGGAACAGGAGAAGACCAGAGGTGGGTGGTTTAGTTAGGAGTAGATCAGGAGATCAGGGTGGGACATGGCAGAGCAATAGGGAAACTTTTCCCCACATAGGGTGGATGGGGATGCAGGGAGTTCCACAATAGGAAATACCTACAACTAGAAGGAAGAACAAAAACTAGCTCTTTCCCAAACATAAGGATAAACTAGACAAATCACATGCTTTGGGGGGAAAAGGAAGGCAAAAGAGAGAACGCAATATCACTACAGAAGTCAGAAAAATAAATCGGCAAGCCACTTATATTCCAAATAGAAAACCATAAAAGGCCCACCAACCTCTAAGAAACAACACCTTCAAATGACAAAGTAGGAGGGTCACTCGTGTACCTGGATCTTGCTCAGAAATGCTAAAATCATGCACAGAAGTAAAAATGATTGTAACCCCACAAAATCCTTCATAACATCAGCCCCCAACCAGTGACCAAAACACAGGATACTGGAGGCACCTGCCTGGTGCTGCAGGTCACTTTATAGCCCAATACCACCAACCCCCAGCTGACCGCACTTACAAATCCCTCTGCTGATTGCTTTTATGTTTCAGAAATATAAGTATTGTGTTTTCACTGATCCAAACTGCTTAATATTTGGAAAATGTGGGAAGTACAAAGAAGAAAATAAAAACTCTTTATGAAAGCCACTGTTTTGGGGTGACCCAGGTGCCCTTCATCTGTTGGGTATCCAACTCTTGATCTCGGCTCCAGTCTTGATCTCAGGGTTGTGGGTTCAGGCTCCAAGTTGGTCATGATACAGGACATGGAGCCTACTTAAAAATAAAAAAAAAAAGCCACTATTTTTATATTCAAAGAAAAACTGCTTTCTACCTCCTGAACCTTGACTTTCCACTAATCACTGCAGTACTAAAATCAGGGGTGTGAATAAAGTGCCACCACTGAGTCTTTGAAAACTATAACTTCTCCAGACCCTCTGAAATTCCTGGGAGAACAGAATGTTCAGGGAGTGTCTATAGCTGTTTACCGGATTGTCGGGGAAAGGCAGTTAGGGTGTTTTGCAAACTTTAGAAGCATCAGAACTTCCAGAATCACCTGCAGGGCTTCATTAACTGCAGATTGCCGGGCTGTGTTCCAGGACATTCTTCTTCAGATTTTCATGGTGCCCAAGAATTTGCATTTCTGAAAGTTCTCAGGAGATACTGATGCTATCCCCAGGACTACCTTGGAGAACCACTGACACAGCTAATATCACCTTAAGGTGCACCCTGTTCAATGGCTCCCAAACTCTATCAAAATTATCTGAAATGTTATTTAAAAATACAGGTGTCTTTTTTTATTATTATGTTCAATTAGCCAACATATTATACATCATTAGTTTTTGATGTAGTGTTCAACAATTCATTAGTTGCATATAACACCCAGTACCCATCACCACATGTGCCCTGCTTAATACCTGCCATCCTGTTACCCCATGCCTCCACCCCCCTCCCTTTTGTAACCCTCAGTGTGGTTCCCTGAGTCCAGAGTCTTCCATGGTTTCTCTCCCTCTCTTATTTTTTCCCATTCAGTTCTCCCTCCCTTCCCCTATGGTCCTCTGTGCTATTCTTTATGTCTCACATATGTGTGAAACCATATGATAATTGTCTTTGTCTGCTTGACTTATTTCACTTAGCATAATCCCCTCCAGTTCCATCCATGTCAATGCAAATGGTGGGGATTTATCCTTTCTGATGGCTGAGTAATATTCCATTGTATATATGAACCACATCTTCTTTATCCATTCAGCTGTTGAAGGACATCTTGGCTCCTTCCACAGTTTGGCTATTGTGGACATTGCTGCTATGAACATTGGGGTGCATGTATCCCTTCTTATCACTACATTTAGATCTTTGTGGCAAATATCTAAAAGTGCAATTACTGGGTCATAGGGTATGTCTATAACGTCTTGAGGAACCTCCATACTGTTTTCCAGAGTGGCTGTACCGGCTTTCATTCCTACCAACAGGGTATGAGGGTTCCCTTTTCCACACCCTTGCCAACATTCATTTGTTCCTGTCTTGTTAAATTTTTGCCATTCTAACTGATGTAAGGTGGTATCTCATTGTGGTTTTGATTTGAGTTTCCCTGATGGTTAACGATGATGAACATTTTCTCATGTGTCTGTTAGCCATTTGTATGTCTTCTCTGGAGAACTGTATGTTCGTGTCTTCTGCCCATTTATTGACTTTTTTTTTTTTTTTCGGTATTGAGTTTGAGAATTCTTTATAGATCTTGGATATCAGCCCTTTATCTGTAATGTCATTTGTCTTCTCTCATTCTGTGGGCTGCCTCTTAGTTTTGTTGACTGTTTCCTTTGCTGTGCAAAAGCTTTTTATCTGGATGATGTCCCAACAGTTCCTTTTTTGCTTTTGTTTCCCTTGCCTTTAGAGACATGTCTTGAAAGAAGTTACTGTGGCCAATGTTGAAAAGGTTACTGCCTATGTTCTCCTCAAGGATTTTAATGGATTCTGGTCTCACATTTAGGTCATTCGTCCATTTCGAGTCTATTTTTGTATATGTTGTAAGAAAATGGTCCAGTTTCATTCTTCTGCATGTGGCTTCCTATTTTCTGAACATTTGTTGAAGAGACTTTTTTCTATTGGATATTCTTTCCTGATTTGTTGAACATTAGTTGACCATAGAATTAAGGGTCCATTTCTGGGGTCTCTATTTTTTCCACTGATCTATGTGTCTGTTTTTGTACCAATACCATGCTGTCTTGATGATCACAGCTCTGTAATAGAGCTTGACATCAGGCATTGTGATGCCTCTGGCTTTGGTTTTCTTTTTCAACAATTTCCTGGTGATTCAGGTTTTTTCTGGTTCCACATAAATTTTAGGATTCTTTGTTCCAGCTCTGTGGAAAAAGTTAACGGGATTTTGATAGGGATTGCATTGAATGTATACATTTCTCTAGATAGCATAGACATTTTAACAATATTTGTTCTTCCAACCCATAAGCATAGAAGGTTTTTCCACTTCTTTTTGGCTTCCTCAATTTCTTTCATGAGTATTCTATACCTTTCTGAGTACAGATCCTTTGCCTCTTTGGTGAGGTTTCTTCTTAGGTACCTTATGGTTTTGGGTGCAATTGTAAATGGGATTGACTCTTTAGTTTCTCTTTCTTCTGTCTCATTGTAAGTGTATGAAAATGCACCTGATTTCTGTGCATTGATTTTATATCCTACCACTTTGCTGAATTCCTGTATGAGTTCTAGCAATTTTGGGGTGGAGTCTTTTGGGTTTTCCACATAAAGTGTCATGTCATCTGCAAAGAGAGAGAGTTTGACTTCTTCTTTGCCTATTTGGATGCTGTTTAATTCTTTTTGTTGTCTGGTTGCTGAGGCTAGGACTTCTAGTACTATGTTGAAGAGCAGTGGTGATAGTGGACATCTGTGTCATGTTCCTGACCTGTGGGCTTTTCATATATGATTTTTAAGATATTGAGGTATTTTCCATCTATCCCTACACTATAAAGTGTCTTAATCAAGAAAGGATGCTGTACTTCATCAAATGCTTTTCCCACATCAATTGAGAGGATCATCTAGTTCTTGTCCTTTCTTTTATTAATGTGGTATGCCACATTAACTGATTTCCATATGTCGTAGCACCTTGTGGCCCAACAATAAATCCCACTTGGTAGTCTTGAATAATCCTTTTAATATACTGTTGGATCCTACTGGCTAGTATCTTAGTGAGAATTTTGGCATCCATGTTCATCAGGAATATTTTCTGGAGTTTCTGTCTGGTTTTGGGATCAAGGTAATGCTGGCCTCATAGAAAGAATATGAAAGTTTTCTTTCCGTTGCTATTTTTTTAAACAGCTTCAGAAGAATAAGTATTAGTTCTTCTTTAAATGTTTGGTAGAACTCCCCTGGGAAGTCATCTGGCCCCAGACTCTTTGTTGAGAGATATTGATTACTGCTTCAATTTTCTTGCTCGTTATGGGTCTATTCAGGTTTTCTATTTCTTCTGGATTCAGTTTTGGTAGTTTAAACATCTCTGTGAGTGCATCTATTTCTTCCAGGTTGCCTAATTTGCTGGCAAATAGTTGCTCATAATATGTACTTATAATTGTTTGTATTTCTTCAGTGTTGGTTGTGATCTCTCCTCTTTCATTCATGATTTTATTTATTTGGATCATTTCTCTTTTCTTTTTGATAAGTCTGGCCAGGGGTTTGTTGGTCTTATTCTTTCAAAGATATAACTCCTACTTTCATTGATCTGTTCTACCACTGCTCTTTTGGTTTCTAGTTCACTGATTTCTGCTCTAATCTTTATTAATTATTTTCTCTTGCTGGATTTAGGCTTTATTTGCTGTTCTTTCTCCAGCTCCTTTAGGTATAAGGTTAGCTTGTGTATTTGAGACCTTTCTTGTTTCTTGAGAAAGGCTTGTATTGCTATATACTTCCCTCTTAGGACCACCTTTGCTGCATCCGAAAGGTTTTGAACAGTTGTGTTTTCATTCATTTGTTTCCTTGAATTGTTTTAATTCTTTTTAATTTCCTGGTTGACCCACTCATTCTTTAGTAGGATGCTCTTTAGCCTCCATATATTTGAGTTCTTTTCAAATTTCCCCTTGTGATTGAGTTCAAGGTTCAAAGCGTTATGGTCTGAATATATGCAGGGAATGATCCTAATCTTTCGGTACCAGTTGAAACCTGATTTGTGACCCAGTATGTGGTCCATTCTGGAGAATGTTCCATGTGCACTTGAGAAGAATGTGTATTCTGTTGCTTTAGGGTGGAATGCTCTGAATATATCTTTGAAGCCCAAGTGGTCCTGTGTGTCATTCAAAGCTCTTGATTCCTTCTTGATCTTTTCATTATCAATCATTACTCTGAACTCTAGTTCCAATATTTTACTTATATTCATACTGATCAGGTCCCTGGCATTCAGTACTGCCTCTCGTTCTCTTTTTTGAGTTGAGTTTTTCCATCTTGTCATTCTGTCCAGAGAAAAATAGATGAATGAGAGAACAAAATACTAAAATGGCAACAAGGACCCCAGAGAAATATATACTAAACAAATCAGAGGAGACCCAAAACCAAAATAATAAAAAATTAAAATTAAAAAAAGAGACAATAATCAGAAAGGTGAACAGAACAATACACTGATCCTGTATTTTGTTCTGCTTGTTAGAAAATTAGATCCAAAAATTGTACAGAAAGACAAACTGATATATGTACAAAAATAAAATTACATACAATGAAAGGGTAACATGCAACTATAAAAACGAAAATGAAATGACACAAAAAAGAAGGAATATAAACAGAAAGGTGAACAGAAGAGAGCAATATACTATATCCTGAGTGTATTTTAGTCTGTTTGTTAGAAGAAACTACATCCCAAAATTGTAAAGAAAGAAAATAAAAGACATATATATATATATGTATATATATATATATATATATACACACACACATATATATATTTTTGTATATATATTTTGTGTATATATTTATATATTTTTGTATATATATATACAAAATAAAATTAAATACAATGAAAAGATAGAATGTAACTATAAAGATGAAAATTAAAAAAGACTTTAATCCAACTAATGAATCACTGAACACTACATCAAAAACTTACGATTATGCTGGCTATCTGAACATAATAAATAAATTAAATAAATAAATAAATAAATATTTTAACAAAAAGAAGAAGAGGAGGAAGAAGAAGGAGAAAAGAGAGAGAATATGATCAGACAAGTGAAGAGAACAGAGCAATCCGCTAGATTCTGGGTGTACTTTGGTCTGTTTGTTAGGAGAAACTGTATCCCAAAAACTGTAAAGAAAGATTTACGTATATATAAAAAAAATAAAATTAAATACAATGAAAGGATAGAATGTAAATGTAAAATTGAAAATTTAAAAAGATTTTAAAAAGAGTTGATAAGAAATTGGTTGAAAAAGGAAAGAGAAAAAAATTTTAAATTCAAACACTAAAGAATTGTGGGGAAAAAATCATGAATTCTATATCATTTTCCCTTAGTTCTGGAATTTTTCAGTTTGTGTGATTGGTAAACTTGGTCTTAGCCAGATGTTCTTGGTGATATTCTGAGGGAGGGGCCTATTGCTCTGATTCTCAAGCATCTTTGCCCCGGGCGGAATTACGCCACCCTTGCCAGGGGACCTGGCTAAGTTAGCTGCTCCGGTTCGCTCTATGTGGCTTTTGTTCCCTGAAGGCATCTGTGCTGCTTTGGAGGATGAGAAATGAAAATAGCAGCCTCCCAGTGCTCAGGCCTGGAGCTGAAAGCTGGGGACCCCAATCCTCAGTGTGCCCTCAGGGAAAAGCCGTCAATCACTTCTGTCTCCCTGGTCTCTTTCTGAACTCCGTGCTTACCCAGCCTGTGACTGAGCGTTTCTATCTCAGGCATGCGACTGCTTTTCAAATCTTCAAACCCTGCAAACCACTGTGGCACACATCTGCGCCACTCCTCCTGGGAAAGGAAGGCGGTTTTACCGTGGTTCTGCTTTTTTTTTTTTCCCCAAATACTTTTATTTTATTTTTTCAGTGTTACAAGATTCATTGTTTATGTACCACACCCAGTGCTCCATGCAATACGTGCCCTCCTCAATATCCACCACCAGGCTCGCCCATCCCCCCACCCCCCTCCCCTCCAAAACCCTCAGTCCGTTGCTCTGAGTTCACAGTCTCTCATGGTTCATCGCCCCTCCGATTTCCTCCAGTTCACCCCTCCCTTCCCTCTCACAATGTCCTGCTTCTTGCTGGGTCTCTGCTCAGAGCGCTTGCCTGACCCTGCTGCAGCGTGCGGTATATGGCAACACCAAGTTGAGATCCCACTCCTGAGATCACTGACTGCAACTGGATTTCCTGCTTCAATCCCTGGAAACTCTTCCACACTCAGGCACCCCCAGTCTTCCTGTGATCCTAGGTTTCCTGAGACAATACTGTCCCGATAGGATTTTGCCCAGCTTCTCCACCTGAGTGTCTTTCAGGCAGGCACATCTGTCACTGGAACAGACTTCTAAAAGTTCTGATTTTGTGCTCCATTGCTATATCACTTTCCAGGGTGGGCTTTTGGAGGCTCCCTCCCCCTGTGGTTTATCTTCCCATATATCTCCTTGGATTCACTTCTCCGCTCTTCCTACCTTACAGAAAGTGGTCCCTTTTCTATTTGAAGAGTTGTAACTATTCTTTTCTTAGATCTGCAGTTGAGTTTGCAGGTGTTTAGAATGATTTCATAGCTATCTAGCTGAATTCCTGAGACAGACGAAACTAAGGTCTCCTACTCCTTTGCCATCTTGGACTATTCACCATTTACTTTTAGCTTCCAGTTTTCTCCTGTATAAACATCTAATATTTATTCTGAGATTACCTACCAACACCTGTTACTAATGTATCATTTGCCTTAAGGATCTTAGGTGGTTCATTTCAGCAAATATTTGACAACCTCAGGATACAGCAGGAAATACAATAGTGAACAAGAAAGACTTATCTTTACCTTTGAGGAACTCACAAGCTGGTGGAGACCAGTACCTTAAACAAACAGATAAGAAATAGTTCTGCAAGTAATATTGGAATTCTCACACGTGTTACAAAGGTAAGTATGGAGTGCCAAGAGAGTAGATAAAAGGGAACAGAACCTTATCCGCAGGTGCAGATAGAGTGTCCCTGAAGAAGCAGTACTTAAGCTGAGGGACATGAAGTGGCACTACCCGAAAACAAGACTTCTAGAGGAAAACCGTAAGTGCCAATGAGACTTGAGGAGGGAAGGAACCTGGCACAGTGGAAGGACAGGAATGAGTGAGGCTGGAACATAACGTACAAGATAATGAGGTAACATTGGACACACAGGCAAGGGTCAGAAGGTACAGGTTCTGAGAGATTCACATTTAAAATATGGAGTCTCCTTCAAAGTGCAACGGAAGTCTTCAAGGTTTCTGACCAGGAAGCAAATAATCAGAACCATGTTTTTGAAGATCACTGTAGGAGTGAAAGTGAATACTCAAGAGCCCAAAGAGTCACAAACATACTTTCAATTCTATGATGATTTCAGTAACTTTTTACAAACATTACCAATGTAACAGTAAGATACCTCATCTGCAAGAAAAATGCAAACTGACATTTTCATAGATTAAAAGCCCTAGGGTAGTCTTAGGTAGTCAAACTCTGTTGTTGGAGAATTCCTGTTCTTTAAATAGGGATTATGTATTAACCACATTTGAGAAATGCTGCACTAGGAGTTGGATGAAGAATGGCTTGGAGGAGGTACAAGCCACTAAGACAAAAATTTGGAAGTTATGGTGGGGGTTCAGGACTCCTTGTAATCTAGACCAGAGTACTAGCAGTAGAGGTAGGAAAAAGAGCAGAATGGTTCCAGAAGGTAGAATGTTTGACCCTAGTGATTGATTAGATCAGTGATGGAAGGAGACAGAGGTACCATGCTTGACACCAGATTTCAGGTAGATACAGCTAAACTGATGGTTATTATTGAGATAATAAGTGTTAACAATTATGTGATGCCTATTACGGACTAAGTACTATTCTCAGCAATCTTGTGGTAACTCATCAAACTCTCACAGAACTTACGGGATAAGAATTATTAGCATCTACATTTTACCGATAAACTAAGATTTGCAGAAGTTAACTGACTTAATGAAGGTCACGCGGCTCTTAAATAGCAAAGAATCATCAATGAAGAAGCAAGTTAGCAATAGATGAAAGAGTTCTGAATTTGGGATATGCTAGCTTTGAGATTCCTGAGACATCCAAGTAGAAATGTAGAGAAAGTCTTTGGCCATAGTTTGGGACTCAGAAGGGAATCCAAGATAGAAATAAAAATGTGGGAAATGTTAGTATATTTGTAGGCTTCAAACTAGATGTGGGAGCCCCTGAGTGTGTAGCATGAGAAACGACAACAGTTTAAAACAAAGTCCTGAAGACATATAACAAAGTTTAAACAAAAATACTGGTAATGAGTACAAAGGAGCAGTCCAAAAAGCTGGGAAGGCATTCAGGGGGAGACGTTTGAGGTCACTGTCACAAAAGGGGAAAAAGTATCTCAAATTAGAGAATCTACTACACTCAGTGCTCTTAAGAACTCAGGTAGAAAAGACAACACACAGAATGGAGAAGATATTTGCAAATCACCTCTCTAATAAGGGACTTGTCTCCAGAATATAAAAAGAATTCTTAACAACTCAATAATAAAAGAGAAATGACCCAGTTTAAAAAACAGGCAAATGAACTTTCTGGAGTGATGGGAATGCGCCATAACTAACTGTGGTGATGGCTGCAGAGATCTGTGAATGACCTGATCCGTGAACACACAAAAGTCCACTGAAACAAAATCCACTGAGAGCACTTTCTATGGCTGAATTGTATAGGATGTGAATTATTTCTCAGAAAAGCTGTTTCTCCAAAAGCGGAGGCGAAAACCGGAAGCTGTCCATCACATTTGGGAACAGCTTGTCGGCAACATCAGCTGAGGGGTTCCATACAACGGTGGAGACAGAGGACAACTGTAGACGTTTATAGTGTCTGCCAGCCCTTTGACTGTTCCCTGCCCTTCCTCTGCTCAGCTCTGAATCAGAGGACTGATCCCTGCAAACTTCTTCCTTGGACCCCTCCACTAACTGTCTCCTTTTTAGGAGTAATTGACGGGAGGCTGGATGGTAGGGATTTACAGCTGGTTCCATGGCCTGTCATCCACCCTCCAGGGATGCCTGGGGACTTGACCCTTAGTTAACTCTCCCAACATTAACTCAGAGAATTGTTATGAATACTTACAGGAGATGCAAAATAAGTGACAGTGTAAAAGAAGACTATTTACTGTTTCGTTGCTGCTACCCCAGAGAACGGAAGCTAGTCACAGATACCTGAGGGGCTGTGTAAATACATAGGTAGGTATAAAAGGTGAAGAGACCCCAGCACTGATGATTCCCTTGGGCTAAGGTTGTCCACATGTGCTCAAGCCTCATGTCTCATGGCCATGCCCATCTTAAGTGCAGAATGACTGGAACATCAGAAGCCGTGGCTGGGAGTCCTAACATCTCCTCCGTGTTGATGCGGAGCACGCAGAGTACTTTCACGTCCTGAGGCCTTCCTTACAGCTAAGCAAACTTGATCCTGGGTGAAGCCTGTCGTGCCTCAAGAGTTGGATTGTGAATTTGCATCCAACCTCACCGCTGCCGGAAGAGCAGAGGAGACATTGCCGAGGCACTGCCAGGAGACTAGAGGGCGAGAGGAGGATCTCGGGGCCTTCTCCCCTGAATCTCTTATCTTGAGACATCTGTAGTGGGTCTACATCCCGCCAGGCAGCCCTACTTTCCATGGTTCCATAGCATCCATCAGCCCCTCCAGGGCTGGGATGCTGTCTCTCTGCAGTTGCTAGACTGAGTTGCCCCATCTTCTCCTATTTCCTCTTGCAGCGCCCACAAACCTCAGAAACCTAACCCTCATATTAAAGTACTCTATTGAACTACCTGGTGTGTTTTCTGCTTTCCTAACTGGACCTTGAACAAAATAGTTCAAAGCAGGAGCAGTCTTACAAAATAGAGCCTTAAGTTAGAATTTTGGGATTGAATGCTTATTTATTTTGGTAGGAATGCAGTATCATCTCATTGTTAGTAGAAAATGGCATTTTAGAACCTGTGGCAGAGGTGCCTGTGTGGCTCGGTTAGTTAAGAATCTGCTCCCCACTTGGGTCATGACCCCGGTGTCCTGGGATCCAGCCTCTGCTCAGTGGGGAGTCTTCTTTCTCCTCTCTCTCTGCCCCTCCTTACCCCCCACTCATGCTCTCTCTCTCAAAAAATAAATGGAATCTTCTTTAAAAAATCATAACCTGTGGCATATGGTGGCATCACACTAGTTTATCTTTTTCTAGTGTTTCTTAGAGCGATGGGCCTATTGTTGAAGGCAAGATTTTTGGAGATCAGTTAGCTGCTGCAGTTGGCCGTAATTGCGGTAATTATGATTAAGGGGACTCTGTGGTGAGATGCTGCTTCTGACATCATGGGGCAGCTTACAGGAATAAAATTATAAATTCAAGACCTTACCCTCTCTATTCAACTTACAGTCAGAAAACCAGACAGCTTCTATATGAGCCAGGCAAGATGCAGTTATTCCTTATAGCCACAGGCCACGGGACTTGGGAGAATTAGAGCACAATCTAATTGTATAGCTTGCAGAATGAAAGTTTAGTATATAGCCTACCAAATCTCCATGGTAAAGATGTGGCCATTGACAAGGAAGGAGTGGGATTCTGAGACTCAAGGTGAGAATTTTGAATACACTTCAAAGAATCTGAGAATTTTGAATCACCCAATCACTTTGAAACTTCCTTTTTCACAGAATTAGCTTTTCCTATCACAACTGAAAGGACTAGCCTTCCTTTGCTTGGAGGCCCTGTAATAATCTCATTTTTTTTTTCCCCAAATACTTTTATTTTTTCAGTGTTACAAGATTCATTGTTTATGTACCACACCCAGTGCTCCGTGCAATACGTGCCCTCCTCAATACCCACCACTTGATGCAGTTTTCTTGCAAGGACACGCCTGTTCTGCTTAAAGCCTGTGCCTGTGATTACTCATTGCCTGGAGAGACTATTGTCAGATCTCAGTATGACCAAGAAGACAGGGGCAAAGTTAGACCCAAGAGAAGATAGTTTAAACACAAAACTAATTACAAGATCTTCCTAATTAACATTTGCAAAACCTAAAAAATGTGTAGAATTGGATTGTTGATGTGTTAGACCAAAGAAAATAGAACATAATGTTGGATGATGCCAAACTTATCAATACAGGTGTGTTATCAGAGACTATGAAATGTGCAAACATGAGCAACAGCAAGTGGCTCCATTGTTTTTCTTAGGTGACAGTATGGAAGCTGGACTCAATAATGACCTACATGAGTAAGAATGTGATGCCCAAAATGCACCATCAAAGGCTTAAGGAGATGGCAATATTGAAGAAGATTTTATCATGGGCAACCCATTCACATGGACTCTTTCTTCCTTGGGGGAGAATCTAGAGAATACTCTCTTCATGATGACATTAGGAAATGAATTAGTGAGAGAAAATGGTTGGAAATAATAGAGATTTGGTCATTCAAATTATCTCAGTTGGTATAATGTCACCCTAAATTAGCCAGATTAAATGATAGTACTTAATCATAGTTGGAGTTGGACAAGGTTGGAGCAATTACTGTAATAGGCAACAGAACCAGAATACCAACAGGAATATTTTAACCCACAGAGATCCATGACATCAGCTAATGAAATCAGGAGGTACCTAGGAATGAAATAGGTGATCAGCTTCCTAAAGTATTGCTTAAACTATACAACTGGAAAAATTCTAAATATCGCATATCAGTTATGTACTGCTGCAAAACTCACCACTCTGAAACCTAGTAGCTTAACGCAATCATTTTCTCACAAATCTATGGGTCAGCAATTTGAGCTAGGTTTAGCAAGATACTCTATTAATTTTGACCAGGGTTATTCACATTATTTTATTCATTTAGTGGTTCAACCAATGCTAAATGAGCTAAAAGCTCCTCGCACATCAGGCAATTGGCAAGCTGACAACTAGAATGTTTGAGTTCTCCCCTGTGTGGCATTTCCAGCAGGCTAGCTCTTGTTCCTACATATGGTGGGTCCAGGATTCAAACCACAGAATTCAATGCAAAAGCAATTTTCAAACTTCCTCTTACATCATATTTGCTAACTTCCTATTGACCCAACTAAATGACATGACCAAGGCCAAATTCAAGTCTAAAATTAAGTATATCTCTGTATGGAGATAGAAAATTTTTTTATGCTCAGTTAGCCAACATACAGTACATCATAATTTTCTGATGTAGTGTTCAACGACTCATTTGTTGCATATAACACCCAGTGTTCATCAGAACACATGCCCTCCTTAATACCCATCACCCAGGTACCCTATCCCCTCACCCTCCTCCTTTCTGTAACCCTCAGTTTGTTTCCTGGAGTCCAGAGCTGATAGGACCATAGGGGAAGAGAGGGAAAACTGAATGGGAAGAAATCGGAGAGGGAGACAAACCATGGAGATAGAAGTTTTAAAAACATTAGCATGTAGGTATCATTTAAAGCCTTGAGATTTAATGAGACTACTAAAGGAGAGAGAAGAGTTTTAGAAATTGAACCTTAGAATATCACAACTTTTAGAAAATTTAGGTGCATTATGAGGAACCAGCAAAGGAACACCAAGAAGGATCTGTCAGGACAGTAAAAGAAAAAGAAAAAGAAAAAGAAAAACTCCATAGAAGGATGAACTTCTAGCCAAGTAAAGTAAGGAAAAAAGAGTAATCAATGTCAGGTGAGATAAATGAGAATTTTAAATCAACATTGAAAGCAGCAGTGTGGAAGTGACTTGTGATCCTGATAAGATCAGTTTTAGTGGAGGGGTCCAATTTCTTTCTTTCTTTCTTTCTTTCTTTCTTTCTTTCTTTCTTTCTTTCTTTCTTTCTTTCTTTCTTTTTTTTTTTGAGGGGTCCAATTTCAATAAAGAAGCTTACAACTTCTACTTCCATTTTTATATATATTTTAAGGCTTTGCTCCATCAAACTTAATCCATCAGGAGACAAATAAAACATAACTATGATGCTGTACATTAGATCGCCAGAATTTGTTCACCCTATAGCTCAGAGTTTGTACCCTTTGACCAATCTCCCTGATTCCTCCAGCCCACAGCCCTGGCAACCACCATTCTACCATCTGCTTCTATGACGATGACTTTTTTAAGATGCCACATATAAGTGATATCACATAATACTTATCTTTCTTTGTCTGACTTATTTCATTTAGCATAATACCCTTGAGGCCCATCCATGTTGTTGCAAATGATAGGATTTCCTTCTTTCTCATGGCTGAATAATAGTGCACCATATATATACACCACATTTTCCTTATCTGTTCATCAGCTGACAAACACTTAGGTTGATTCCATGTCTTGGCTGTTGTGAATAATGCTGCAGAGAACATGAGAGTGCAGCTATCTCTTCGGATATATATTACTGGATCATATGGTAGTTCCATGTTTAATTTTTGAGGAACCTCCATACTGTTTTCCATAATGACTATATCAATTTACATTCCCACCAACATTGCACAAGGGTTCCCTTTTCTCCACACCCCTGCCAACACTTGTTACCACTTTAGTACCAGCCATTCCAAAAGGGGGGGGTAATGATATCACACTGTGGTTTTGCTATGCATTTGCCTGATGATTAGTGGTGTTGACCACCTTTTCATGTAACTGTTGGCCATTGGTGTGTCTTCCATGGAAAAATGTCTATTTGGGTCTTTTGCCCATTTCCAATGGGATTATTTGGGGGTTTTTTTGTGATTAAGTTGTAGGGGCTCATTATAGATTTTCAATATGAATACCTTATTAAATATATGGTATCTGATAAGAATTTTTTTACATCCTATAGGTTGCCTCTTCATGCCGTTTATTGTTTCCTGGCTATGCAAAAAGCTTTCCAGTTTGAAGCAGGCCCACTTGCTATTTTTTGCTTTTGTTTTTTGTGCTTTCGGTATCAGATCCAAAAAAATCATTGCCAAGACCTATGTCAAGGAGCTTCTTTGCTTTGCTTTTTTTCTATATGTCTGTTAAGTCTATTTATTAGTTTTCTTTAGCGGCATCATGTTTGCCTGCTTTGTGATCTGTCTGGCCTTACATTTGTGTCTGTGTGTTTGAAGGAGCAAGCACCTCTCCATCTTTACGGCCTATTATTGGCAGGTAAAGACCTTCTCCTGTGAGGCCCCCGGACTGATAGGATTATCTCTGGGATCACAGTCACCAAGTTTGGATGAAACTGGGTCCTCAGTTGGGTCTGCAAACCACAAGCCTATTATCAGGTGCATGATAGTCCTGGCTCCTGCTGGGTTACTGGACAGATCTCTGCATGGGCAGGACTATCCCTGAACCATAGCTGAGAGGGGATGGAGCCAGCTCACGGGGTCCACTCAGGATCCATAGTTGGACCACGGTCAGCCAGCCTGCCTCCTAGGCATCAAAGGGTGTGTCTTCTGCAAGGTCCCTGGGTGGGCAAGACTGCTCCCCCACCATGGCTGATGTTGGACCCAGGTCACAGTGCTTCGGGCTCCACAGCCCTAACCAAGGTCAGCAGTCCTATCATCCAAGGCTCAGGTGGGCATGATTCCTTCCAGGTTCCTTGGCTGATGGTGCCATTCACAGAACCAATGCCAAAAAGGGCTACAGCCAAGTCCACAAGATGATGATGAGGATGAGGCTGTTTTCTGGTCAGTATCCAGGACCATGGTCAGTGAGCCTGGCTCTTCAGGGTGCAACAGGGAAAAAGACAGGCCAGGAAGAAAACTTAGAGTAGCCAAATTCTGTGCTTTAGCCTTTGTGAATACACGTCTTTCTTCTTCAGTATGTCTTTTCAATACAGCTCTCCTCAGTGGCTCTGCTAAGGTTTCTCAACCTCTTACTTGGAACACAAAGGTCTCACATAGAAACTTGTGTCCATGGATGGCTGCTAAAATGATTGTTCCTATGGGAGGATATGCTATTCCACCATCTTGCTGACCCATAACAAACATTTTAAGGTCAAACTGATAGTATTCTCTAATAATTCTTGGAAGACCTATGAGAGACAACACTTTTCACATGGAGCTGGTAGCATCTTTCCTGGAACAGCAAAAATCCACATTTGATGCATATCTCTGTGATGGTCCTCCTGGGCTATGAAACTCTCAGGGCATCTATCTTAGAAGAAAATCATACATCAAAATTCACTATCTCAGGTGCCAGGCTCCCGCAACTTGCCTGGTCAACTTCACTCTTACAACTTCTACTTCCATTTTTGTATGTGTTAAGGCCTTGCCCATCAAATCTAATGTTTCAAGAGACATAAATAAAATACAACCAAAGTGGAATGGAAAAGAGGGAAATTTAATTTATTCTCACTGGGCTGAAGGCAAGTAAAGAATGTGAATCCTGAAGTTTGGTATAGGAAACAACAATATTTCCTCCTCCTCCTTGACCATACCTTTCGAGTCTTCTTCCTGGTTTATCACAACTCTTAGAAAAATACACTTGACCACACCACACCCCCTGACATGGCTCAATATTTGCTTAAGTAAAAGAGGCTGAGGCAAGCTAAAGGAGGAGCTCTCATTACTCTCTGCCATCACCCAATAAATAGCCAGACAAGCCCTCACCATTCCAGGACACTTGGAGAGATGAGACAATCCCACCAGCTGCCCCTACTGGGGCTCCTATTGTTTTCTCTTATTCCAAGGCAACAATGCAAGATCTGTGGTGAGTATGTATTGAACTGAAATTACTCCTTGTGTGATAGTCTTCAGGGGACTTGAATAGAGTGACCTGAGAAAAGATCCTATTCAAGTTCTTTTCTTTTTTTTTTTTAAGATTTTATTTATTTATTTGACAGATAGAGAGTACAAGTAGGCAGAGAGGCAGGCAGAGGGAGAGGGAGAAGCAGGCTCTCCGCCGAGCAGGGAGCCCGATGTGGTGCTCGATCCCAGGACCCTGAGATCATGACCTGAGCTGAAGGCAGAGGCTTTAACCCACCGAGCCACCCAGGCGCCCCCTATTCCAGTTGTATATATGGTTGGACTGAGTAATGTAAAACGTGGCAGGACATGGTGAGGAAAGTTCCGTAATATATGTTGTTTTAAGAGGGGTTGTAGATTCAATGCTAACTTGCCTAACCATTCTTCCTATATTCAGATTTTCTCCACCATAGCAACCCTACCAAGCAACTGTCTCCTCTTCTTCATATTCAAGGATAGAGTATTCAGGATCCCAGAAATTTTTCAAGATCATAGAAAGTTTTCTTTTGAATTTGAGATGCAATCTATTTTTTTGAAGTTCAACCCATGGGTTTTGGGTTAACCCCTTATAACTGCACAGAAAAAAATAATGTTAATAATCCCTTTCAAATAACAAAGAGTCCTCTCTTGTCATTATTGAGTTCATATGTTCCAAGGTACACATCCTCCTCCCTCCAACTCATCCCCACAGGACATGCGTACAAGCCCATCATCTCTCCTCTGGGTATAGGATCGCACGATTGTGTGGTTCTATTAAAAACTACTAAGTAGGAGAAAGAAAAACTGGTTCAGGCATAGTCTGACCCCTTACTAGCTGAATGATCTAATGTTTCTGAATATTTTTAGCTTCACCCATAAATTGAGGATAATTGGGGAAAGGTATTGAAGGAAGTGACGTCATGAAGCCTGAATCACTCTCGGGTCCATGGTTTCTCTTTTGTAAGTCTTCACCCTGGAATTGCACTTAAACCTCGTCCAAAGGTGACTATGTGGTGCCACTGGTAGCTACATGCTCCTGGAATTCTGGAGCCTACAAGAAGAGGTCAACACCACACCAGAAGACTTGTGTTCACACAGACTAAAGCAGAAATGCTGCCAACTCTAATTTTTCTTCCTGGCCTGTCATTTCCTTTGTTGTATCCTAACAATAGGGGGTCTCTATGGAGGTTTTGAAGTTCAATCTCTTGTACAAAATAATTAACTGTCTTTAGTGGTCAAGGAACCTGAGGAGTGGTTGACCAGGAACTGAAAAGTCTGTTTCAGTGCCAGAAAATCTGCTGAACTGCATGTTTCCACAAAATCTCAGCCATGACTCAACAATTGTCCAATTGTTCTCCTAACAAACCAGGACTTTTCTACAACCACGGGTCCAGATCTCCCTGTCTTTTAAAGAGAAGAAAGATAGAGGGGTATCTGGCTGGCTCAGTCAGTAGAGCATACAACTCTTGATCTCAGGGTGGTGATTCTGAGCCCCACATTGGGGGTAGAGAACTCACATTGCCTCAGTTCTCTAACTATAGTGATAGAAATTTCAGTTGAGCTAAAAGTGATAATATGTATGGTATTTTACAGTTTATTAACCGACTTCTTGTCCAATAACTATAAAATAAAAGTTAACATCCACGATTTTAAAATGAGGGAACTGAAGCTCAAGAAAGTTACATAAGTCACCCATAGTTATCAGTTAGGGACCAGAGAATCCAGCTAAGGTCTGGTTGAACGAAGAGCTCATGCTCTTCTCAGTATCCCACTAACCCAAGAAATAATCTGGAGATGGGTAGGATTTTTCTTGGGAGTGTCAACAAAGTACATTTTTTCAAAATTGTATCTATTTATTTTAGAAAGGGACAGAGAGAGAGAGTGACCACGATTTGAGTGAGGGCCAGAAGGAGAGGGAGAGAGAGAATCTCAAGCAGACTCTGCACTGAGTACAGAGCCCAATGTGGGGCTTGATACCACCACCCTAAGATCATGACCTGAGCTGAAATCAAGAATTGGCCGCCTAACAAACTGAGCCACCCAGGCACCCCTGAACAAATTTCATTTAAAAATATTTTAAGTGGTAACTAACTCTTCTTATTTTCCTCCAGTTCTTGAGGTCTCTGGACTGTCTTCTTAATTCCACAGTAGAATGTGACTTCTCCATCCTTTCCTTTGAGATTTGGGCATCTTGTAAGCTAAGACTAGAGGGTTTTCTGAAAATGTGCATGCTGCTGAGTAATGATCTTGATCCCAGATCAGTTGGGAAACCAGACACTTCAGCTCTCTGGGGTCAATCAGCACCGCGCCATAGAGCTGTTGCCTTCTTTCCCTCAGTATTACTAACCTGATTGAGTTAGAAGAAGATGGAGAAGGGGAGGAACTCAATCCAGCAAGTAGAGAGGACTACAGATTGGGAGTCAGAAGACCTGTATTCTAGTCTCCATTAAGCCTTCGATTATGGAGGTTTCTTTAAGGAACCCTGGCCTCAGGGTTTCTTTAGGGACACCCAGGCTTCCTCCTCAAAATCAGGGATGATACTAGATCTCCCAGGCAAGACTGGTATTCTGCCAGTACACAACAGTAAGGCTGAAACAGCTGTTTAAAAATGGAAACACTTCATGCTGGTTGGTAAAGGAGTAATACCTGACGTAGCATAGACTCCAGACCCACCTTCCTACTCTTCCAGCAACATAGCCAGTGACCACTGGATTGTTCCCTCTGTGCCCTGTTACTAAACGTATCTGTTACTAAACATTTTAATACCAACACTGTTCCTAGGGTTCCTGTTCCGTAATATTTTCTTAGTGTGTAATACTTATTTCTTATTTCCTCCTTCCCCTGCCACAGCGGTAAGCAAAGAAAACAAAGCTGCTGTACGACCTTTGATACGTACAATGATCAATTCAAATTACACCAGCAGAATCCAAGCCGCCAATGTAGTGCTGTCCCTCAGACTTTGTGGGTCCCTGAGCCAAAGCCAAGATCGACATCTGATTGAACAATTCATTCCCACTGTGACAAGTACAGGTGAGTAGCTTTATTCTCTGAATGATTTAGGAGAAGACTTACCTATCCATAAAGATTATTTCCAGCAACAGATCTTTGAACATAATTACGTATCCAAAGTCTCCCTGCTACATCTATCCTAGCTGTATAAAACTTGAGGGGACAGAGAGGCGCCTCAAAACATCAATCCTCTGCTATTTACAGCTAGGCTTTACTTGTGTGTGTCCTGAAAAATATTTTCCTTCAAAAGGTCACAAGGAAAAGCAAAAGAAATTAAAGACTCTTACCCACGAATACTTTTCTATAGGTTCACTGAGTTCACAACCAGGAGGGATATGGCCCACATGTAAGAAACCTGACAACAGCAAGGAAACCGCAGGGAAATAGAGATGAGGACTGGGGGGTTTTTTTTGGTTTTGTTTTTCTTTTTGCTCTTTGTTTTAGAGAGATGGGGAGGGACCAAGCCAGAGGGAGAGAGAGGATCTTAAGCAGGCTCCATGCTCAGCACTGACTGCTCAGTCCCACAACCCTGAGACCATGACCTGAGCCAAAATCAAGAGTTAGATGCTTAACCAGCTGAGCCACCCAGGCACCCCAGATGAGGACTGGGGTTGAATGCAGGCTAGATGCTGAGTCCTTCATGTCAATCCTGACCCTTAGCTTTCTAATTGAGATAAGGGAGAAATGAAGCCACCCCTACCTACCTCACAATATTATTCTAAGAATTACAAGAAGCCTGAGAAGGTTGATACTCTATAAGGCAGGACATCGAAGTCAATTAGTACTATCTTGGCGAGATGGCATCCACAAAGAGAGTAAATCCCAGAGTTTTATCATCTATTTTTATCCTTTTAAAATTTTTGTAAGGATTGCATGATTCCCCAAACACCTCATGATTTCACGGGGAACACTATAATCTATACAGCACTGCTATAAAGTCTCTGCTTTGGGAATAAAGAAGAGAACAGTAAAATATTTGTATAAAGTAGAAAAAAAGAGAATTGACAGTTGTTTTAAGTCAAGAAAGACAGGAGGCCAAAAAAAATCACGAGCATGTACCTTGTTAAATTTGACTACTTTTCTTTTCAGAGCCGTCTTTAACCTCGGGACAGCTTGCCTTGGCTATACTGGCTTTGGGAGCATGTAAAGCCCCTGATGGAATTTCTATAAATTATTCTAAACTGGTCAAAACACTAGGAAATAAATACAAAGCGGAAATTAAAAATATGGGTGAGAATCAAATGTTCAGGATCCCTGGACAACTTGTCTTCTCTTCCACTAGTTCAGACTTAATGAAGTTTCCCTTCAGTCTTTCCTTCTCCTCTTCATTCTATTCATCCCACATATCTTTGATCATTTTCCCTTCTTCCCTCTTTCAACATACATCTTGAATTTTCTTTTCAAATAGGTCCAAATGAGCATCGACTCTACATCAACCTTACATATGATGATGAACACACACACACACACACACACACACACACACACACACTTATAGAACACAGTTCTCTTGTTCTCCGGAAGCTTGGCTTTTAGACAAATAATGAAATATACCAGAAATAGCTGAGCAACACAAGACACTATGTCAGAAATACCAAAGCATACGATACTAGTAAAAGAGATAAAGATGCCCAAAAGTGCATTATCACTGGGAAAAATAGGCTGATCATGATCCCTGCTACTGAGGTGCATTGTTTTTATTTCATCGCCCACCCAGTATTTATCCTATTATCCATTAAGCCATTCTAATTCCATCTTCTAGCGAGATGGCCTCTACTTCTTCTACTTCTACTTACAGTTTGAACACATTTCCATTCAAAGTTCAAGAGGCTTAGTAGTGGGAAATCTGTGTTCTAGTCCTACTTCTGTGACCACCTGAGTATCAGGATGGTATTTTAATCTCTTTAGTGCTGAGTCTCCTCAGTTATAAAATGAAAGGAGTTGAGTTGAATTTGTAACAGTCTTTACTCTTAACAGCCTTTACATTTCTCAGGTTTGATGATTCTGTGAGTGATCTTCCTCCCTCTATTACTCACCTTTCCTTAAATGTAAAGAAATTCTAATAAAGCAAGTAGGAATAGATTGAAAATTTATTACTCCAGTATTATTTCCATGAGTAAGGTATTTCTTTCCTCTCTGACAGAAGAGCATAAAGGTAATCCACTGACTAACTACTACCAGCTCAGCCTGGATGTTTTGGCCTTATGTCTGTTCAGTGGAAATTACTCAGTCACTGAAGTTGCTGAACTCTTCAATCCTGAAAATAAAAATTACTATTTTCATGGACAGTTCTCAGTAGGTAAGTCATTACACCCAATTCCCTTGGCATAGAGGACTCAGTCATTGGTAAGCCTTTTCCTTTGAGTTTTTCTACCTGTAAGTACTTGGACTTTATTTTTATCCTCTTTACCCTAGTGATCAGGGAAGAGAATTTTCTTTTTGAGAAGAATGGATATTGGGGGGCATTTAAGCATCTTTCTAGATGTGTACTATAGTAGAAAGATCCAGTTCCTACACTACTCCTTCTTTGAACTACACAACCAATGGATATTAACTCTTGACCTTAATTTTCCCATCTGTAAAATAGATTGCGAGAATCTTCATATAAGACATTTTAGGAAGTGTGAGTATAGAGGCAGGAAAACTGGAATTCATTTAACTTAACTTCACTTTTCTCTAATTTATTGGGAGCACTGAATGTATGGGCTTACTTGGACAACACAACCTCTCCATGGACAAGGCCCAATATTTTGATCAATAAAGTCTGTACCTTCAATAGAGAAGGACTGGAAATTTTCTCCTGGGTCAGCTTATACATCCAAAAGAAGCCCCCTCTAGACAGTTAGTATTGTTGCTCAGCCCCTATGGATCCAGATACACAAACTCATCTTTCTCCAAGAAGCCCAAAGAAAATCACCACTCAGTATCTCTGGATAGTAAGAAGGTGAGATTTCTTCTGTGAGAGGGAAGGTACCACACTTAAAGAACCCAGAGGGGACTAAGTAACAACCTAGAAAAAAAGATTTTATCCTCCCTTCTTCCAAACTCTTGCTTCATCCTCCCCTTTAAGAAGCTTTATTGGAAAACAACTCTCTTAAGTGCTATTTTTCTAATCAGCGTCATGGAAACATTGAAACATTGCAAAGACATATGTTGTTTGGGGTATCATCATGAATTCTCCCAATTCCTTTGCCAATATGGCTGAGAGATGAAAAAAATGGGAACAGCCAACATGTAGAAGTGGAAGACTGTTCATGTGTATGCAACTGCAAATCCATATGTGTTTCTATGACCAACAGGTGAGCTATTGTGTACAAAGTACTGGGTTACTGAGCATAAGAAAAGGCTCTTGAAATATTCGAGTGGTTAGTGCTGGAGGGATGATTGCTATATCTTCAAATCCTTCTCTCCCATCATCAACTAGCATGACCAATCTTCCCAGTTTGTCCAGATATGGGCCTCTTTTAGTGATGAAAATCCTACCTACTGGGAGACCCCTCAGTCTAAGGCAAACTGGAAGGGTTGGTCACCCTATCACCAATGTTTTGTTTCCTGGCAGATACTGGTGCGCTGGCTGTCCTGGCTCTGACCTGTGTGAAGAACAAAATAAAAGGGCAGAATCAAATAGATGGAAAGGATATAGAGAATATTGATAATCATATAAAGTTACTGATAAGGAAGATTCTTTCTCAGAAAAAAAAAAATGGTCTCCTTGGAAATATTTACAGTACAGGAGAAGCTATGCAGGTAAGTCAGAGGGTAAAACAGGACACAGAGAAGAGAGTCATACAGGAAAGAAATATCCGTATCCTTTCTTTTTTGCCCCCTAAGATATTAATCCATTCTGTTTCCTTCATGAACTGATTTTATGTGATTATTCTCCCCTGATGGAAATGTATTCTCCTCACCTTCAAGCCTTACCTTTTCATGTCCAATCCTTCCATGAAGCTTTTCCTGACTACAACTTTGTTTAAGAAATTCTAGAGTTGGGGCGCCTGGGTGGCTCAGTGGGTTAAAGCCTCTGCCTTCGGCTCAGGTCGCGGTCTCGGGGTCCTGGGATCGGGCCCCGCATCGGGCTCTCTGCTCAGCAGGGAGCCTGCTTCCCCCTCTCTCTGCCTGCCTCTCCACCTACTTGTGATCTCTCTCTCTCTGTCAAATAAATAAATAAAGTCTTAAAAAAAAAAAAAAATTCTAGAGTCTACTACAACCTACTATGTTGTTCTATCAAATGCAACCTCACCCTTTACCATATACCAGCATTTGATGCTTACCTCTTACCTCCCAAATTAGATTATTGTTGTCCAAGTGATAAGAGGCAGTGCCAGTAATACCAGCTAGTATTTACTGCCATGCTCATTAATGCACACAACAACCCAATGAGGAAAATATTATTACTCCCATTTCACAGAATAAGAGCATGAGTCATGGAGTACCAGTAACTTGCCTAACATTACAAAGCCAGAAAGTGATTCACATGGGGAGGGAACTTAAACAGTTGGTTTCAAAACTCACACTCAGCACCTACTCTGTCGTGTATATGTTCCTTGAAATCTGGGGCTTTATTCCTGCATTCACTCACTGATTTACACGACTCTAAGGGGTCCATACAAGAAGAGATGAAGGAAGATTTACAGAAAAAAAATTTCACTGAGTCTTTAGTATGTGTAGGGGTCTGCCAGGCCACCCCAGGATGAGAGGGCTTTCCAAGGCAGAGAGGACAGCAAGGACAAAGACCAGAAGCATGAAAGAACATTTTAGGAAGATCAAGGTATTCCACGTGGTCAGTTCAGGGTCCTTGGAAAAAATTACAAGAAGAAGCTGGGGGTGTAATAGTGGTCCAATCATGCAGGGTGTTTTTACTGTTGGTGAGAGGCTTTTGTCTGTCTTGCTGAGTTTGGCCTTCATAAAACAGTGGTTGCCCATTCTGGCTGCATATACGAATCATCTAGAGGAGCTTTTGGAAAACGCTAATATTTAGGTTTCACACCAGCCAGTCAATATAGAAACTTAGAGGTGGAGCATGGGCCTTGGTCTGGTTTTATATTTTTTCATTTAAATTCAACTAGCCAACATATAATACATGATTTGTTTTTGATGTAATGTTCAATGATTCATTAGTTGCATATAACACCCAGCTTGGTCTGGTTTTAAAACCCTACAAGGGATGTTAAATCACAGCAGGCTTGAGAGCTGCTTGCCTACAAGACAGTTTTGAAGAGGAGATGAAATATGATCCCTTTCTTAAAATATCCCACAAATGCTTGTTGACTTCCTAGTTAAAGGGTCTTCGGGAGAAAATGGAAAGAGGAACTGTCCTTTCCTTAGAAACTACAGAGCGACGTCTGCAGGACCAACCCATTTTTGTCCTTATCTTACTCACTCTGATACCTTTGTAAATATTCCTACTCAGTCATGCTGTCCCCTTCAGTTTACATTTGCTGCTTTTATAGTTTCTATTCAAGCGGCTATTTGACTCACCGCTGTTAAGGAAATAATGTCAGACACCTCACCCTGAAGCTCAGGGATCCACCAATGTGGCCTCAACCTCATTCTCCAGCCCGTTCTTCCACAATCACCCTGAGTGTCCCCTGTACTCAGGGGAGTTCTAGGCCCAGAGGAATCCCCTGAGGATTTTGCTAAAATGCAGAGAGTGTCATCACAGACAGGCCATGCCCTGGCCACACCTACTCTAGCATCCTTGATCATGGTGCTCCCTCGGGTATAGTGCTCCTCTCTTGTCCCTACTGAAATGCTGTCACGCCGTCAAGGCCTACCTCAAGTACTGCCTTCTCCGCCGAGCCTTTCTTCAGGGTCACAAAATGTTTATGTGCTCTCCCTCTCCTGAGAGGCCATGGCACTAGACGCTTCTCTTAAGGCATTCACCTTAGGGGCTCCTTTCTGATTGTCAGCATTTATCAAGTGTCTCCTGTGTGACAGGTATTGTTCCAGTGTCAAGGCTACAAGAATGAATAGGTAGAGAAAGTCTGTTCTTATTGATGCCATTACTGGTTGTGTTATTAAGCAATTCTCCACCTCCCCCCAAACTAGTTTTTAAATTTCTTGGTGTCAGGAAAGGTACCCTAGTTGTCCAAGGTGCTTCCCCTGTGGTCAATGTCCAGTAAATATTTACTGAATTCATTAGATGTAGGCTGTCCCCTTATTTGACATTCCTCTCATTCATTCTCATTCCCTCTCATTCTTTCTCTCACACATTAGGCTCTGTTTGTCTCACCCAGCTATTATAACAAAAATCAATGGGTTTGCAAAAAAACACGGGATACAGTGCTCATAGAAATTTCTCGAGGAGCATTCCGTATGCCAACTGCTGCAGCTCAAATCTTACCAGCCCTGATGGGAAAGACCTACTTCGATATTAACAAAGACTCTTCTTGTGTCTATGGCTCAGGTAGAGTACTAAAGAGCATAATATCCAAAGCATGTGAGACTAAGGTGTCCTTAAGGTCCAAAAGTGACCAGATAAACCCCTAAAGCATAACAGTTCCCGGACAGAACTTGGTCCCCCATGTGTCACCAGTGATCATAACCACCTGAGGATTTGTTCTTAACAGGGTAGTAGATGTTGTTCTTGGTTCAAACACTGATAAACAAGGGAGACTTGATTCAGTGATGTCTGTCTCCAAAGGGATGTTTTCTGATGGCCAGTTAGAGAGATGTTCTGAGCATCATTCCCATTCTAAACAAAGTATGCTGTCTGACTCTCCGTGATGCACAATGAGTGAGCCCTCAGGGAGCTCAGAGGAATATGGGAGGAATATGGCAGTAGTATAAGAAAATTACAGCATGAATCATATATTCAAACAACAGATTGTTCAAAAAGGACGAAAGAAGATGTGACTTTTATCTATGTTCATTCCTGGCTCAGCCACTTACAGGTTTAGAAACCTCAGACAAAATGTGTAATCTCTAAACTTCAGTTTACTAATATAAAAAATGCAAATGATAAACGTACCTAACATGTAATTTTGTAAGGACTGAATAAGATAAGCTATGTAAAATGATTAGTACAATGCCTGATACTTAATATGTCTTCAATAAATGTTAAGAAATAAAAGGCATCCAAAAAAAGGGAAGCATCATTATACGCTATACGAAGGGAAGAGGAGGGGAGGGGAGGGGAGGGGAGGGGAGGGGAGAGGAAGGGAAGGGGAGGGAAAGGAAAGAAAAGAAAAGAAAAACTCAGGAGGGTTGGTGAGAAAGAGGAGACAGAGAACCTGAATTGCTTAAACGGCTGGGAGTGGAGCTGAACCACACATTTACAAGTTGAACCACATAATTATCTGGTTTAGTCTCCCAAGAGATCCACCCCTGGGCTGATGATTCTTGCTCCTTGTAGCAATCCTCATCTGCCTAAAGGAAAGCAGGCCCCGGGGGAGGGGTTGGATAGGTATGTAAACTCGAACATCATTTTTATTATTCTGAATAGTAATTCTTCTCTGCTTTTCTGTTTCTGCCAGATACCGTCCACATTTCCACTAAGGAACCTCTATCAGTGGCACCTACTGTCTCGCCCTCACGAATCCAAGTAAATTACTCTGTGGTAATCGATAATAGAAAAGATTGCATTATGGTCTCTGTGACAAATGGTTCTGTCTTCCTAAATGTGATGGAACAAGCTCAGAAAGAAAATCCAACTCAATTTAGGTATGTCTGTGCATAACCTAAGGTGAAGGTATTTGGTAATTTTGAAAGACTCAGTAAGAATACATAAGCACCTGAATACAAAATAATATTTGAAACACGTCTTCATCAGTACTTTGCTGTCCATCTACATCTCATGGCAGGTGTTAAAAAAAGGTGAGACTTTTCGTCTTCCGGCACACAGTAGGTACTAAATTAATCTTCACTTAACGGATGAATAAGTCCCAGGGATCTCTCTTCTGTCAGTAAAATTCCTTCAACAAAGAGAACCTCTTAGGTCAGTCATTTGGTGTTCAGAACACTGGGTCATTATCTTTGAATCACTGAGTTTTCTGAAAATCAGATGAGTGCAGTGGCTGCTGATCCCAGACAGGTAAACATACACACAAAACTTGTCCTTTAAATCAGAGGTTTCACAAATGCCCTGAATCTCTCCACGCTCCCCCCTTTCAGATTCATGGAGCCCTAGATTAGGGTTCCCTGGCCTCAAGAGGTCAAATATTAAAATTAAGATATTAACTTTGCCTCTGAAAGGTATGGTTCATTTGACTCCATAAATCTAATCAGCAATTATTTACTTTGTCTAGTAACATGATGTAAGATGCCATAGAGAAAATTTTATATATATAGTATGTACTGTAAATGTTATACACACACGTAATGTAAATATTTTAAAGGTTGCTTTCAAGAGCTCCCAGGAAGGCAGAGAAATGTGACCAGGGAATGTGAAACAGACATTAGTCATGTCACTTTTTAATAAACACAACATGAAATATTAATTTGCTCTTTCCTGTTCTTCTTTCCTAAGAGAAAACCTACTTACTTATGATGCCTCTAGGATGTGAGGTTAACGTTTTCTTCTGCTGCTTTTGTCTCTCCAACTATTACTATCTTAGGGTAGAAGATTAGCAGTTGTTGAATACAGAGTGTCTACGATGAAGGGAGGCAGGGGCAGAAATGGGCATCATTCCTCCAATTTAGCAGAGATTGTGGGGTGCCTGCATCAGAATCACCTGGAGTGTTTATGACACATGCAGACTCCTAGTCACCACCTATTTACCTACAGAATCAAAGTATCTGAGGATAGGGCCAGGAAATTTACTTTCTTTGATATTGGCCTCAAGTGATTCTCAGGCACACTGAAGTTTGAGAAATGCCCATTAATGTTGCCCTTGAAAGTTCTAAGTTCCTGAAACCCATTTATTGTGCCCACAGGTTCACAGCAGAGGAGACCTCATGGGGCCCCTACATCACCAGTGTTCGGGGCATAAAGGCCGACACTAATGACAGGACCTACTGGGAGCTCCTGAGCAATGGTCAACCCCTGAGCCAAGGTAAGGGAGAGAGTGCTAAAAAGCCCCACAGAGTGACAATGCCCCAAATATCCAGATGTGAGTGTATGAGCTTTGGTGGGGAATGTGCCAAGGTGTTGGGAAAGTGAGATCCATTATTTGGTGATTTGGTGGTTAAATCATTCGACCCATTGGGCACCTGGATGGCTCAGTCAGTTACGTGTCCAACTCTTGTTTTCAGCTCAGGCCATGATCTCAGGGTTTTAAGATCAAGCCCTGAGTAGGGCTCCATGCTCAGTGGGCAGTCTGCTTGACATACTCTCCCTCTCCTTCTTCCTCTGCCACTCCCCTTCCCTGCTCCCGTTCTCTTTCTCTCTAAAATAAATAAATCTTTAAAAAAATAATTTGATCCACTTTTCATTCTTCCTTTTCAGGAGCTGGTAGTTATGTTGTCCATGCAGGAGATGATTTAGAGGTTCGTTGGAGCACGTATTAATAAATTCAAACAGTGGACTTGCAGGCAGAGATTGGCCTCATCCCTTCCTTTTCTCTCATCTCAATTTTAATAGGAGGGTCAATAACCTCCCCTTCTCTCTTTGTGTGTTCAATAAAAGATCAACAACAATACAAAAGAGCATTTCTAATCATTTCATTTTAAAGGGGGATTATTGATAGAAGGAAGGGGAAGGGAAAAGAGATTAGAACACATGTCTAAACTGAGTTCTACTCAAGGTTCTACTGCTAACTGTGCGGGTGACCTCAGGCAGTGAGTGGGAATGAACATAAGGTTCTAGATCTAGTGTTGAAGCAGCAGCCAATGACATCAGGTAGAAAATCTCTAGGGAGGCAATTCTCTGAGGCCCAGTTGTAAGGGACAAACTGAGCGGACATATTAACCTCGGAAAGGCTGTGGCAGAGAGAAAAATACTGCTCTGAAGAAAGAGGGAAAGGTGAGACTCCTACATAAAAGACCAGTCCATAAAGTCTCAGGAATAATATCCCTTCCTCCAGCTATCTCTCTCGGGTTCATTTGTTCTTCTTCCACATGTATTTTCCTTTTATTTCACCATAAAGATCACTCTGATATTCATATCATCAAAATACACATGCAGAAAAAATCACCTTTGATGTTCATTTCAGTAGAATTCACATTTAAAATATATATATTAAATCAGGGGCACCTGCAGGTGCCTGGGTGGCTCAGTCAGCTCTGCGCTGACTCTTGGTTTTGGCTCAGGTCACTGACCTTAGTGCCTTGAGATCAGTGGTGTTGGGCTACCTGTTCAAAGAGGAGTCTGTTTGAAGATTCTCTCTCTCCCTCTGCACCTCACCCAGCTCACACTCTCTCTCTTTCTCTCTCTCTCTCTCTCTAAAATAAATAAATCTAAAAATAAAATAAAAATAAATCAGGGGTGCCTGGGTGGCTCAGTCAGTTAAGTGTCCTGATTTCGGCTCAGGTCATGATCTCAGTGAGATTTAACCCCATGGCTAGCTCCATGCTGAGCACCAAGCCTGATTGAGATTCTTTCCCCTCTTCCCTCTCCCTCCCCCTCTGCTCCTTATCTCTCTCTCTCTCTCTCTCAAATAAATAAATAAAATCTTTAAATAAAACTACTCCCAAAAGGAAGATGCCTTGAGGCGGAATATTTAATATTAATATTACTATTAATGTTATATTAATATTAATAATATTAATAATTAATAATATATTAACATCAACGTTAATATTAATATTAAATATTAATATTTAATATTATTATTAAAATAATAAATTATTTTATCAGTGTCTCCCTCATTCCTCCTGTATTCCCTTCATGATACTCTTAGCTTCCTCCCCTCCACCAGCAGCCCTGCTTTATAGTTAGGGTTTGACCATTGTTTTCTGGCACTGATCCTCAACCCTCAGGCTCAACTCCACCCTATTGTTCATTAAGTGGATATGACAGATGCCTTCGTAGCTAGACAGCAATGGATTCTATCCCCTTGGGTCTGTGTCTCATCTTGAAAGCTAAATTAGAGACAGGGGACCTCCATGGTGCTGCTCACATGGGGCAGCTGTCAGACCTGTTTGTAGACCCTACAAGCTAATGTGAAATTGAGGGATAATGGCTTAGGGTGGTAAATATGCAAAACGTTTTAAGTGCTATTCCCATATCATACACAGCATGACTTACCATCCACCACAATGCTGTAAAGAGTGAAAGTGAACATTGTTAATAATTACACTCACAAAGACAGATTAAAAACTGGTAATATCTTGGAAAAAACAGTACATATGGTTGGTTCTATCCATCAGGAAAAATAAGGAAGCTCAAGCAAAAAAATAACAGGAAGTACTGACCCTGCAATGGGCCAATGAATTTAAATCTCGAAATAACGAAGTTGGAATAGGTCCCTTTGAGCTGCTGACTCTCGCTCAATGATTCTAGCTCACTTTCAATAATAACCTCTCAATAATAACCTCTCAATACTAGCAAAGCACACAATTTGTATTAGACCTATTCTCCCAAATGTGGTATACGGATATTCTAATTGGCACACTGACACAGAACCAAATAACGTGAAATCACAGCACGAAAAAGTCATTTCTTTTGCAATTCTCATTTAATTCCTCTCGTTGGATCAAACATAACATCTCACTTTATGCCACCGTGTTTCTAACACTTCCCTATAGCACTGCGAGCCTCAATTCATAACAGACAGAGCTCAGTTTCTCCCAACCACCGGTCCCATAGTAGAATATAGTAATATTGCTATCTGATAGGAATGCATTTAAACTCAGAGACAGACATGGAGAGAAATGGAGTAACATTCCCTTTGCATTCTACTGACATTGCCCAGAGAATCCTAGCTCTGGCCACACCTGCCTTGTGAGAAGCGCTAAGGCTTAGCACTACGACAGAACCGAGACTGAGTCTGAGGGAAGAAACTTCCTTCTGCTGCCGCAGCAGAGAATAATCAACACAAACCTCTCAGATGTCCACTGAGAGTCTGGGTGCTCGGATACCAGAAAATGAGGCACAGGAGAAAACAGGCAAATAAATTGATAAGTTTCAGTCAAGGGATGCCTGGGTGGCTCAGTCGGTTGAGTATTTGACTCTTGATTTTGGCTCGGTCATGATCTGAGTCATGAGATCAAGGCCCATGTCAGGCTCTGTGCTCAGCATGGAGCCTGCTTGAGATTCTCTCTCTCTCTCTCTCCCCCATCCTCCCCCCAAACCCCTGTCTCTTAAAAAAAAATAGTTCCCTCAATAGTTAGCCAAGGACTGTCGAAATATATGAGTTAAGAAATCTATGGCCTGTGTGGTTTCTGTTCCGGAAGTTATTTGCTAAGTGAGACAACTGTATCATAATCAGTGTTGTTAGATTCTTACTGCTGCTGCAACAAATTACCACTAATTACTGGCTTAAGACAAACATATCATTGTACAGTTGTGGAGGTCAGAAGTCAGAAAGGGGTCTCACTGGGATAAAATCAAGGTGTTGAAAGGGCTGAGTTCCTTCTAGAGGTTTTAGGGGACAATCCATTTCCTCACCTTTTCCAGCTTCTGGGGGAAGCTAGCATCCCTCCGCCTTCAAAGCAGCACTCAGATCACTCCCACCTCTGTTCCCATCACCACATCCTCTTCTCTAACTCACTCGCCTGCCTCTCTCTTCCACTGAAAAGGACCTCTGATTACAGTGGGTCCTCTATATAATCCAAAATAATTTTCTTATGTTAAAATAAGCTCGTTAGCAACCTTAGTTCCCCCTTGCCATGTGACCTAACATAGTCACAGATTTCAGAGACTAGGATGTGGATACCTGTGTGGGGTTGGGGGAGGGCATAATTGTGCCTACCACTCCTTCACATGACATGCAAAGCCCTCAAACTGTCTTTCTGGCCTCATCTCCCACCATACACCACGTAGTAGTCAATAATACAAAACTTGTGGCTTAAAACAAGACGTATTATCTCACAGTTTCTGTGGGTCAGGGTCTCTCGATGAGGCCGCAATCAAGCTGTCGACTGATGCTTCATCTAAAAGCTCAACTGGGGAAGAATCAGCTTTCAAGATCATACACATGATTGCTGGCAGGATTCCTCCCTCCCTGGCTGTTGACTGGAAGCTACCCCCAGTTCTTTCCATATAGGCTTCTCCGTCAGGTAGCTCAGGACATGGCAGCTGGCTTTCTCAGAGCGAGAAGCAAGAAGCCAGCGAGAGCCTGCAAGCAAGAGGGAAGTTGGACCTCTGCCTCCTCATCATATAACTTTTCCTGTCTTGTATCCATGAGAAGTGAGGCCAGCCCACACTCTGGAGAAGGGGATTTCACAAGGGCATGGATACCAGGAGGTGGGAACACGGGGCCACGTTAGAAGCTGTCTAACGCATTCCATCCAATATGTGTCCTGTGCTTTCATCTCACAAAACCACCAACACTCCCCTGAGAAAGAAAACAATTCTTTATAACCCATGCCTTATACTTCTTCATTAATTTGCTCATCCAAAAATTATTTATTCTGTTCCTACTGTGAACGAGGTAGTGGCTCAAGGGCTGGAGATAGGACAGTGAACAAGAGACAAAGGCCCTTCCCCCTTGGAGTGGACATTCCAGTGGAGAGGGAGACAGACAGTAAACAAACCACACACACAGTGTGACAGAAGGTGAGGAGTCCTAACAGGTAAGGGGCACAGTGGGTGTCCATGGGGGTGAGGCTGCCTTCTACATGAGAGAGATGGTCTGGGAAGACCTCTCTGAGACCTGGCCTTTGAGCAAAGACATGAAGGAAGTGTGGGAGCCACAGTGTGGGAGTGTGGGAGCCACACTTGCAGGAGGAGTGTCCTGGGCAGTGTGGACAGCAAATGCAAAGGCAGGTGATGGGTTCAGGGAACAAGAAGATCAGCGCAGCTGGAGCAGAGGGAGCAAGGGAGAAAGTAGTCGGACGGGAGGTCCAAAAGACAACCAGGAGCCGGAATTTAAAATTCAATTACTTTGAATTTTATTCTAAGATGGGAGCCACTAAAGAACGGCCCCCCAAAAGAAGCTGCTTAAAATCCAGTAGTTACAAAAATATTAGCCCCTCCCTTCATAATTTCAAATACTATTTCTAGTTATATGTTATAGGAAGGTATACGTTGCTTTAATATATCTGCACTTAACATTTAATATAGTTCATTGATCCACATTTTCTACTTACTTACTTTAAAAGATAACATCTGAAAGCCCTGGGTATTTGAAACTGCTTTGTCCCCAGATAGAGAAAGAGAAATCAAATAAAACAATCTCTGGGCAGAGCGCCTGGGTGGTTCAGGTCTGTTAAGCATCCACTCTTGATCTCAGCTCAGGTCTTGATCTCAGGGTCATGAGTTGGAGCCCTGGGTTGGGTTCCACACTGGGCACGGAGCCTACTTAAAAAACAAACATACAATTTCTGGGAAACTTGGGTCCATTCCTTGCCTGAAGACAAACAACCTTAAAGGGCCTACACTGGGACTCAGGTCACAGCAACTTATTAACTGCATAAAGGCCAACTTCACAAAGCGAGTGCCTTGAACCACAAGTAAGGAGGTGCCTTAAGAAGTGGCTGCTGATAAACAGCCAGGAGGTTGTCCGGGCAGGTGTATAAAGGCCCAGGAGGAAGGCCTGTTTATGCTCACTCACACACCAGCCACACTCCTGATGTGATGCCCTTGGATTGTGGGGAAGGATACTCTGGCATCATGGCCATCACTGCGCACTCAGCCCCAAGCGTCTCCTATGACTGTGCCACCTAGAAGTCACCTCCACGCACCTTAGGCGGGAACTTAGATAAGCATATGGAAATTAGTTCTATCAGAGAAAGAGAGGTCAGCCTAAGTGGTTAGGAGTGGCCAGAAGGGGGAGGACGACAGACTGTTTTACAAAAAGAACCATATATAAGAGAAACTACACAAACACCCCACTTCAAACACAGGGATCTGTGCGCGGGACCCGTAGACTGGACAAGAGAGGTAGGATGACCTGGTTCACCCTCCACCTCCTGAACCTTCTCTGGGCTGTGGCTGGGACCAGCACTTGGACCCGAAGTTCATGCTGTGAGTACGGTGGTTCTTCCACAGAGGTCGGGGAAGTGGTTCCCCCGGGGATAGGCGGGAACCTCACACATGGAGGTCTGCTGAGGAGAAAGTGACTGAAAACAGCAATCACTGTAGGAGTTCCAAGCGGGTGAGTCAGGGTGAGTGCGGGCTTCATCTCTCCTCACTGAATAGCGTAAGTTCTTGCAGAGGCAAGTCTATGCGTTTTACCTGAGAAGAGGTTGAAATACTGGTCGGAACAATGGCCGGTGGCACAAAGAGAGACGTTCAGAGCTGTTCTGACCAAGGGCCACCGCTGGGGGATGTTGGAACTCGCTGAGGGCAGCTCATACCTCAAGTCTTCCATATTTGTCATGTAAGACTGAGAAGAAAAGGGGGTGTCTGGCTGGCTTAGTTGAGGAGCATGCAACTCTTGATCTCAGGGTTGTGAGTTCAAGCCCCACATTGGGTATAGAGATTTTTTAAAAATAAAATCTTTAAAAAAGGTGGGTCACCTGGGTGGCTCAGTCAGTTGAGCGTCTGACTCTTGATTTCAGCTCAGGTCATGCTCTCAGGGTCGTGGGATCGAGCCCTGTGTTGGGTACTGCTCTCGGGAAGGAGTCAGCTTGTCCCTTTCCTTCTGCTCCTCTCCCTGCTGGCCCACAGACTCACTCTTACTCTCTTTCTCTCTCTCAAATAAATAAAAAATAAAATTCTTAAAAAAAAAAAAGTAACTTTATTTTTTTTAGGATTTATTTATTTGAGAGAAAGAGAGAGCAAGGTGGGGAGGGGCCGATGGAGAGAGAGAGAGAGAATCCCAAGCAGACTCCATGCTGAGCACAGAGCTGGACGCAGGGCTCGATCCCAGGACCCTACGATCAGGACCTGAGCCAAAACCAAGAGTCAGACATTTAACCAACTATACCACCCAGGCACCCCTAAAAAATTAACTTTAAAATAAAAGAAAAAGAAATGCAAGGAAATCAGTGATTTCTAGGAATCTGCTTCAAATAATATGAAATGGCCATGAGCCATATTGCTTGAACTTCCTAAATGAGAAATCACTTTGTTAAATATAAGGGTTAGAGAAGTTGAGAAGATGCTGGGTCTAATTGGCCTGAAAAGAAAATGTCAGTGTTTTCGCCATCTCTCTTTAATAATCATCCCCCCAAACAAATAATCACCCCCACAGAGGGTGTCCCTGAGAATACTAATGCTAACTAATCCTGTCTTCTAACAGAGAGACACTTGGGAAATAAGTTTCTGAGATGAGAGAGAGGATCGGGGGTTTAGTAAATGGTTTTTCTCTTCTCAGCTGTTCCCCCGGCACAGCAGCCCTTGGTTCATGGCATACAAGTGCTCATGGAGAACTCTGTGCCCGGCTCAGCCTACCCAAATCCCAGCATCCTGATTGCCATGAACCTGGCTGGAGCCTACAACGTGGAGGCCCAGAAGCTCCTGACTGAGAAGCTCACGGCCAGTGACACCGCAGGTGAGAAGTCAGAGCCTCTCCGCATGCTGCCTGATTCTCCAGCCCGAGATCCCAACATCACACCCCCCCACACACCGATGCCACCCGTGATTGTCCCTGAATCACCCAAACACCTTTCCCTCTGTACCTGGAAAGAACGGTGTGTGAAGTCAGAGCATTTGTAGAATTAGACAAGAGAGCGGAATAAGCTCTAGAGCAGATGTAAAAAGAGCGGGCTTGCGGCTCTGGCTCCACCACTAATTAGCTCTGAGACCTTGAACAGGTCGCAGATCTGGACCAACCTCACATCTTCATTTGCAAAATGCAGATGATTCGAATAACAAGGACACTATCAGTAATAATAACAATGATAATAATAATCAAATCTCGGGGCGCCTGGGTGGCTCAGTGGGTTAAAGCCTCTGCCTGCGGCTCAGGTCATGATCTCAGGGTCCTGGGATCGAGCCCCGCATCGGGCTCTCTGCTCAGCGGGGAGCCTGCTTCCCCCTCTCTCTCTGCTGCCTCTCTGCCTACTTGTGATCTCTCTCTCTCTCTCTGTCAAATAAATAAATAAAATATTTTAAAAAATAATAATAACAATCAAATCTCTGTTCTGCCTACCTCACAGGAGTTGCCTTGAGGATCAAGTTAGATAATAAAGTTAAAATTATTTTCAGGTATGAATTTGTATGGGTGCTCGTGCTGCTCTTCTAAATAGATACTGGCAATTCCTGATGAAGTTGTCAAGTCACGCAGTGGTCACCAGATTAAACACTCCTTGAACATTTTTCCATACTTCTTTCCTTAAGAAAAACAAGATAAAAAAACTATCTAGAGGCACCTGGCTGGCTCAGTGGGGGGAACATGTGGCTCTTGAGCTCCAGATTGTGAGTTCGAGTCCCACATTGGGTGTAATGATTATTTGAAAATAAAATCTTTTTTAAAAATTATCTAATCGCATTACTAAAAAATCAAAATGATTTGGACAAAAAGCAGAGAGCTCAGCCCTGACCCCTGGCACACTCTCCCCTGAGAATACCAAACTTCGTGACTGTTCTGTTCTCTCCTTCACAGACCTGACCATTGGTCAACTCGCCCTTACCATCATGGCCCTCAACTCCTCCTGCCAAGACCCCGGGAATAAAGTATCAGTTCTACAGAGACAAATGGAAACCTGGCCACCTTCAAGTAAGACCTCATCAGAAGGGAGGGGAGATTGAGGCAAATGGTCCTTCCTGGGAATATTAAACCTAGAACGAAAAAGATGGATGAGAGGAAAGTGAGGGAAGAGATACAAGTTACTCCCACTCAGGATCCTTCATATAATCCCACAGTGAGATATTCACTTCAATTCCAAATGAACTGGAGAAGACCACTATCCTGGGAAACAGACTTATGCCATCACCCGAAGACAGTCATCCTTTTTATTCTCTGGTCCTGCTGGGTGACATTCTTATCCTGAGAAATGTTAAAGTTAGTTTTTGCCAATATGGAGTCTTTCTTTTTTAGACAGGTTTTCTAGAAATTTCTACTTAAAAGGTTTGACTTTTACCTTTTTCACAAATGTTCTCATTATGGTAAATATTAATCTTACAGAGACCCTCTGTCCCCTTCCCAGGCCCCAGTGTTCCAGCTTCAGCCTTCTATGGGCCCAGTCTGGCGGTCCTGGCATTGTGCCAGGAGAACCCAACAACAGCCTTACCCATAGCAGCCCGCTTTGCCAGGATCCTGAGGTTCGGTTCCTCCCCCTTCAATACGGGTGAGTTGGTTGCTACTTCCAAATACTGTCCTGAGTTGGGAACATCAAGGACACTCAATGGGGGAGGGGGGAAGGGGAAAGGTGGGAGGCGGAGCTTTCCATGGAGGAGGAGCCAAGGATCGTGAAAATGTCTGCAGATGGAAGGCACTTAACAAGTATTTGTTGGACATGTTAATTAAGGAATAAATGAAAGGGAGACAGTAAAACAAAGAAACCAGGACAATACTTGAAATGTCTGACAATGACAGAATCTCTGCTGGGAACAATAAACAAGTCACCCAAGTCAGCAGTTATTCCCAAATTCCTAAATGATTAAATCAATGTCTAGACTCAAGTGTTACCCTGAAACCTCTTTTTTTTTTTTTTTAAAGATTCATTTATAATCGCTTCTCGGCCTTTTGGCTAAGATCGAGTGTTTAAAGATTCATTTATTTATTTTAGAGAGAGCAGAGGGAGGGGCAGAAGGCGAGGGAGAGAGAGAACCTCGATCTGACTTCACCCTGACCACAGAGCTAGACACAGGGCTCCATCTCACGACCCTGAGATCACGACCTGAGCTGAAACTGAGTCAGATGCTTAACTGACTGAGCCACCCAGGCACCCC